>JAOPSE010000507.1:0-505642 GCA_029449295.1 Zea luxurians
TTTTCTTCATATTCTTGCCCGCTGTATTACTTGTTGTGTTTCTCTTGCCTTGGGCGGAACTCCCTGAACTCTGTTGATTATTGGATCTGTTCTACTTTGGATATGGGTAGTCCTTGATAAAATGTCCGGACTTCCCACAATTAAAGCAACCTGTTGAGGAGCTTGGAGTGCGGGGGAAACGAGTACCAGGGGCACTCAGCTGCGTGGTTTGAAGTGGGGCAGTGGCGGGGCGGATAAAAACAGGTTGTTTAAAGGGGTAGGAGGGTGGACGGGGTGAAGAACAGTTTTGATTAAAAGGTCAGATCACCCACCTTTGTCGCTTCTCAGGCCCCAGGTTGGACCTGTCACCTCCACAGCCTTTTGACTTTCTGGGGCCTGTATATTTGGCTTCAACTGCCTGTGCCATGCTGACAGCTTTGCTGTAGGAAGAGGTCGAGGCAGGTGGCCATCTTCTGCTACAGCCGGTCATTAAGGCCCCTCATAAAACAATTTCTCTTCTTTAGATCAGTGTTGACCTGATCAATGGCATACTAGGACAAATGGGTGAACTTGTTGAGATACTGTGTAACAGTATCTCCACCTTGTTTAAGCTTCATGAATTCTTCTTGTTTCATATGGAGCACTCCTTCTGGAATGTAGTGCTCCCGAAATGCCAGTTTGAATTCGTCCCAGGTAACTTGATGGCCAGTCGGCTGAATAGCCACATAATTTCCCCACCAGGTGCTGGCAGGGCCTCTTAACTATTGTGCCAAAACAAGGGCTTCTGAGTCTCCGTACATCGGAGGAGCCCAAACTTTTGCTCAATAACCCGAATCCATTTGTCTGCTTCAAGGGGATCTTCAGCCTTGACGAAGAGTGGGGGACATGTTTCTGAGAAATCCAAATATGAAGTTTCGTAGGGTCCTTGCGGATAAGCTCGCCCGCCTTGTTGTTGAAGTTGTTGTCCCGCCATTTTGCGAAGGAAGCGGGTGTTATCGGCTGTTGCATTGACTAAGGCAGCGATAGCCTTAGCCAAGGTTGGGGGTACTGGTGGTGGGTTGGGAGTAGTCTCCTGCCCACGGGAGGTTCCCGCACCATCCTGTCCACGAGTCCTAGACGGCATCTGAGGCAAAGCAACATTTGGATAATATAATATGCCAAAGCACACCATCATTTTACATTACTTAAAGGGTAATGATACATACTCGAATTTACAGCAGGACCACATTACCTATTATACATCATCATATCTAAACTACACTACTCTAGTTTCTTATCACTTTTGGTAGCTTCACTGTCGGGTGTAGGGGACCATTCATCAACCAGATTCATTGAAGGAGGGGGCCTGAAAAGGTCCAGTTCCCCACTAAGGGCTTCACCCGTTGTTCTAGAAGGTCTGGCTTCCATTCCGACAGGTTCGGTAGGTACGTCAGGGTGCAGTCGCGAATACAATTCATGAACTTTTCCTCATGCAATGTATTACAGTACACCTGCAAGCTGTCGATGGCCGTGTTATGCTCCTCCACACGGGCTCGAGCTTTGGCCTCTTTGGCCCAAGCAAGTGAACGTGAGTTAACAGCCCAATTGAGTGCTAAATCTCGTTCAGCAAGTTGGTCTTGCAGATGTCGGATGTCAGTACTTAACTCATTTATGTGCTAACCATCCTCGACCCACACATTGTTTCTATGACGTAATTCCGATCGAAGCCGCTCTACCTGAGCTTCTAGATCACCAATGGGATCATTGCTGCCGCTACTGCTATCCTCATGCCTTGGGGCTAGTTGGTGCCAAGGCACGCCAATTGGTCTAGTGGACTTACGCACGGTTTTCCTTGTGCGCGACGGCATATCTCCATAGGGGGAAAATCTTATTAGTATAGTTTTTAACATGATGCATGCATAATTACAGAATCAACCTTAGTTGATTCACAACCTTCTATACATTGCACTCTACTATCTGGTCTTAGTACTTCAGAAGGTAGTTAGGAAAGAAATTTTCTAGATAAGTCTTTGAAAATTCTTTTTGAAAATGCCTCATAACATCTGCAGAGATGGGCTCCGCTCCAATACCAGCTGTGACGGAACCTCCCAAGTCATTAGGCCCACCTACAGTTGTCCTTGTCCCACGGACCTCAGACAACCCTGTAGGTGCACCTGATCACTTGTTAAGTTCGGTATCTGTATTCTTTATCTTGCCCAAGAGCGTTTTACCTGTCACACAGATATACAACACATCGAAGGACCGAGTATGCGGAAGCAGTTACAATACTTACTTTATATCAAAGTATAGAGAGAGTAGTATTATTACAGACCAGAGCAAAATATAAGAGTGCTGGAGTAATATTATTACATAACTTGGGAGGCAAAACCCCCTCCCGATAAACAGTAAAAAGTTTTTCTTAAAGGAGGACACCTCCTCCGCGGCTTCAGTCTTGATTTTCTTCTTTCGGCACCACCTTAGAACAAAAGCAACAAAAATTTGGTGCTTCCTCACCTAAAACAACATTGGGACAAAGCCCTAAGTATGAAGTGTACTTTCGCAAGTCTTACCCGTCAAAATAAAAGACTCTCAAGGATATGCTAGCTTTTGGGAATCAAGGTATGGCTTATCAATAATCAAAGACTCTTGTTTGCAGAAATGCTTACTAATAGTGGATCCTTAAAAGTCCAATTTTATTAGCAAGTTAAGTTCTTACCTGAGTTCTAGAGTTCTTTCTACCCTAGTTCAAGCACTTGACCTATACTAGCCAATTTCTTATCAACCCATCTTGTTCACTAGATTGTTACGTGTAGGTCAGTGACCTAGTCTTCATGTCCGAGAAGTAACGGCGATCCGAATCAATTAATACTCAGTTGAGGATCTCCAATCACACGACATATGTAGCACTTAAACCTTGCATATGTCAACTCGCCACCGGGGTTCTTAAGACCAGATCAGGTTCACGCCAACCGAGAGTATAGATACACCAGTGTCTAGCCTCTTGCCACAGAGGGTACACGCTACTCTCGCCATCTCTCCACTCCCATTACATGTTATCATATTCTGGTATTAGTCTACCCAAGGCAAAGCTTACCCATGATGAGGCATGTGACCAGTTAAAAGGTCCTCGATAATCAAGCCTACATCGACAAGGTCCTTAATCGACTCAGACGGAGACACTACACCGAGACTCTCTTCTCGTGCAAGTCACCCGCTCGGACTCAGCTTTATCATTTCAAACCAAAAGTTTTGGTTCCTAGCAGAGGTACATCTTTTCCGATGTTGAACCCATCATGGCCATGATGGATCCACCATCAAGTTTTATTTTTGAAACATCCCACCCACTTTGAAGCATCATCTTTTGTCAAAACAAAACATTTTGTTTTTCTAGAGCAAAGCTAAGCATAAGAAGAACCTTTTTGTAAAACAGGTGATTAAGGAAAAGTAATCAAATCCTCAAGGAAGGGAATGCATCAACTGGTTTAGCACCCAACTCCTATCACCTAATGCATCAAACAAGTGAGAAAGTTTTTAAAATAACAAGTAGATGGCAAATGCACCGGGGCTTGCCTTGTGTGATAGGTAAGTCAGGCTCTGCTCCACAGATGTCAAAACAAAAGTAGTTTCCTGCCTGAGGTTCTTCAGGTGGTGGTGGCGGTGTAGTCCTAGCTTCTTCAACTTCTATCTCTTCTTCGCTTTCTATACATAGCCATATATGATCATGAATGCTCATGTAATGCTCATAAAAATGCAAAGATATTAAAAGTATATTATCTTAGGTCTTGAATACAACTTTCCTTCATGGATCTCCGGGAAACTAGGGTTTTTGGAGTCTATAGTGAAGTTCATAGGGCAGGGGTTTAGGGTTTAGTGTTTTAGTTACCAGACATGGTCCAAATTATACCAAACTTTACCCAAGGCTTCTAAATACTATTTAAAGCTTATCTAAAAAGTTTGGTGAATTTTGGGATTATTAATTACTTTCTAAAATTTCAGAAGTATGGGTTTTGGCTATTTTAAATATCCCATAATTCTCTATTGGAACCTAAAATCATGAAACTATTTTTATTAAATACTATAGAAAATTAGGAGCCTAACAAAATTGGTCTGATATTTTTAGCATTTTTCTAATATTTTCTAGGAATTCTCTAAGTTCAAAAGAAAAAGAAAAAGAAAAAGGTGTTACAGTTCTGGGCTGAATCTGGCCCATTACAGCCCAGCCTAGGCGGAAAACGCCCGCGCGGCGATTTTACACAGAAGACCTCGGCGGCTTGAAATATTTATAAAGAGCCCTTTCCACTATTCCACTGTCTCGCTAACCTTTGCAAATACACCCCTGCACTTTCATCTCTTCACAACCCGAGGTCCCTGGCGGCGAGCGGCGGAGAACCAAGCTCCGGCGAACCTATACCAGCCGAATTACTCAACTACCGGCGTTCCCGTGCGATTGACACCAAATTCGACTCCTACTAACCATCCCCCCCCCATCAATTTTCGAGTTCTAACCCTAAATCGCTCTGTCCACGGTGACCGTGCAATCAACGGGCAATCCTACGCGTTCCTAGTGATCTTATGGGTCCTAGCTTAATTGGCTGGGTCAAAGAGTATCAGGAGCATATCAGAGCACTGAAACAAGTGACTAGAGGGCCTGAACGGACCTGAGATGTGCCAGCCACGCCGAGGTGTTTACGCGGCGGTGGTTTGGCTGAATTGGGGGAGATGGGAAATTGGACGGCTCTGGTGAACACTTGGAGGCAGGTGTTAGTGCACTGGATGCGTATTTACCTAGCGGAGCCGCGGGTGCGCTCAATTTATAGCATGCTTGAGCGGTGACCAGTGAATTTAACGGCAACGCGCGGCGACCGGAGAAGGAACTGAGTCACTGGTGCGGTGATTCGTGGCCTTCACCGTGGCAGACCCACCAGCGACGAGCCAGGACTATAGAGCGGTTTATGGTGACTCACTGCGACTTGGTAAAGCGTCGAGGCACGTAGCCTAGCCGGATAACGGCAAATGCCGATGATGCCAGCACGATTTACCACGGCGGGACACGACGGCCGGTGAGAACAGTGGCCGGAGGTTATCTATAGCGCGATATTTCTTACCGAGGAGCGCTATCTGGGTTCGCCGGGTGTGAATCGCGACGCTGGCGTGAATCTGGGCGCAAGATCACCGGCAGCGAGGGGGGTGAACCTGCGATCTCTTTCAGTCACTGTACAATGGAATCCCTATTCAAAGCACCTGATAGACCAATTCGCAGGGCCTAGATCTCAAATCTTTACATGACAACTTGTTAATTTGCCTATAACAAAGTTATTGCTCGATGATCCAGCTACAATCTTGCTATAGCAATCATAGCCAAACAATGACTGGATCATGGTCGAATCCTAGTTTAAAGTTTGCCCAATCTCGTTGTTAGTTTGAATTCAGACTTAAGGTGACCTGACAGCCTGACTTTGGATCAAATTTTCTCAAAATATTTCATGGCACCAAGGCATAATCCCTATAGCAAAGTTGTTCTCCTATAGTAGTTCTACAAACTTGATGTGTTGACCCTAGGCAAATTCCTCATAATTTGAAAGATACAGGGTTCTAAAGTTGGTCCAAATGCACTGATTTTCAGACTTAGCTATATGATCACAAAAGTGGCATTTTTGCACTTAGGCCCAAATCTCCTGGGTTCTTTTGCAAATCTCCAAATATGTGAACCATATGACTTGAGGTACCTCAATTTCATGATTTTTGCACTTAGGTCCAAAAGTGTGCATATTTTTACAGATAACCCCCTAGGGTTTCAGTCTAGGGTTTTCTAGGGGTCTATTTAGGGTTTTTGGTACTTCTAGGGTTTGAATACCACTTAAGTCCATTTTATGATCATTAATAATAAGTTTTGAAGTTTCCTCTTATTTAGACATTGTTCTTTTAAGCCCGGTTTAGGGTTAAGTACTATACCCTAGGGTTTTACTCATGACATGTCCCATCAATACAACTTTGTTTGAATTTTTTGCCTAGTGAATGCATTCTAAGTGTAACAATCACATGATATGCTAATGCTCATGATGTTATGCTCAAGTTTTAGTGGTAGTAATAACTGGGGTGTTACAGCTTGCATGGAAGATGATGGTTGATCTTGTGCTTGTGTGGGCTCTTCAAATTCCTTAGGACACACATCTCTAATGGACATGTTTCTTATTGCGACACATGGAGCCTCTTCATCATCTAATTCATCAAGATCAACTTGCTCCACTTGGGTGCCATTAGTGTCATCAAACACAATGTCACAAGAAACTTCAACTAATCCAGTGGATTTTTGAAAGACTCTATATGCCCTTTTGTTTGAGTCATAACCTAATAAAAAGACTTCTACTGCTTTAGGAGCAAATTTAGAACTTCTACCTCTCTTGATAAGAATAAAGCATTTCCTCCCAAAGACTCTAAAATATGAAACATTTGGCTTTTTACCAGTGAGGAGTTCATATGAGGTCTTCTTGAGGATTCGGTAAAGATATAACCGATTGATGGAGTAGCAGGCGGTCTTCTTGTGAGAGGATCACTTGTGTTTCTTTGTTGCTCTTGTTGCTTGGTTGGCTTTCTTCTTTCTCTCATTCTTATTCTCAAAGCCTTGTAAGTGAAGCAAGAGATACCAATTGTGTGGTGGTCCTTGCGGGGTCTAAGTGACCCGGGAAATCAAGGAAGAAAGCTCACTCGGTCTAAGTGATCGTTTGAGAGAGGGAAAGGGTTGAAAGAGACCTGGTCTTTGTGACCACCTCAATAGGGACTAGGTTATTTAGAACTGAACCTCAGTAAAACAAATCATCGTGTTCATCCACTTTATTTCTTGTTGATTTATTTTTCCCTCTCTACCAGACTTAATATTCGTTCTAACGCTAACCCTAGCTTGTAGTGTGTACTTAGGTTTATAATTTTCAGATTTCGCCTATCCACCCCCCCTCTAGGCGACTTTCAATTGGTATCGGAGCCCGGTACTTCATTTAGAGTCTAACCACTCGAAGTGATGTCGGGAGGATCCGCTAAGAGGGAGATGGAAACCGGTAAGAAGGCCACAAGCCACGGGAAGGCTCCATTAAGGGAGTCTGGCTCCAAAGGAAGGGAGGAATCGCCTCCCCGCGTTAAGTCGCATCGGAGTGGCGACAAGAAGAATAAAATAAACAAAGTGGTCTACTACGAGACTGATTCTTCGTTGCCCTCCACCTCCGGCTCCAATGACGCGTCTGTCACTTCTAGGCGCCATGAGCGCAAGAAGTTTAGTAAGATTCCCCTATGCTATCCCCGCATTTCTAAACGCGCTCCTTTACTTTCCGTTCCATTAGGCAAACCACCATATTTTGATGGTGAAGATTATTGTATGTGGAGTGATAAAATGAGGCATCGCCTAACCTCACTCCACGCAAGCATATGGGACATTATTGAGTTTGGAGCGCATGTACCTACTGTAGGGGACGAGAGCTACGACTCGGATGAGGTCGCCCAAATCCGACACTTTAACTCCCAAGCCACTACTATACTCCTTGCCTCTCTATGTCAAGAGGAGTATAATAAGGTGCAAGGGTTAAAGAGTGCCAAGGAGATTTGGGACGTGCTAAAAACCGCGCACGAAGGAGATGAGGTGACCAAGATCACCAAGCGGGAGAAGATCGAGGGGGAGCTCGGTCGATTCATCCTCAACTAAGGAGAGGAGCCATAAGCGATGTACAACCGGCTCACAACCTTGGTCAACCAAATGCGCAACCTTGGGAGCACAAAATGGGATAACCATGAGATGGTCAAGGTTATTCTTAGATCCCTCGTATTTCGTAATCCTACTCAAGTTCAATTAATACGTGGTGATCCTAGATATAAGCTAATGTCTCCCGAGGAGGTAATTGGGAAGTTTGTGAGCTTTGAGTTGATGATCAAAGGCTCCAAATAAATCGTCGACTTGGAGCAAGGCGGCACCTTCACACCCGAGGTGCAACCCGTCGCATTCAAAGCGACGGAAGAAAAGAAAGAAGAGTCTACATCAAGTAGGCTCCCCATCGACGCCTCCAAGCTCGACAATGAGGAGATGGCACTCATCATCAAGAGCTTCCATCAAATCCTCAAGCAAAGGAGGGGGAAGGACTACAAGCCCCGCTCCAAGAGGGTGTGCTACAAATGTGGTAAGCCCGGTCATTTTATCGCTAAATGCCCTATGTCTAGTGATAGTGACATGGATAACGACAAGAGGGGGGAGAAGAAGGAGAAGAAGAGGTACTACAAGAAGAAGGGCGGTGATGCCCACGTTTGTCGGGAATGGGACTCCGACGAGAGCTCCACTGACTCCTCCTCCGACGAGGATGTCATCAACATCGCCGTCAACAAGGGCCTCCTGAAAGGGAAATAGGGTCAAACCTTTTCCTATAAATGATTTTGGTGGTTGAATGCCCAACACAAATATTGGACTAACTAGTTTGCTCTAGATTATATATTCTACAAGTGCACAAAGGTTCAACACAAACCAATAAAAGATCAAAGTTAGGGTTCATAAGGAAGGAGCAAAAGAAACCGAAGAGAACCCTGGTTTGGCGTACCGGACTGTCAGGTGTGCCACCGGACAGTGTCCGGTGCACCACTAGACAGTGTCCGGTGCACCAGGGGCCGTACAGTCTGAACTCTTCACCTTCGAGTTTCTCAGGCACCGCTCCGCTATAATTCATCGGACCGTCCGGTGTGCCACCGGACTGTCCGGTGTAGCAACGGAGTAACGGCTATCCAGCGCAACGGTCGTCTGCAAAAGCGTGAACAGTGTGTGAACAGTGCTCGCAGACGTCAGAGGCACACCGGACAATGGACAGCACCTGTCCGGTGCCGCACCAGACTGTCCGGTGCGACATGAAGTCAGCGCTCCAACGGTCAGAATCTTCAGAACCATAACAGTTGGGTGACATGGCTAGCGCACCGGACAGTGTCCAGTGCGCACCGGACTGTCTAGTGCGCCCGTCGACAGACAACCTCCCTAATGGCTATGTGGTGGTTGAGGGCTATAAATACTATAGAGCAAAATTAATGAGCATGAAATTGAAAATGAAAAGTTTAAATTTGCTAGAAGCATGCTCTATAGTGGGAGACGCCCTGGCATTAAGAATGGTATTGGTTTCCAACGGGGAAGCAATGTCAAGCTTAATGCCCCCAAAAAATTGTCTAACTTTGTTAAGGGCAAAGCTCCCATAGTTCAGGATAATGAGGGCTATATTTTATATGCTGCTAATTATCCTGAGCACAAAATTAGGAGAATTCATGCTAAGAAATCTCATTCTATTTCCTATCATGCTTTTATGTATAAGAATGAGGCATCTAGCTCTAGGCATTCTACACATGTTAAAATGCCTAAAAAGAAAACTTCTACTGCATCAAATGAGCCTAACATTTCATTTAAGACTTTTGATGCATCTTATGTTTTAACTAACAAATCAGGCAAAGTAGTTGCCAAATATGTTGGGGGCAAACACAAGGGCTCCAAGACTTGTGTTTGGATACCCAAGGTGCTTGTTTCTAATGTGAAAGGACCCAAGACCATTTGGGTACCTAAGAACAAGGCCTAAATTGTTTTGCAGGTTTATGCATCCGGGGCTCAAGCTGGATAATTGATAGCGGATGCACAAACCACATGACAGGGGAGAAGAGAATGTTCTCCTCCTATGAGAAAAATGAAGATCCCCAACGAGCTATCACATTCGGGGATGGAAATTAAGGTTTGGTCAAAGGACTTGGTAAAATTGATATATCACCTGACCATTCTATTTCAAATGTTTTTCTTGTAGATTCTTTAGATTACAATTTGTTTTCTGTATCTCAATTATGCAAAATGGGCTACAACTGTCTTTTTAGTGATACTGGTGTTATTGTCTTTAGAAGGAATGGTGATTCAATAGCAATTAAGGGAGTGTTAGAGGGTCAGCTATACTAAGTTGATTTTAATAGAGCTGAACTTGACACTTGCTTAATTGCTAAGACTAATACGGGTTGGCTCTAGCATCGCCGACTAGCCCATGTTGGGATAAAGAATCTTCACAAGCTTCTAAAGGGAGAGCACATTTTAGGAATAACAAATGTTCATTTTGAGAAAGACAGGATTTGTAGCGCATGTCAAGCAGAAAACCAAGTAGGTGCCCACCATCCACACAAAAACATAATGACAACAGACAAGCCACTGGAACTACTCCACATGGATCTATTCGGCCCGATAGCTTACATAAGCATCGGCGGGAGTAAGTATTGTCTAGTAATTGTGGATGATTATTCTCGCTTCACTTGGGTATTCTTTTTGCAGGAAAAATCTCAAACCCAAGAGACCTTAAAGGGATTCTTGAGACGGACTCAAAATGAGTTCGGATTGAGAATCAAGAAGATAAGAAGCGATAATGGAACGGAGTTCAAGAACTCTAAAATTGAAGGCTTTCTTGAGGAAGAGGGCATCAAGCATGAGTTCTCTTCTCCCTACACACCTCAACAAAATAGTGTAGTGGAGAGGAAGAATAGAACTGTACTGGACATGGCGAGGACCATGCTTGATGAATACAAGACTCCAAACCAGTTTTGGGCTGAGGCGATTAACACCGCTTGCTACTCCATCAACCGGCTCTACCTTCACCAAATCCTCGAGAAGACATCATATGAACTCCTCACCGGTAAAAAGCCCAATGTTTCATATTTTAGAGTCTTTGGTAGCAAATGTTTTATTCTTATCAAAAGAGGTAGAAAATCTAAATTTGCTCCTAAGGCTGAAGAAGGCTTTTTACTTGGTTATGACTAAATCACAAGGGCACATAGAGTCCTCAACAAATCCACTGGATTAGTTGAGGTTTCTTGTGACATTGTGTTTGATGAGACTAATGGCTCCAAAGTGGAGCAAGTTGATCTTGATGAGCTAGATGATGAAGAGGCTCCGTGCGACACGCTAAGGAACATGTCCATTGGGGATGTGTGTCCTAAGGAATCCGAAGAGCCCACTCATGCACAAGATTAACCGACATCTTCCAATCAAGCATCTCCACCAACTCAAGATGAAGATCAGGCTCATGACAATGAAGATGAAGATCAAGAGGATGAGCAACCTCAAGAGGAGGACAATGATCAAGGGGGAGATAAAGTTGATCAAGGCAAGGAAGACGATCAAGAAGTACAGGGTCAAAGACCGCCACACCCAAGAGTCCACCAAGCGATTCAAAGAGATCACCCCGTGAACTCAATTCTCGGTGACATTCATAAGGGGGTAACTACTCGATCTCGAGTCGCTCATTTTTGTGAACATTACTCTTTTGTGTCCTCTATTGAACCATACAGGGTGGAGGATGCATTAAAAGATTTAGATTGGGTGTTGGCAATGCAAGAGGAGCTCAACAACTTCACGAGGAATGAGTTATGACATTTAGTTCCACGTCCTAATCAAAATGTTGTAGGTACCAAATGGGTATTCCATAACAAGCAAGATGAGCATGGTGTGGTGACAAGGAACAAAGCCTGACTTGTGGCCAAGGGATATTCACAAGTTGAAGGTTTGGATTTCGATGAAACTTATGCACCCGTAGCTAGGCTTGAGTCAATGCGTATATTACTTGCCTATGGTACTTACCATGGCTTTAAGCTTTATCAAATGGACGTGAAAAGTGCCTTCCTCAATGGACCAATCAGGAGGAGGTCCATGTTGAGCAACCTCCCGGCTTTGAAGATAGTGAGTACCCTAACCATGTTTATAAACTCTCAAAGACGCTTTATGGGCTCAAGCAAGCTCCAAGAGCGTGGTATGAATGCCTGCGAGATTTTCTTATCACTAATGGCTTCAAAGTCGGTAAAGCCGATCCTACTCTCTTTACTAAAACTATTGCAAAAGATTTGTTTGTATGCCAAATTTATGTTGATGATATCATATTTGGGTCTACTAACAAATCCACTTGTGAAGAGTTTAGTAGGATCATGATACAGAAATTCGAGATGTCTATGATTGGGGAGTTGAAGTATTTCCTAGTATTTCAAGTCAAGCAACTCCATGACGGCACCTTCATCAGCCAAACGAAGTACATACAAGACATACTTACCAAGTTTGGAATGAAGGATGCTAAGCCCATCAAGACACCCATGTTGAGACAATCACTTTATCTTAGTAATCTCATATAGTCTCAAGTATGAGAATAAATTTCTCATGAAGTATGCTACTATTTTTAAATTCTTATCTTTCACTCTAAAGTAGGATATTTACTGGATTCTCCTACTCTAAGCTTAATTGATAATCTAATGTGTATGTTGTTCTTTTGATCACATCTGTTATTTATTTGATCATTGAATAACTTCAATTAACACTTATGTTTCTTAGTGCCGCATATACTATCAATCGATATCTCTTGATATGCACTAAGTTAAAAGGAGAATTCATGATACATTTATGCAATTTGTGATCCATTTGATATATGCTAACAATAACTTGGAAAAGGATCACTAGTTGTAGAACTCTCTCTTGTGCAAAATATTTCCATATATTGTCTTAAGTATAGGTCTTAAGCAACTAAGACTAAGGACAAAGCACAATGAAGAGAGCGTCTCTATGTGAAGGTACAAAACGGTAAAACTACTTCTATTCATTTACACATGTACCTAAATCTTCCTTTTCTATACATTCTTTGCATATCTTGTATAAAAGGAAGAGAAAGCATGTCCATGCATTAACCTTGCTTCATACCTAGTTTAACTTCTCAAAATCTCACTCCTGCATTAATGCATCTTTGTTAAAACTAGATGAAGTGATTTTATTGTCAAAGAGCTTAAAGCTTAACCTTGTAACGAGGATAAGTTGCCTTTGTTCCAAAGGTGGATGGTCCTTAAGCCTCTTTGAATTCCTTAAGGGAAAATGCTTAAGATGTTTATAACATGCTTTCATAAGTGCATAAACTGTCATGAGCATCACACTTATACTATGACTCAATGCACTTCACATTCTCTATGATATAGAATCGTTCTCAGTAACCTAATTATGTGCAATTGGCATATTAGGCCAAAATATGTTTTCATCTCAATGCACATATTTAGGGGAGCAATCTATGTTATATAAAACTATGAGTATGCTTAATTTGATATATCCTTTGATCATATCTCTTTTATGTCTATGACTAATGTGTTTTCAAGTGTATTCTCATGCTTAGTCATAGAATTGAAAGGGAAATTGTTGGGGACTTGTTCTCAAATGCTATGAATTAAGAACAAGGCAACACAAAAATGTTAAGTATAAATGCCCTTTGTCCGCTGAAGCATTATCTCCCCAAGGATTTAATGAGCTTCGGACGAAGGTCAAGAGTAAAATATTACGAAGATCTCACCTTCGTAATCATACTTGTAAAACAACAAACAATGAGAAATGAAATATAAAGTATAAAATATATTCACATATTTTATTATATGAATATATGAGTATTAAAACATAATATTTGGGCATAATTATACCTTCGCCTTGGCGGAAACCAATAATTCAAGCGTAATGTGCCAGTGATTACAGGATCGCGTGAACAGTGTCGGGGTACTGTTCACCTATTTATAGGCACAGGGTGCAACCTGCGTAAAATTACATTTAAGCCCTTTACAATTGATTACAATAATGACACAAACATCATGGGTCATTGAGTCAATCCATCTTTAAGTCGGTTCGGCCCTTCGTCTTAAGATCTATCATTGTGCCGAAGCTCTCTAAGTAATAGTTTCGGCGCTTGCTCCTGAGAGTGTCTGCTGAAGGTGTTCTCTTTCTTTAGGGTCTTCGGCTACGAAGCATACCCCCAACAGTAGCCCCTTCGCGGTGCTAGATCGTTTTTCGTAACGAGATTGATCCGTGAAAAAGTCTTCTATGCTTCGGGATGCCGAAGATCCGAAAAACACCTTCCCTGAGCTCGTTGGCGAGAAACGATTAAAATAATCCGCGCTCGAGGTGGCTCCATCTTGCAGCAGTTACGCGCGCCCTGGCGATTCACCCTCTCGAACCCTGTGGCCCACCGTTCAGCGAGTGCGGGTGACTGTTTGTTCGGTGCGGGAGACCTTGACGATTCACCTTCTCACCTGCGGCACTATATAAATAGACGGGTAGGTGTGAAGTTACCACAGCATTCATTGCTATTGCACTATTTTGCTGCCAAAATTTTAGTCATAGCCGAAGCTTAATCATCATGCTCAGACGAAACCCCGCTTTTGAATCTGCTTCGTCACAAAAGGAAGAGCTTCGGGAAAATCAGAAAAGTCGACAACAAAAAATTTCAAGAAAGACATAATTAAATGGCCAGAGTTCGCTCCATTGCTAGGGTTGATCGAGAGGGAGATGAGACCGAAGCTGTTGAGACCGTTCCGATTTCCGAAGCTATGAAGCGGTCTGGGCTGGTAACATCGGAGGACGTCCCTGCCGCCGGGGCAGAGCAAGTTGATGTTGAGGAGACCGATTCTGAGGATGATTATAGCAGCGTTGTGCCGAGCAAACCCAGCCACCTTGATTTTGGAAAATCCACAGTCTCCGAAGGTGACCTACCTAAAATGTTGAAATTGGGGTATTTCAATGAAGAGAAGAAAGAGCTGATTCACTTTGGTGGAGAGGAAACTACTCTGAAGCCAGGAAAAGATGAAATAGTAGTTTTTAAGAGTTTCTTCAAAGCTGGTTTGAGATTCCCCTTGAATAAGATGATTGCTGATGTGCTGAAGAAGTTTGAGATCTACTTTCATCAGCTAACTCCTAACGCTATCGTTAGGCTTAGCGTTTACATTTGGGCTCTCCGAAGCCAAGGGGTGGAACCGTTTGCCGAAGGTTTCTGCCAAGTACATGAGCTGCATTACCAAACCAAGGCTAGGAAAGATGGGTTGCATGAAAACTTCGGCTGCTACAATTTTGCCTACCGGAAGACTACAAAATTTCCTGTGATCAGTTACCGAAGCAAGTGGCGGCAGGCTGGAAATCAGAATGGTTCTATGTCAAAGTTGACGATGATAAGGAGAAGCTGGTCCAGAGCCCGCTAGAGCTGATCTTCAGAGAGACCAGACCCCAATGTAATATGACACCAGAGGGTCCAACCCAAACTGCACTGGCTGAATTCAGGATTATCGTAGAGCACATTGGCACTAGAGACTTAGTACAGGAATTTTTGGCTTTCAAAATATTTCCAACTATGAAAGAGTGGGCCATGCCAAAGCTCGAAGGAAAAAAGAAGGAGGGAGAACTTATCCGGCTACCCTACCATTACAAATTCAAGAGACATTTCAAAGTACCCTGCCAAGAATGGTTGGATACAATCGAAGTAATGTGTAACGAAATTCTTGGTAATTATTCTAAAAAGGAAGATCAATTGATGACAGTGGCCTTTGGCACCCGTCCGAAACGAAGGCTAAACCGAGTCATGGATGCTATAGGCTTTGAATATCCTGACTACGAGCTACTGGACAAGGGTGCCGAAGGACAAAAAAGAAAAAGAGTGGCTAGTGCTCTGAATAAGGACGACGAAGATCAATCAAAGAAGAAAAAACAAGAGTCTGAGGCGAAAACAGTTGCTTCGAAGAAAAGAAAAACCTCGACTTCGAAGCAAAAATCAATTGATGAAGAAGAAAAGACTTCTGCGACATCCTCTGCTTCTGAAATAGAGGAAATCCTAAAGGTAATGACTGAAACTTTGCCTGTCAAACTAAGTCCACTAGGGCTACATCTGATGAAGCTTTTTCAGAAGGAAAAGGAGCCCATAAAAACGAAAGCACCTAGGCCGAAGAGGCAAAGAATCGTTACTGTGACAGAAGTTATTGAAGCAACTCCACCAAGGGCTTCAGCTCCGAAGGTGCCAGCCATTGAAAGCATGACAGCTACCGAGGCTGTACCTTCGGAGGCTGCCGCAGAAGAGGTCAGAGCTGAAGATGCCAAATCCGAAGATATTAATTTAGAGAGCATAGCTGCTGATATAGACAAGATGCTACTAAACATGGTCGCGGAAGAAGCTGCCGCAGCCACCGAAGAGACTACGGCCACAAAACCCGAGAAGGAAGAGATGACCGAAGATACTTCGGAAGATGAAACCTTTGACTTTCAAAACTTAATTGGCCAAGAGCTGACAAAAGCTGAGAAAGAGGAATTAAAAGAATATGCTATATTCTGCGGGTATCGGCCGGGAGCACTTCTCTTCGGTGGCATTGATGACGAAAAATTAGGCTGCATACGAGATCAGACTGGCGCGAAGGTCATCGGTACTCTATTAAAGAGTATCGGTTTCCCGAAGCTCGAAGCAGATATCAGCCGCTACCGACGACAACACATTGTCGGCAGTTTGTTCTATTCCAATTTTAAGGTAAACATCTTGTGTCTAACCCTTACTATTTGTAATAACACAGATATTTTCCAACGGAGGTCATTTGTCCACAGAGTATGCTTCTGAGCAAGGCCATAAAATGCAGCAGGACTTAGAAGATAAAAGGCACGAAGTTATAATTGGGAACATAGAAAACAA
Source organism: Zea luxurians (assembly GCA_029449295.1). Lineage (NCBI taxonomy): Eukaryota > Viridiplantae > Streptophyta > Magnoliopsida > Poales > Poaceae > Zea > Zea luxurians. Next base: position 16,443 of record JAOPSE010000507.1, read on the forward strand.
AATAAAAGAGCAATCAGTTGCCATCGAAAAGAAAGACTTCGAGCTTCAAACAGCTGAAGGCTTATTAGCGGATGCTGAAGCCAAAATAACAAAATTAAATTCGAAGCTTCTTTCCCAATCAACAAATTTTGAACAAGAAAAGCTGAAACTTGATGCAAAGCTTGAAGCCGAAATTCAAAAAAGCTCGGAGCTGAAAGAATCCTTGACAAATCTTCAGAATAAATGCCTGGAGTTCAGCAGTCGATGCATCCAACAGTTGAAGCAGGTGTTTCATTTTGTTGGAGCCAGTAGCGAAAAGTTCACTCCTTCGGCTGAAGACCTGCCTGGTGCCTTCGAGCATATTGAAGGTGAAATCAATGATCTTGACGAAGTTATAGCTGGGCATGGCGACTTCTGTGCCCTAGCAGCTTCTCGGTGCACAGTTGTTGCCTTTTTGAAGTCTGGCTGTGAACACGGAAAGATTGTTAATAGACCCAACTTCAGCCTGTCACCAGTAGACTTAGATAATATTCCCAGCCTAGCCCGAAGTATTGCAAATAGATTCATAAAATTAGTATGGACAAAGGGTGGCCGGAGCAAAGCTAGTGACGAAGCTCGAAGCCACCTTAAGCTGGTAACGAAATCATACCTTATGCTTACCTTTTCCTTTGAATTTTGAATTTAGCTTATAATACTTACATACAGGTTGACCAAGCCGAAGCTGAAGCTGCAGAGTAAAAGGATGAAGCTCTATGGATGCTGTCGAAGCTCGAATAGTCTGTAAAAATAGCTCAAAAAACTTTGTATAAAATATGATGTAATCAAATTTCACTTTGTAATATAATCTTACTTTTTTGTCAATGTATGAAATGCTTTGGTGTGGACGAAATTAATACTTTTGAGCCGAAGGCGAAAAACACCTTCCCTTCTTTGCGTACACAGCGAAGCATAAAATTGCCTCTTTTTCCCTTTTTTCCGAAGCCTTCTCTTTCAAAGTCGAAGCAAGTTTGTATGTTATGATGATGATGATCCTATGCATGTCTAAGTGAATGTTTATGAATGCAAATGTATGATGTAATGTATCGTGCAAATGAATGTTCAAAGACACATACGAAACCATAACCACAACTTTTATTCCCTTAGAAATACCAAATCTTTGTCGTTTATTTTTCGGCTTCACCGCTTATTTTTCGGTGTATCAGCGCTGACTTTTTGCTGTAAGCCTCCCTTAGGAGCTTCTTCGCCTTTTATTTCGGCGGAATCAGCATTGACTTTTCACTGCAAGCTCTGCATTCCCTTAGGAACGACTTTTGAGCAGAAAACTTACGCTACGCTCCCTTAGGAACGACTTTTTGTAGCTTCGTCATGCTCTGCATCCCCTTAGGGACGTCTTTCGAGCTTCTCCCTGTTTTTCCTTTTTCTCTTTGCACTCGATGGTACATGCCCAGTTTTTACATTTACATGTTCGGGGGATATTGCTCTTGTAGAGCTGGTATAAGAAAAAGAGAAATTATATGCTATGGCCCCATTAAAAACCTTTCTCCCCCTTTGGAAAGGAAAAGGGTGCCATAGTAAAGAATAAAAAAGATTACATCAGGTTACACATAATACCGCCGAAGCTCATCCGCATTCCAAGATCTAGGAATGTCGTTGCCATCCATATCCTTCAACCTAAAGGAACCGGGTCTTGACGAAGATATTACCAGAAAAGGTCCTTCCCACTTCAGCTGAAGCTTGCCTATTATGTCAGGGTTGGCCACTCTCCGAAGCACCAGATGTCCTGGCTTAATATTTTTTAACCGAACCTTTCTGTCACGCCATTTTATTGTTTCGGCTTGATATTTATTGATGTTCTCCACAGCCTCAAGCATGATCCCTTCTATAGCATCTTTTGCCACAGAATAATCAGCTTCGGTTTCTGCCGACGCCACTGTTCTTATTGATCCCGTTTTAGCTTCTTCTGGGGTTATTGCTTCATCACCAAACAACAATTTGAATGGTGTAAAGCCTGTTGATCTTGACATTGTTGTGTTGTGACTCCACACCACTTTGATTAATTCATCTGGCCACTTTCCCCTGGGCTGATTGAAGATTAACTTCATTATTCCTGTCATTATAATGCCATTAGCTCTTTCAACAAGTCCATTTGACTCCGGATGCCGAACCGATGCAAAATGGATCTTCGTGCCAATTCGTTCACAAAACTCTCTGAAAGCTCCGGCATCAAATTGTGTTCCATTGTCCATAGTGATAGCCTTTGGCACCCCGAAGCGACACACAATATTTTGCCAGAAAAACTTTTGAACAGTAACCGAAGTTATTGTGGCTAAAGGCTTCGCCTCAATCCACTTAGAAAAATATTCTACTGCCACCACAACATATCTTAAATTCCCTTGTGCTGGTGGAAGTGGGCCTAGCAAATCAAGGCCCCACCTTTGCAATGGCCAAGTGGGCTGTATTAATTGAGTTAGAGACGAAGGTTGTTTTTGGTCTCTTGCACATTTTTGACAACCTTCGCACTTTTGGACTAATTCTGCTGCATCCGAAGCTGCCTTCGGCCAATAAAATCCTTGACGAAAAACTTTACCCAACAAAGGCCTAGATCCAATGTGAGATCCACACAGGCCTGCATGTATTTCTTTCATTAGCTCTATACCTTCAGCTCTGGATAAACATTTGAGTAATGGAGAACAGACTCCATGCTTATATAACTCCCCTTCTATTATTACATATGGACGGGCTCTTGCCGCTATTCTCTTATGATAAGCTTCGTCATCTGAAAGGAAATTGCCCTGAAGAAAAGATATGATCTCAGTTCTCCAATCTTCGCTATAGACGGGAGATATATTGAGTACTGCTCTTTCAAGAAGGTCAACCGAAGGTGCTTTTATTGTTTCAAAGAATACTTCCGAAGGTAAGGGCAGCCCCTGTGCCGCTGACTTGGCTAGTAGATCAGCGTGCTCATTTTCTCCTCGTGGAATATTCTTGACAGAAAATCCTTCGAAGGAAGCTTCAAGTCTTCGAACTGTATCCAAATATTTCTTAAGCTTCGGATCTCTTGCTTTGCAACTTTTGTCAACATGGCCAGAAATAACTTGAGAATCACTTTTGAGAACCGCCCTTCTTATCCCCATTGCCTTCAACTTTCGAAGACCCAAAAGCAAAGCTTCATATTCAGCAATATTATTTGTACAACTAAAATCAAATTTCACTGCATAGCATGTTCTGACTTTTGAAGGTGCAATTAAAACGGCAGCTGCACCTGCCCCGAAGGTTCCCCAGGAACCATCGCAAAATACTGTCCAAGCTTCGGCATCTTTACTTGCTTCTTCATCCTGAGCCCCTAGCGTCTAGTCAGTGATGAAATCTGCTAGCGCCTGGGACTGAATCAAAGATCTATGCACATAATCAATGCAGAACTCATTGAGCTCCGCAGCCCACTTTCTAATCCTTCCAGTAGCTTCTCTGTTTCTCATAATATCCTTCAAAGGCTGTGATGAAGAAACAATTATATGGTATGCTTGAAAATAATGTCGAAGCTTCCTGGAGGCCATTAAAACAGCATACAACACCTTCTCCAATTATGTATAGTTTTTCTTTGATAAACTGAGGACTTCGGAAACAAAGTATATTGGAGCCTGCTTTTTCAATTGCCCTTCAAGCTTCTCCTAAACAAGCGCCGCACTTACTGCAGAGTGTGAAGCTACCACATACAGCAGCAGAGGAGCCCCTGGCGCTGGTGGAGTTAGGGTTGTTAAATCTATCAAATACTGTTTCAGTTCTTCAAAAGCTTTTTGCTGAGCTGATCCCCATTGGAAAACTTCGGCTGACTTCAGCACTTCAAAGAATGGTAAATTTCTCTCTGCCGATCTGGATATAAATCGATTCAAAGATGCCAGTCTTCCTGTCAGCCGTTGAGCCCCTTTCTTTGTGCTTGGCGCCTCCATCCGAAGGATAGATTCGATTTTATTTGGATTAGCTTCGATTCCTTTTGTTGAAACCAGGCAACCAAGGAATTTCCCCTTCTTTACCCCGAAGACACATTTTTCAGATTCAGCTTCAGACCAGCTTGCCTAAAATTAGCGAATGTCTCCTGCAGATCAGCAATGTGATTTTCTTGCTTTGTGCTTTTTACTATGATATAATCAACATATATATGTTAGCACGTTTCTGCCTATCTGAGAATGAAGGACCTTTGCTGCCATTCTGCTGAAGCTTCCTCCAGCATTCTTGAGCCCCTCAGGCATCCGAAGGTAACAATATGTACCACTGGGGGTGATGAAGCTGGTTTTTGGCTCGTCTTCTTTCTTCATCCAGATTTGATGGTAGCCTGAATAACAATCTAGTAAACTCATGAGCTCTGACGAAGCTACTACGTCTACCAGAGAATCTATCCTTGGTAATGGAAATTCATCCTTCGGACAAGCCTTGTTGAGATCAGTAAAATCAATACACATTCTCCATTTACCATTGGCTTTCTTCACCATAACAGTGTTAGCTAGCCATTCTAGGTATTTTACTTCTCTGATGACTCCAGCGCTAAGGAGTCTTTTCACTTCATTCCGAGCACCTTCGGCTCTGTCATCAGACATCTTCCGAAGCCTCTGCTTTCTAGGTCTGAAGGATGGGTCCACATTGAGCGAGTGTTCAATAACATCCCTGTTGACACCACAGAGATCATTAGCTGACCATGCGAAGACATCTTTGTTGTTGAACAGGAACCTAATTAGGGTTTTCTCTTGTTCTTCAGACAATTGAGATCCCAATAGCACCTTCTGTTCTGCTATATCGTCACATAAGAGCATGGGCTTCAGCTGATCAGCCGAAGCAGCCTTCTCCCTTCTGTACTTGTATTGCTCACAAGCTTTGGTTCCATCTATGTTATGAATTGCTTTTGAATCTGTCCAATTTCCTTCGGCCTTTCTGGCAGCTTCCTGACTTCCATGAATAGCAATAGGCCCTTGATCCGAAGGTATCTTTATGCAAAGATATGCTGGGTGAAGAATTGCTTCGAACGCATTGAGAGTACCACGTCCAATGATTGCGTTGTAAGGGTACTCCATGTCAACAATATCAAACACAACTTGCTCAGTCCTTGTATTGTTGATAAATCCGAAGGTTACTGGCATCGTGATCTTGCCAAGTGCTACAATCTGCCTTTCTCCGAAGCCACAAAGGGGATGTGTAGCATCATGGATTTTATCTTCGGGCTCTTGCATCTGTCTGAAGGCCTTAGCAAATATAATATCCGCTGCACTGCTTGTGTCAACCAAAATATTGTGGACCAGAAATCCTTTGATAACACAAGAAATAACCATAGCATCGTTGTGAGGGTAATCCTTGAGCTGAAGATCCTCTTGGGAGAAGGTAATCGGGATGTGGGACCATCTTGACCTGATGAAGGGTCCTTGCACCCCGACATGTTGTGCTCTTCTCTGTGCCTCCTTCTTCTGCTTCTTGTTGACTGGCTCTGAGCTTGAACCGCCTGTTATCGGGAGTACCAGCTTCAGAGCCGAAGCAGCTCTGGCTTGGTTGTTGAACGAAGCCATCAGCTCAGAAAAGTGGAAGTGAGTTCACCGAAAGTCTGTCCAGCTCAGTTGGTAAAATACAAGGCTCTTAACCTTGTGGTCATGGGTTCGAGCCCCACGGTGGGCGCTAATGTTGGGGACTTGTTCTCAAATGCTATGAATTAAAAACAAGGCAACACAAAAATGTTAAGTATAAATGCCCTTCATCCACTGAAGCATTATCTCCCCAAGGATTTAATGAGCTTCGGACGAAGGTCAAGAGTAAAATATTACGAAGATCTCACCTTCGTAATCATACTTGTAAAACAACAAACAATGAGAAATGAAATATAAAGTATAAAATATATTCACATATTTTATTATATGAATATATGAGTATTAAAACATAATATTTGGGCACAATTATACCTTCGCCTTGGCGGAAAGCAATAATTCAAGCGTAATGTGCCAGTGATTACAGGATCGCGTGAACAGTGCCGGGGTACTGTTCACCTATTTATAGGCACAGGGTGCAACCTGCGTAAAATTACATTTAAGCCCTTTACAATTGATTACAATAATGACACAAACATCATGGGTCTTTGAGTCAATCCATCTTTAAGTCGGTTCGGCCCTTCGTCTTAAGATCTATCATTGTGCCGAAGCTCTCTAAGTAATAGTTTCGGTGCTTGCTCCTGAGAGTGTCTGCCGAAGGTGTTCTCTTTCTTTAGGGTCTTCGGCTACGAAGCATACCCCCAACAGAAATGGAGTATTCGGCAAAGACGACGCTTCCACTCAACTCCATTTGTATTATCCACTCTTTGCCGGTATTCTGCATAGTTCTCCACTTTGGTATAATCTTCACTCATATTTATTTGTTTGCCATTGGGAGAAAGTAAAAAGGCTTATATTTCACTCAAAGTATCCGTTTTTGGCGATTCATGCCAAAGGGGGAGAAAGTATTAGCCCAAAGCAAAAGGACCGCACCACCAACGAATTTTAAAAATGAAGTTTTCAAATTGATATCTTAGTGTTTTCAAAAAGGGGAGAAAGTTTCTAGTATCTTCAAAAAATTGTAAAACCCTCTTGAACACTAAGAGGAGAATTTCATTGAGGGGGAGTTTTGTTTAGTCAAAGGAAAAGCATTTGAAACAGGGGGAGAAAATTTCAAATCTTGAAATGCTTCTTTCAATCTTATTCATGTACCTTTGACTATTTGCAAAAGGTTTTTGAAAAGAATTTTACAAAGAATTTGCAAAAACAAAACTTGTGGTGCAAGCGTGGTCCAAAATTTTAAATAAGAAGAAAACCATCTATGCATATCTAGTAGAAATAATATATTTGTTTCATTCCAAGCAACCTTTGCACTTACCTTATGCAAACTAGTTCAATTCTGCACTTCTATATTTGCTTTGGTTTGTGTTGGCATCAATCACCAAAAAGGGGGAGATTGAAAGGGAAATAGGGTCTAACCTTTTCCTAATTGATTTTGGTGGTTGAATTGCCCAACACAAATAATTGGACGAACTAGTTTGTTGTAGAATAAATGTTCTACAGGTGCCAAAGGTTCACATCAAACCAATACAAAGTCAAAAGAAAGGGCTCAAAAGGAAGGAGTAAAGGAAACCGAAGTGCTCCCTGGTCTGGCGCACCGGACTGTCCGGTGTGCCACCGGACAGTGTCCGGTGCACCAGAGAGGATCGAACTCAAACTCTTTAGTTTCGGGTTTCTTAGGCGCAGCTCCGCTATAATTCATCGGACTGTCCGGTGGGCCACCGGACTGTCCGGTGTGCCAGCGGAGCAACGGCTATCTGCGCGCAACGATCGACTCTGACAGTGAACAGTGCAGCACAGGGATCGCAGCAGAAGTCAGAACAGTTGGTCAGAGGGCACCGGACTGTCCGGTGTCGCACCGGACTGTCCGATGTCGTATGAGGACAAAGCCTCCAACGGTCGACTAGCTCCAAGCCCTAACGGGAGGATGAAGTGGCGGCACACCGGACACTGTCCGGTGGCGCACCGGACTGTCCGGTGCGCCCATCGCCAGCAGCCTTCTCCAACGGTGTCGGCGTTCCGAGACCGGGGGGTCCCCGAGCCGACGAGTGAGAGTGCCGCGTGCCCCAGCCCAGATGGGTCGAGCGCGTGGAGCGAGCGCGAAGGGGGGAACAGAGAGAGAGAGAGAGAGTCGGTGGCCGGAGCCGGGTCGTGAGGGAGTCGGAGAAATTCCCGCGGCCTTCGTGTTCGTCCCGCGCCCAGGTCGGGTGCGCTTGCAGTAGGGGGTTACAAGCGTCCGCACGAGGTGAAGGGAGAGAGCGGCCCCAAGAGAGCGCCTGCCCCTGCCTTTCGTCCCCGTGAGGCCAACCTTCTCTAAGAAGGCCCTGGCCCTTCCTTTTATAGTCGTAAGGAGAGGGTCCAGGTGTACAAGACGGGGGGTGTAGCAAGGTGCTACGTGTCTAGCGAGGGAGAGCTAGCGCCCTATGTACATGCCCAGGTGGCAGCCGGAGAGATCGTGGCACCCTGTTGGTGTGGCGTCGTGGCTGTTGGAGGAGTAACGGAGCCGGACGGGAGGACAGCTGTCGAGGTGGCTGGGTCCTTGCTGACGTTCTCCTGCTTTCGTAAGGGAGCTGGGAGCCGCCGTCGTCATGATCTAGCGGGGCGCCATCATGGCCTATCTGGCATAGCTGGCCAGATGGGACGCCGGTCTTGTTCTCTGCGACCCAAGTCGGCTCAGGGCAGGGTGATGATGACGCTTCCTGTTGGCGTGGCGGTCTCGTATCCTAGGTCGGGCGTCGTGGAGGCTCCTCCGAGGCCGAGGCCGAGTCCGTCCTGCAAGACAGAGACAGAGTCCGAGCCCTGGGTCGGGCGAGGCGGAGATTATTCGGCAGAGGCCGAGGCGGAGTCCGAGCCCTGGGTCGGGCGAGGCGGAGGTCGCCGTCTTCCGGGGCCTTAGCCCGAGTCCGAGCCCTGGGTCGGGCGGAGCGGAGTTCGCCGTCTTCCGAGGCCTTAGCCTGAGTCCGAGCCCTGGGTCGGGCGGAGCGGAGTTCGCCGTCTTCCGGGGCCTTAGCCCGAGTCCGAGCCCTGGGTCGGGCGGAGCGGAGTTCGCCGTCTTCCGGGGCCTTAGCCCGAGTCCGAGCCCTGGGTCGGGCGGAGCGGAGTTCGCCGTCTTCCGGGGCCTTAGCCCGAGTCCGAGCCCTGGGTCGGGCGGAGCGGAGTTCGCCGTCTTCCGGGGCCTTGGCCCGAGTCCGAGCCCTGGGTCGGGCGGAGTCTCCTATGGCACCACTGGCGGAGTCTGGTCGCCCGTCGGTCTTACCTTTTGCGTTAAACGCCCCGGTGACTCGGTCGGTTGGTGCGGTGATTTAGTCATGGTTTCTCCTTATCGGAGGCAGGGCCTAGGGCGAGCCGGAGATGCGTCTGCCGTGAAAGAGGAGACCTCAGGCGAGACGGAGTCATCTTAGGGTCGGCTGCCCTCGCCCGAGGCTAGGCTCGGGCGTGGCGAGGTCAAGTCACTCGTATGGACTGATCCCTGACTTAATCAAACCCATCAGGCCTTTGCAGCTTTATGCTGATGGGGGTTACCAGCTGAGAATTAGGCGTCTTGAGGGTACCCCTAATTATGGTCCCCGACAGTAGCCCCCGAGCCTCGAAGAGAGTGTTAACACTCGCTTGGAGGCTTGCATCGCACTTTTTTGCAAGGGGACCAGCCTTTCTCGGAGGTACTTTGTTCCGGTGGGTGCGCGCGAGCGCACCCGCCGGGTGTAGCCCCCGAGGCCTCGGAGGAGTGGTTTCACTCCTTCGAGGTCTTAATGCCTTGCGCAATGCTTCGGCTGGTCTGGCGGTTCCCTCATGCGAGCAGGGCATAACCCAGGTGCACTGTCGGGGCCCAAGTTCTCGGGCTGGTATGTTGACGCTGTCAACGGTTCGGCCGGAGCCGGGTTTGCGAGAGCAGCCCCCGAGCCCTCGCACGGAGCGAGAGGACGATCAGGGACAGACTCGACTTTTTATATACGCCCCTACGTCGCCTTTCCGCAAGGAGGAGGGGGGGAGTGCGCCATGTTACCCTCGATGGGCACCGAACATGGTGTCTCCGGTGAGCTGCGATCGGGTAATCCGAGTGGACGTCCGTGCCCCGTTCGTTAGGGGTCGGCTAGGGGCCCGGAGGCACGCCCAAAAGTACCTGCGGGTGATCTGCCGGACCCGGTCCCCTGGCGACGGGGTCCAAGGGCTCGTTGCCTCCCTCCGATGGGATTCCGTTACAGAGTCGTTCCCGCTGGTCTCGGAAATGTCCTAGGGTACCTCGGGAGCGCAGCCCGAGCCTTGGTTATGTATCGAACGTACCCCTGGTCATCCCTCGCTCGGCGTCTGAGGCGACTGTGAACCCTTCGACGGGCCAGCCTTCGAACCCCTGATCAGTAGGGGGCACGGAGCCCGAGTAGCCTGAGGCGGTCGTGGAACCTTTCGGGGGCCGACCTTCGAACCCCTGACCAGTAGTGGGTGTCGGGCCCACGCGATCTGAGGCGGCTGTTGAACCCTTCGGGGGGCCAGCCTTCGAACCCCTGATCAGTAGGGAGGCTCGGAGCCTAGTTCCTTCACGGGGAAGGATCCCTTTGGGGTTATCCCCCTTCTCGGTCCCTGTTGCAAGAGATAGAGAAAGAAGGAAAAGGGAAATGGGTTCGAAATTGAACGTCGTGGCGTACCTTTTTCGGCGTGGTCGTTTTGGCGAAGGCGAAACGTCACCAGCCGCTCCCGCTCGTAGCGCTGTCCGTCGAGCCGCGGAGTTAATGCGCCGGGGTGAGTAGTTGGCGAGGTTGCCGTTGCGCGTGCGCGAGCCGTTCGAGGTACGGGTCACGGACGCGTCGTCTTCACGCCGTGAGAGGGGGTTCTCTTGCTGCCTCCCTCGGGCGTCTTGCCGCAGCCGAAGCACCAGATCGCCCACCTGGAGTTCTCGGGGTCGGACCCCTCGGGCGTGGTAGCGTCGCAGGGACTGCTGATACCGCGCCGAGTGTAGTAAGGCCCTGTCCCGAGCCTCGTCCAGCTGGTCCAGCGAGTCTTCTCGGCTGGCTTGGTTGCTTTCTTCGTTGTAAGCCCTCGTCCTCGGGGAGCCGTATTCCAGGTCCGTGGGCAGGATTGCCTCGGCCCCGTAGACCAGGAAGAACGGCGTGAAACCCGTGGCTCGGCTTGGAGTCGTCCTCAGGCTCCAGACCACCGAGGGGAGTTCCTTCATCCATCGCTTGCCGAACTTGTTGAGGTTGTTGTAAATCCGAGGCTTGAGCCCTTGTAGAATCATGCCATTGGCACGTTCCACTTGCCCATTCGACATGGGGTGAGCTACGGCGGCCCAGTCCACCCGGATGTTGTGATCTTCGCAAAAATCCAAGAATTTTTTGCCGGTGAACTGGGTGCCATTGTCGGTGATGATGGAGTTCGGGACCCCGAAGCGATGGATGATGCTGGTGAAGAACGCCACCGCCTGCTCGGACCTGATGCTGTTTAGGGGTCGGACCTCGATCCACTTGGAGAATTTGTCGATGGCGACCAGCAGGTGCGTGTAGCCCCCGGGCGCCTTCTGCAGTGGGCCGACGAGGTCCAGACCCCACACAGCGAAGGGCCAGGTGATGGGTATCGTCTGCAGAGCCTGAGCGGGCAGGTGGGTCTGCTTCGCATAGAATTGGCACCCTTCGCAGGCGCGGACAATTCTAGTGGCGTCAGCCACCGCCGTTGGCCAGTAGAAGCCTTGGCGGAAAGCATTCCCAACGAGGGTTCGAGGTGCTGCATGATGACCGCAAGCCCCCGAGTGTATTTCCTGCAGAGGTCCTGACCCTCGGCGACGGAGATGCATCGCTGGAGGATGCCCGAGGGGCTGCGGTGGTAGAGCTCCTTCTCATCGCCCAGCAGGACGAACGATTTTGCTCGTCGTGCTACCCGCCGAGCCTCGGCTCGGTCGAGGGGCAGTTCTCCTCGGCGGAGATATTGCAGGTATGGGGTCTTCCAATCTTGATCTGGCACGACCCCGTTCTGTTCCCCCTCGACGTGCAGCGCTTCGCCCTCGGGCTCCGAGGGTTCCTCGGATTGAGCCGAGGACGGCTCGGGATGGGCCGAGGTTACCTCGGACGAGGCCGAGGGTGCCTCGGGCTCGGGCGTGTCGCCTATCTTGACGGAGGGTTGGTGCAGATCCCGGGCGAAGACGTCCGGGGGAACCGTTGTTCGCCCCGAGGCTATCTTCGCCAGCTCGTCCGCAGTCTCGTTGTAGCGCCGGGCGATGTGGTTAAGTTCGAGCCCGTAGAACTTGTCTTCCAGGCGTCGAACCTCTTCACAGTAGGCCTCCATCTTCGGGTCGCGGCAGTGGGAGTTCTTCATGACTTGGTCGATGACGAGCTGCGAGTCGCCGCGCGCATCGAGGCGTCGGACCCCTAGCTCGATGGCGATTCGCAGTCCGTTGATCAGAGCCTCGTACTCAGCCACATTGTTGGACGCCGGGAAATGGAGGCGGAGCACATAGCGCAGGTGTTTTCCGAGGGGCGAGACGAAAAGCAGGCCCGCGCCAGCTCCCGTCTTCATCAGCGACCCGTCGAAAAACATGGTCCAGAGCTCTGGCTGGATCGGAGCCGTTGGCAACCGGGTATCGACCCATTCGGCTACGAAATCCGCCAGTACCTGGGACTTGATGGCCTTCCGAGGGGCGAACGAGATCGCCTCGCCCATGATTTCCACCGCCCACTTCGCGATCCGTCCCGAGGCTTCTCGGCACTGGATGATCTCCCCCAGGGGGAAGGATGACACCACAGTCACCGGATGGGACTCGAAGTAATGTCGCAGCTTTTGCCTCGTCAGGATCACAGCGTATAGCAGCTTCTGGACTTGTGGGTAGCGGATCTTGGTCTCGGACAGCACTTCGCTGACGAAGTAGACTGGCCTCTGAATGGGCAAAGCATGCCCCTCTTCCTGCCTTTCGACTACGATCGCGGCGCTGACCACCTGAGTGGTTGCGGCGACGTAGACCAGGAGGGTTTCTCCATCAGCTGGGGGTACCAAGATGGGCGCCTGGGTGAGGAGCGCTTTCAGGTTCCCGAGGGCTTCCTCGGCCTCGGGAGTCCAAGTGAAGCACTCGGCCTTTCTTAAGAGGCGGTACAGGGGCAGGCCTCTTTCGCCGAGGCGCGAGATGAAACGGCTCAAGGCCGCGAGGCATCCCATGACCCTCTGTACGCCTTTTAAGTCTCTGATGGGCCCCATGTTTGTGATCGCTGCGATCTTCTCCGGGTTGGCTTCGATGCCCCGCTCGGAGACGATGAACCCCAAGAGCATGCCTCGGGGCACCCCGAAGACGCACTTCTCGGGATTGAGCTTGACGCCCTTAGCCTTGAGACACCGGAATGTCAGTTCGAGGTCGGAGAGAAGGTCGGAGGCTTTCCTCGTCTTGACTACGATGTCATCGACGTAGGCCTCGACTGTGCGACCAATGTGTTCGCCGAACACATGGTTCATGCACCGCTGGTACGTTGCACCCGCGTTCCTCAAACCGAACGGCATTGTGATGTAACAATACATGCCGAAGGGCGTGATGAAAGAAGTCGCGAGCTGGTCGGACTCTTTCATCTTGATTTGATGATACCCTGAGTAAGCATCAAGGAAAGACAGGGTTTCGCACCCTGCAGTGGAGTCCACGATTTGATCGATGCGAGGTAGAGGGTAGGGGACCTTCGGACATGCTTTGTTGAGACCAGTGTAGTCTACACACATCCGCCACTTCCCCCCTTTTTTCCTCACAAGCACAGGGTTGGCAAGCCATTCGGGATGGAATACCTCTTTGATAAACCCTGCTGCCATCAGCTTGTGGACCTCCTCGCCTATCACCCTGCGCCTTTCCTCGTCGAATCGGCGCAGAGGTTGTCTGACCGGTCGGGCTCCGGCCCGAATATCCAGCGAGTGCTCGGCGACTTCCCTCGGTATGCCGGGCATGTCCGAGGGACTCCACGCGAAAACGTCGGCGTTTGCGCGGAGAAAGTCGACGAGCACTGTTTCCTATTTGGGGTCGAGCCCGGAACCGATCCGAATCTGCTTGGAGGTGTCGCCACTGGGGTCGAGAGGGACGGCCTTAACCGTCTCTGCTGGCTCGAAGTTGCCGGCATGCCGCTTCACGTCCGGCACCTCTCGGGAGAGGCTTTCCAGGTCGGCAATGAGGGCCTCGGCGTACTCCACGCACTCCACATCGCATTCGAAGGCGTGTTTGTACGTGGGGCCGACAGTGATGACCCCGTTGGGGCCCGGCATCTTGAGCTTCAGGTAGGTGTAGTTGGGGATGGCCATGAACTTCGCGTAGCATGGCCTTCCCAACACTGCGTGGTAGGTTCCTCGGAACCCGACCACCTCGAACGTCAAAGTCTCCCTTCGGAAGTTGGAGGGTGTTCCGAAGCAGACAGGGAGGTCGAGCTGTCCGAGGGGCTGGACGCGCTTCCCGGGAATGATCCCGTGGAATGGCGCAGCGCCTGCTCGGACAGACGACAGGTCGACGCGCAGGAGCCTGAGGGTCTCGGCGTAGATGATGTTGAGGCAGCTGCCTCCATCCATCAGGACCTTGGTGAGCCTGACGTCGCCGATGACGGGATCGACGACGAGCGGGTACTTCCCCGGGCTCGGCACGTGGTCGGGGTGGTCGTCTCGGTCGAAGGTGATGGGCTTGTCGGACCAGTCTAGATAGACTGGCGCCGCCACCTTCACCGAGCAGACCTCCCGACGCTCTTGCTTACGATGCCGAGCCGAGGCGTTTGCCGCATGCCCTCCGTAGATCATGAAGTAATCGCGGACCTCTAGGAACTCTCCTGCTTGGCGATCCTCCCTTTTGTCGTCGTCGCGAGCCTCGCCACCCTCTGCGGGTGGCCCGGCCCGATGGAAGTGACGCCGAAGCATGACGCACTCTTCGAGGGTGTGCTTGACGGGCCCCTGATGGTAGGGGCACGTCTCCTTGAGTGCCTTGTCGAAGAGGTTAGCACCTCCGGGGGGCTTCCGAGGGTTCTTGCGCTCAGCGGCGGCGACAAGGTCCGCATCGGGAACGTCGCGCTTCGCTTGCGACTTCCTCCTGCCTCTCTTCTTGGCGCCGCGCGGAGTGGATGCCTCGGGAGCATCTTCCGACGGGCGGCCCTGGGGCTGCTTGTCCTTTCGGAAGATGGCCTCTACCGCCTCCTGGCCGGAGGCGAACTTGGTGGCGATGTCCATCAGCTCGCTTGCCCTGGTGGGGGTCTTGCGACCCAGCTTGCTCACCAGGTCGCGGCAGGTGGTGCCGGCGAGGAACGCGCCGATGACATCGGAGTCGGTGATGTTGGGCAGCTCGGTGCGTTGCTTCGAGAACCGCCGGATGTAGTCCCGAAGGGACTCTCCCGGCAGTTGCCGGCAGCTTCGGAGGTCCCAGGAATTCCCGGGGCGCACGTACGTGCCCTGGAAGTTCCCGGCGAAAGCCTGGACCAGATCCTCCCAGTTGGAAATCTGCCCTGGGGGCAGGTGCTCCAACCAGGCACGAGCGGTGTCGGAGAGAAACAGGGGGAGGTTTCGGATGATGAGGTTGTCATCGTCCGTCCCACCCAGCTGACAGGCCAGGCGGTAGTCCGCAAGCCACAATTCCGGTCTCGTTTCCCCCGAGTACTTCGTGATAGTAGTCGGGGGTCGGAATCGGGGCGGAAACGGCGCCCGCCGAATGGCTCGGCTAAAGACCTGCGGACCGGGTGGTTCGGGCGAGGGACTTCGATCCTCCCTGCTGTCGTAACGTCCCCCACGCCTGGGGTGGTAGCCTCGGCGCACCCTTTCGTCGAGGCGTGCCCGACGGTCGCGATGAGGGTGCTCGACGCCGAGGTGGCCCGGGGCCGCAGGCGCGGTGTTGCGCGTGCGCCCGGTGAAGGCCGAGGCTTCCCGCGTGAGTCGGGAAGTCGCGGCACGAGGTTCCGAGGGGTATCCCTGCCTGCGGGAGGCAGAGCTCTCGGCCCGCCGGGCCGCAGCGCCTTCCAGGAGATGCTTGAGTTCTCCCTGGATTCGCCGTCCCTCGGTGGTTGATGACTCCGGCATCGCACGGAGGAGCATTGCTGCAGCGACCAGGTCCTGGCCAGTCCCGCCGGATGCGGGTGGCGGTTTGTCCCTGGCATCGTTGGCGATGCGGTGCTGGAGACCTTGGGGCAGGTGACGTATTCCTCCGGCCGGGGGTTGGCTTGCCCATACCTGCCCGATGTTCTGGCGGATTGCCTCGAGCGCTCCTGCTCCTTCATCGAACCCGGCCTGCGCCCCGCGGACTTTCTCGAGCTGTGGGTCGTGACCCCCCGCCGGAACGGGGACCACAGCTAGCTCCCGCGGGATGTCGGCGCGAGGCGCTGGCCTAGGGGGATCACCGTCCTCCGGCATGCCGAGACAGCCGCCTCCGGAGGGATCCCCTAGCTCGATGTGGAAACATTCGCGACTCGGGCCGCAGTCCTTGTCGCCAAGGCTGCGGCTGCCGTCGGAACAGTCGGAGAGGCAATAGTCACATGCGGTCATGAAGTCCCGCATGGCACTAGGGTTGCCAGATCCGGAGAAATCCCAGCAGATGCTGGGGTCGTCATCTTCCTCGGACCCAGAGGGTCCGTAGGTCGAGACACCCGTCAATCGGTCCCAAGGCGACCGCACAGGAAACCCCAGAGAGGTTGCACTCGCCTCAACGTGAGTGCCCGCCAAAGCGAAGTCGCCAGGCGGGCTGAGGCCGAGTCGAAATAACGAAAGATGGGGAGCAGTCGGTACCTTTTTGTCGACGAGGAGCGATGAAGTCGTGTCGGGGGCTGACCGCGCCGTCGTCTTGGGTACGAGGGCGACGTCCTGCAGGCCCTCCGTGAGCGTGCTGGCGTCGTCCACCTGCTCGGGGTCGACGTGTTGCGGGGGGATGGCGCTCGCGTTTGCCTCGAACGCGAGGGCGACGCTTGGCGTGTCCTCCGCTGGGGCGCCGGGGATGTCGATTTGCTCGACAGCCGTCGGAGCGCAGCCTCTCGCTTGGCCCCGGTTGCCCCGCCTCCTCCTCCTCCGATGGCGAGGGAGAGGATGGGGCGAGCTCGAACGTTGTCCTTCCCCAACGCGGGAAAGACGTCGTTGATTCCGCCGCCGGCGGGCGGGCTGTCCGCCACCAATGTCGTCGTCGCGCGGCGGTGGAAGGAGTATCATGTCGTAGTCGCCATCGAGAGACATGAACTCGAGGTTCCCGAAACGGAGCACCGTCCCGGGTTGAAGAGGTTGTTGGAGACTGCCCATCTGGAGCTTGACGGGAAATCGAACGTCAACACGCAGCGTGCCCCTACCTGGTGCGCCAACTGTCGGCGTTCCGAGACCGGGGGGTCCCCGAGCCGACGAGTGAGAGTGCCGCGTGCCCCAGCCCAGATGGGTCGAGCGCGTGGAGCGAGCGCGAAGGGGGGAACAGAGAGAGAGAGAGAGAGTCGGTGGCCGGAGCCGGGTCGTGAGGGAGTCGGAGAAATTCCCGCGGCCTTCGTGTTCGTCCCGCGCCTAGGTCGGGTGCGCTTGCAGTAGGGGGTTACAAGCGTCCGCACGAGGTGAAGGGAGAGAGCGGCCCCGAGAGAGCGCCTGCCCCTGCCTTTCGTCCCCGTGAGGCCAACCTTCTCTAAGAAGGCCCTGGCCCTTCCTTTTATAGTCGTAAGGAGAGGGTCCAGGTGTACAAGACGGGGGGTGTAGCAAGGTGCTACGTGTCTAGCGAGGGAGAGCTAGCGCCCTATGTACATGCCCAGGTGGCAGCCGGAGAGATCGTGGCACCCTGTTGGTGTGGCGTCGTGGCTGTTGGAGGAGTAACGGAGCCGGACGGGAGGACAGCTGTCGAGGTGGCTGGGTCCTTGCTGACGTTCTCCTGCTTTCGTAAGGGAGCTGGGAGCCGCCGTCGTCATGATCTAGCGGGGCGCCATCATGGCCTATCTGGCATAGCTGGCCAGATGGGACGCCGGTCTTGTTCTCTGCGACCCAAGTCGGCTCAGGGCAGGGTGATGATGACGCTTCCTGTTGACGTGGCGGTCTCGTATCCTAGGTCGGGCGTCGTGGAGGCTCCTCCGAGGCCGAGGCCGAGTCCGTCCTGCAAGACAGAGACAGAGTCCGAGCCCTGGGTCGGGCGAGGCGGAGATTATTCGGCAGAGGCCGAGGCGGAGTCCGAGCCCTGGGTCGGGCGAGGCGGAGGTCGCCGTCTTCCGGGGCCTTAGCCCGAGTCCGAGCCCTGGGTCGGGCGGAGCGGAGTTCGCCGTCTTCCGAGGCCTTAGCCTGAGTCCGAGCCCTGGGTCGGGCGGAGCGGAGTTCGCCGTCTTCCGGGGCCTTAGCCCGAGTCCGAGCCCTGGGTCGGGCGGAGCGGAGTTCGCCGTCTTCCGGGGCCTTAGCCCGAGTCCGAGCCCTGGGTCGGGCGGAGCGGAGTTCGCCGTCTTCCGGGGCCTTAGCCCGAGTCCGAGCCCTGGGTCGGGCGGAGCGGAGTTCGCCGTCTTCCGGGGCCTTGGCCCGAGTCCGAGCCCTGGGTCGGGCGGAGTCTCCTATGGCACCACTGGCGGAGTCTGGTCGCCCGTCGGTCTTACCTTTTGCGTTAAACGCCCTGGTGACTCGGTCGGTTGGTGCGGTGATTTAGTCATGGTTTCTCCTTATCGGAGGCGGGGCCTAGGGCGAGCCGGAGATGCGTCTGCCGTGAAAGAGGAGACCTCAGGCGAGACGGAGTCATCTTAGGGTCGGCTGCCCTCGCCCGAGGCTAGGCTCGGGCGTGGCGAGGTCAAGTCACTCGTATGGACTGATCCCTGACTTAATCAAACCCATCAGGCCTTTGCAGCTTTATGCTGATGGGGGTTACCAGCTGAGAATTAGGCGTCTTGAGGGTACCCCTAATTATGGTCCCCGACAAACGGCTACAATTTGGATGGTGGCTACAAATACCACCCCAACCAGCCTGTCGGGGACCATAATTAGGGGTACCCTCAAGACTCCTAATCTCAGCTGGTAACCCCCATCAGCACAAAGCTGCAAAGGCCTGATGGGTGCGATTAAGTCAAGGATCGGTCCACTCAAGGGACACGATCTCGCCTCGCCCGAGCCCAGCCTCGGGCAAGGGCAGTCGACCCCGGAGGATTTATGTTTCGCCCAAGGACCCCCTCCAGCAACGGACACACCTTCGGCTCGCCCGAGGCCCAGACTTCACCAAGAAGCAACCTCGGCCAAGCCGCCACGCCGACCGACCATATCGCAGGAGCCTTTAATGCAAAGGTGGCCTGACACCTTATCCAGACGCGCGCCCTTCAGTCGACAGAGCCGAAGTGACTGCAGTCACTTTGCCGCTCCACTGACCGGCCTGACAAGAGGACAGCGCCGCCTACGCCGCTCCGACTGCTGTGCCACTCGGCAGGGTGAGGCTGACAGCAGCCAAGTCCGGCCTCAGGTGCCATAGGAAACTCTGCTTCGCCCAACCCCAGGGCTCAGACTCGGGCTCAGCCCCGGAAGACGACGAACTCCGCTTCGCCCGACCCCAGGGCTCGGACTCGGGCTCAGCCCCGGAAGACGACGAACTCCGCTTCGCCCGACCCCAGGGCTCGGACTCGGGCTCAGCCCCGGAAGACGACGAACTCCGCCTCGCCTGACCCCTGGGCTCGGACTCGGGCTTGGCCCCAGAAGACGACGAACTCCGCCTCGCCCGACCCTAGGGCTCGGACTCGGGCTCAGCCCCGGAAGACGACGAACTCCGCTTCGCCCGACCCCAGGGCTCGGACTCAGGCTCAGCCCCGGAAGACGACGAACTCCGCTTCGCCCGACCCCAGGCTCGGACTCGGGCTCAGCCCCGGGAGACGACGAACTCCGCTTCGCCCGACCCCAGGGCTCGGCCCCGGAAGACGACGAACTCCGCCTCGCCCGACCCAGGGCTCGGACTCGGGCTCAGCCCCAGAAGACGACGAACTCCGCTTCGCCCGACCTCAAGGCTCGGACTCGGGCTCGGCCCCGGAAGATGACGAACTCCGCCTCGCCCGACCCCAGGGCTCGGACTCAGCCCTGGCCTCAGCCTACAGTCTCCGCCTCGCCCGACCCAGGGGCTCGGACTCGACCTCGGCCTCAGAAGACAGACTCGACCTCGACCTCGGAGGAGCCTCCGCCGCCCAACCCAGGGCTCGGACCGACCGCGTCACAGGAGGCGCCATCATTACCCTACCCCAAGCTAACTCAGGCTATGGGGAACAAGACCGGCGTCCCATCTGGCTCGCCCCGATAAACAAGTAATGATGGCGCCCCGCATGCTCCATGACGACGGCGGCTCTCAGTCCCCTTACGGAAGCAAGGAGACGTCAGCAAGGACTCGACAGCCCCAACAGCTGTCCTTCCACTAGGCTCCAGCGCTCCTCCGACGGCCACGACACCACACGAACCGGGTGCCAAAACCTCTCCGGCTGCCACGACGGCATGTACTTAGGGTGCTAGCTCTTCTCCGCTAGACACGTTAGCACACTGCTACACCCCCCATTGTACACCTGGATCCTCTCCTTACGCCTATAAAAGGAAGGTCCAGGGCCCTCTTACAGAGGGTTGGCCGCGCGGGGAAGGACGGGACGGCGCTCGTGTAAGCCTCTCGCTCCGTCCCGCGTGGACGCTTGTAACCCCCTACTGCAAGCGCACCCGACCTGGGCGCGGGACAAACACGAAGGCCGCGGGTTTCCCCTTTTACGCCTGTCTCCCTCCGGCTTCTTCCCCCCTTCACGCTCCGTCTCG
This sequence comes from Zea luxurians, assembly GCA_029449295.1. Classification (NCBI taxonomy): domain Eukaryota; kingdom Viridiplantae; phylum Streptophyta; class Magnoliopsida; order Poales; family Poaceae; genus Zea; species Zea luxurians. The sequence goes on from JAOPSE010000507.1 coordinate 36,650, forward strand.
CGCCGACCCATCTGGGCTGGGGCACGCGGCGACAATTTACTCGTCGGCCCAGGGACCCCCCGTGGTCGAAACGCCGACAGTTACTGGCAGACCCCGTACCTGCAATATCTCCACCGAGGAGAGCTACCCCTCGACCGAGCCGAAGCTCGGCGGTTGGCGCGGCGCGCCAAGTCGTTCGTCTTGCTGGGGGACGGGAAGGAGCTCTACCACCGCAGCCCCTCAGGCATCCTCCAACGATGCATATCCATCGCTGAAGGCTAGGAGCTCTTACAAGAAATACACTCGGGGGCTTGCGGTCGTCACGCAGCACCTCGAGCCCTTGTTGGAAACGCCTTCCGACAAGGCTTCTACTGGCCGACCGCGGTGGCCGACGCCACTAGAATTGTGCGCACCTGCAAAGGGTGTCAATTCTACGCAAGGCAGACTCACCTGCCCGCTCAGGCTCTGCAGACCATACCCATCACCTGGTCGTTCGCTGTGTGGGGTCTGGACCTCGTCGGCCCCTTGCAAAAGGCACTCTGGGGCTACACCTGCCGGGTGTGGTTCTTGTACTCGGCAGCGGCGACAAGGTCCGCGTCGGCGGCGTCGCGTTTCGCTTGCGACTTCTTCCTGCCTTTCTTCTTGGTGACGCGCTGAGTTGACGCCTCGGAAACCTCCCAGAGGTGCCAATCTCTTCGACAAGATGCTCAAGGAGCCGTGCCCCTATCATCAGGGGCCCGTCAAGCACACCCTTGAGGAGTGCGTCATGCTTCGGCGCCACTTTCACAAGGCCAGGCCACCTGCAGAAGGTGGCAGGGCCCGCGACGATGATAAGAAGGAGGATCACAAGGCAGGAGAGTTCCTCGAGGTCCGCGACTGCTTCATGATCTACGGTGGGCCAGTGGCGAACGCCTTGGCTCGGCACCGCAAGCAAGAGCGTCGGGAGGTCTGCTCAATAAAGGTGGCGGCACCGGTCTACCTAGACTGGTCCGACAAGCCCATCACTTTCGACCAGGGCGATCACCCCGACCGCATGCCGAGCCCGGGGAAATACCCGCTCGTTGTCGACCCCGTCATCGGCAACGTCAGGCTCATCAAGGTCCTCATGGACGGAGGCAGCAGCCTCAACATCATCTACGCCGAGACCCTCGGGCTCCTGCGGATCGACCTGTCCTCGGTCCGGGCAGGCGCTGCGCCTTTTCACGGGATCATCCCCGGGAAACGCGTCCAGCCCCTCGGACAACTCGATCTACCCGTCTGCTTTGGGACACCCTCCAACTTCCGAAGGGAGATCCTCACGTTTGAGGTGGTCAGGTTTCGAGGAACCTACCACGCAGTGCTGGGGAGGCCATGCTACACCAAGTTTATGGTCGTCCCCAACTACACCTACCTCAAGCTCAAAATGCCGGGCCCCAACGGGGTCATCACCGTCGGCCCCACGTATCGACACGCGTACGAATGCGACATGGAGTGTGTGGAGTACGCTGAGGCCCTCGCCGAATCTGAGGCCCTCATCGCCGACCTGGAGAGCCTCTCTAAGGAGGCGCCAGACGTGAAGCGTCGTGCCGGCAACTTCGAGCCGGCGGAGACGGTTAAGTCCGTCCCTCTCGACCCCAGCAACGACGCCTCCAAGCAGATCCGGACCGGCTCCGAGCTTGACCCCAAATAGGAAGCAGTGCTCGTCGACTTTCTCCGCGCAAACGCTGACGTTTTCGCGTGGAGTCCCTCGGACATGCCCGGCATACCGAGGGATGTCACCGAGCACTCGCTGGATATCCGAGCTGGAGACCGACCCGTGAAGCAGCCTCTGCGCCGATTCGACGAAGAAAAGCGCAGAGCCATAGGCGAGGAGATCCACAAGCTAATGGCAGCAGGGTTCATCAAAGAGGTATTCCATCCCGAATGGCTTGCCAACCTTATGCTTGTGAGAAAGAAAGGAGGGAAATGGCGGATGTGTGTAGACTACACTGGTTTAAACAAAGCATGTTCGAAAGTTCCCTACCCTCTGCCTCGCATCGATCAAATCGTGGATTCCACTGCTGGGTGCGAAACCCTGTCTTTCCTCGATGCCTACTCAAGGTATCACCAAATCAGGATGAAAGAGTCCGACCAGCTCGCGACTTCTTTCATCACACCCTTCGGCATGTACTGCTATGTTACCATGTCGTTCGGTTTGAGGAATGCGGGTGCGACATACCAAAGGTGCATGAACCACGTGTTCGGCGAACACATTGGTCGAACGGTCGAGGCCTATGTCGATGACATCGTAGTCAAGACAAGGAAAGCCTCTGACCTCCTTTCCGACCTTGAAGTGACATTCCGATGTCTCAAGGCGAAAGGCGTAAAGCTTAATCCCGAGAAGTGCGTTTTCGGGGTCCCCCGAGGCATGCTTTTGGGGTTCATCTTCTCCGAGCGGGGCATCGAGGCCAACCCGGAAAAATCGCGGCCATCACCAACATGGGGCCCATCAAGGACTTGAAAGGCGTACAGAGGGTCACGGGATGCCTTGCGGCTCTGAGCTGTTTCATCTCATGCCTCGGCGAAAGAGGCCTGCCTCTGTACCGCCTCTTAAGGAAGGCCGAGTGCTTCACTTGGACCCTTGAGGCCGAGGAAGCCCTCGGGAACCTGAAGGTGCTCCTCACGAACGCGCCCATCTTGGCGCCTCCCGTCGCCGGAGAAGACCTCTTGATCTACGTCGCCGCTACCACTCAGGTGGTCAGCGCCGCGATCGTGGTTGAGAGACAAGAAGAAGGGCATGCATTGCCCGTCTAGAGGCCAGTCTACTTCATCAGTGAGGTACTGTCTGAAACCAAGATCCGCTACCCACAAATTCAGAAGCTGCTGTACGCGGTAATCCTGACGCGACGGAAGTTGTGACACTACTTCGAGTCTCATCCAGTGACTGTGGTGTCATCCTTCCCCCTGGGAGAGATCATCCAGTGCCGAGAGACCTCGGGTAGAATTGCAAAGTGGGCAGTGGAAATCATGAGTGAGACGATCTCGTTCGCCCCTCGGAAGGCCATCAAGTCCCAGGTCTTGGCGAACTTTGTGGCTGAATGGGTCGACACCCAGCTCCCGACAGTTCCGATCCAACCGGAACTCTGGACCATGTTTTTCGACGGGTCGCTGATGAAGACAGGGGCAGGCGCGGGCCTGCTCTTCATCTCGCCCCTCGGAAAGCACCTACTCTACATGCTACGCCTCCACTTCCCAACGTCCAACAATGTGGCCGAGTACGAGGCTCTGGTCAACGGGTTGCGCATCGCCATCGAGCTAGGGGTTCGACGCCTCGACGCTCGTGGTGACTCGTAGCTCGTCATCGACCAAGTCATGAAGAACTCCCACTGCCGCGACACGAAGATGGAAGCCTACTACGATGAGGTTCGGCGCCTGGAGGACAAGTTCTACGGGCTCGAGCTCAACCACATCGCCCGACGCTACAACGAGACTGCTGACGAGCTGGCTAAGATAGCCTTGGGGCGAACAACGGTTCCCCCGGACGTCTTCTCCCGAGACCTGCACCAACCCTCCGTCAAGACCGATGACACGCCCGAGCCCGAGAAGGCCTCGGCCCAGCCCGAGGCGTCCTCGGCTCGGCCCGAGGCACCCTCGGCTCTGCCCGAGACACCCTCGGCTCAGCCCGAGGCAACCTCGGCCACCGAAGATGAGGCACTGCGCGTCGAGGAAGAGCGAAGCGGGGTCACGCCTAATCGAGACTGGTAGACCCCAAACCTGCAATATCTCCACCGAGGAGAGCTACCCCTCGACCGAGCCGAAGCTCGGCGGTTGGCGCGGCGCGCCAAGTCGTTCGTCTTGCTGGGGGACGGGAAGGAGCTCTACCACCGCAGCCCCTCATGCATCCTCCAGCGATGCATATCCATCGCCGAAGGCCAGGAGCTCTTACAAGAAATACACTCGGGGGCTTGCGGTCATCACGCAGCACCTCGAGCCCTTGTCGGAAACGCCTTTCGACAAGGCTTCTACTGGCCGACCGCGGTGGCCGACGCCCCTAGAATTGTGCGCACCTGCAAAGGGTGTCAATTCTACGCAAGGCAGATCCACCTGCCCGCTCAGGCTCTGCAGACCATACCCATCACCTGGTCGTTCGCTGTGTGGGGTCTGGACCTCGTCGGCCCCTTGCAGAAGGCACCTGGGGGCTACACGCACCTGCTGGTCGCCGTCGACAAATTCTCCATGTGGATCGAGGTCCGGCCCCTAAACAACATCAGGTCCGAACAGGCGATGGCGTTCTTCACCAACATCATCCATCGCTTTGGGGTCCCGAACTCCATCATCACCGACAACGGCACCCAGTTCACCGGCAGAAAGTTCCTGGACTTCTACGAGGATCACCACATCCGGGTGGACTGGGCCGCCGTGGCTCACCCCACGACGAATGGGCAAGTAGAGCGTGCCAACGGCATGATCCTGCAAGGACTCAAGCCGCGGATCTACAACAACCTCAACAAAGTGATGGATGAAGGAGCTCCCCTCGGTGGTCTGGAGTATGAGGACAACGCCGAGCCGAGCCACGGGCTTCACACCGTTCTTTCTAGTCTATGGGGTCGAGGCCATCTTGCCCATAGACTTAGAATACGGTTCCCCGAGGGCGAGGGCCTACGACGATCAAAGCAACCGAGCTAACCGAGAAGACTCACTGGACCAGCTGGAGGAGGCTCGAGACATGGCCTTGCTACACTCGGCGCGGTATCAGCAGTCCCTGCGACGCTACCACGCCCGAGGGGTTCGGTCCCGAGACCTCCAGGTGGGCGACCTGGTGCTTCGGCTGCGACAAGACGCCTGAGGGCGGCACAAGCTCATGCCTCCCTGGGAAGGGCCGTTCGTCATCGCCAAAGTTCTGAAGCCCAGGACGTACAAGCTGGCCAACAGTCAAGGCGAGGTCTACAGCAACGCTTGGAACATCCGACAGCTATGTCGCTTCTACCCTTAAGATGCTTTCAAGTCGTTCATACACCTCGTTCACACACGAAGTCTAACCATCAAGGAAGGGTCGGCCTTGCCTCGGCAAAAAGCCCGACCCTCCCTCGGGGGCTAGAAGGGGGGAACCCCTCTGCGTCAAAATTTATCCTCGAAAAAAGATCTTTTCTGCCAGAATATCTCTCGTGCTTTTCGACTACTTCGAAAGTGGATCCTGAAAACGATGGAGTACACGTAAGCAGCCAAGGCTGACCGAGCCAAGGGACTCCTACGCCTCCGGGATACGGATACCTCACTCATCACCTTCTGCGATAAGTAACTCACGCTCGGATAAGCGATTCCGCTGATCGAACAAGTCCCAACTATGGCGGAACCGCCCAAATTATTCCGACTTAAGTGCCTAAGTCCCGCCTTAGAGGCTAGACCACACTTAAATAGGAATAACCCGTCAGTCCCTCGGATCTAGTCCGATAAAGCCACTTATCCAGGATCGAATACCACTAGCTCACTCGAAGGTGAGGCACAGAAAAATACAATAAAACATAATACCACAAATTTAATAAGTATCATTAGTGATTACATTATCGGAGTTTCAGAAATAATAACCATAAATTTTAATGCAGCGGAAATAACTAACGGAGAAGAACCGAGTAACATGGCGAAGCCTGGCCACGCTACTCCTCCTGGTCCTCTCCTGCGGAAGCAATAACCCACTCGACCATCTATCCCGGTGGCAGGGATGGAGGCCAAGTCACACCAGCAACAAATCATCCTAAGGAGTACCTGCAAAAATTGTGCCACAAGCAAGGCTGAGTATACTAATACTCAGCTAGACTTACCCGGTGTGAGGAGTCTACTCCTCTACCTCTAGACATGCAGCTGTTTGGCTGAGGGGGTTGGTTTGCCAAAAGCACTAGCTGAGTCTAAAATCATGTTTTAGCTTTTCAAGTTTTAGTATGATCCTCTTTACTAGATGTGTACCTAGCTATTCATACATGATATCAAACATTTTATCAATCAACATCTTTTGTCATCTCATTTCCACTTATTACTCAATGCAGTACAATGGATCAAGCAGTCTCATTAGCTGTGAGAAGCAGACGATTCGAATCGAGTTTTTATCCTTGCAAGGTAAACCTAAACACACGACGTGGCGAGGCACTCCGTCCCCACACACATCAACCGTCCCCATCGATTCCCTGGCAACAGATCAGGGCTCACCGCCTTGGCGTACAATGCCTCACTGACCCCAACTGCCGTCGTGCAGTGACCGCACTTGTACCCACCATAACCGGAATGGGAGACCACGTCTCAGGTCGCGTGAGGGGATATGTCTGCGGGCAGATTCACTCAGGTACTAGGCTTACCGATTTACCATATTTCTCGGTATGTGTTTAGTACGTTCAAACGCTTGACATAGGTATCCGCACGTTAATCCTTATTCCAATTTTCGTCTCGTAGACAACGCATCCCCATGGATCCGTGTCCACAGACCAACATCAGTATGATATGAAAGTGGATACAACCAATTTCCTGACCTCGCGCGAGTGCTAGAAAAATCACTCGACTTCTACCGAGATCCCTAATTAGTAAAGCAGCTACTCGACCTAGCATACTAGTATTCATCTCAAAGGAATCCTGAGTTCATGCAACTAAGGTTTCAGTCAACTCCTACACTTAAGTGCACAGTACAAGCCTACAAACATTAAGTGTAGTAAAATAGCATATATAAACGGTTATGCATAAAACCGGGGCTTGCCTTTAATTTAACACTTAAGTAGTGTTTGCTGGGGGAGGTACTCGCTTGGCGAGCATCCACTGGTTAAGTCCATTCTTTAGGTCGTCCACCAACTGCATCTTGTGGTTGGCACCACATCAGTTGCTCGATCATCATCTCTCGGTCCTATATGAGGTGCAAGATGCATATGTATGAATACAATGAAAGTAGCACAAAAATAGCACAAGATATACCAAGACACAGTGGCGAACTAAACATTAATTAGTAAGACACTACAACAACTATACGCAAACACTAATTATTTATGTGTCATTGGGCACACGTAAACACTACCACTGGAAAGACGACGATCACTACCTACAATTAACCAACGCAACACGATATCACACGTACAAGCATTTATTTAGTTGCTACGGCTTTTCATTTGTTCTTCTATTGATCACACAAAAGCATCACAAACACAAGTTTAATAGAGGACCGATGCATCAATGTCGATGGACTCCTCTATCACAATCAACTACAGTAAGCAAGCACATTAATCACGGAACACATGTTAACCTAAGTTTAGCCATCACAAGTCTATGTCCGTTAAGCGCTAACTAAGCATTTTTAGCCAAAATGGTGAACTAAACATTCATTTGAGCACATGCAGATTTTTAGGACAGCAGCACAGCAGTTACTTGTTTTAATCATAACTTTTCAAATATTAATCCAAAAATAGTAAACTATGACTTTCTGGAAAGTTTAGAAAGTGCTCTACAATTTTGGTATTTTCATCACAACATGATTCAACACTTAGCAAGGTCGAATTGTGCAAACACAGCAGCTCTGTCCAGATTTGGACAGATTCAGATTTGCAACTTCAAAAATTTACAACTAAAGATTCAGACATCCAAACAAATTGATCCTAGACTTTCTGGAAAGCTAATTAAATGTTCTACAAATTATTTATAAACATCCCTGGCTGGTTTAGCATGTATCAAGGGTAAAATATACTATGAAGGTTGTGCTGTCCAAAACTGGACAGATTCAGTCTTCACACTTCAAACACATGTAACTTAATCTTCAGACCACCAAAAATAGTGATTCAAGACTTTTTGGAAAGCTTGGGAAAGGTACTACATAACTTTTATAATCACCAAGAAGTGATTCCAGGTTTATTCAAATCAAACATCACAGTTTTTGAAATCTATTCTGACAGAGGACAGAACACAGCAACCAGTTTGAAAAATTCATAACTCTTAAACTATCAGTCCTATGGTTATGAAATTTTAACACAAGCAAGATCAGAAAAGCCTCTACAACTTTCTTATAATCGACAAGGACTGATTCTAACATTAACTTAAGCAAACAATGCAGCTTCTGAAATCTGTACAGAATTTGGACAGATTCAGTTACTGAATTTGTAAAAAGCATAACTCCTAAACTGTCAGACCTATGGCTGTCAAATTTTAACACCAGAAAGATAATAAAGTTGTCCACAACTTTCTTGTGACCACCAATCACTGATTTCAACATTAACTTAAGCAACCATTATAATTTCTGAAATCTGTTCAGAAATTCGACAGATTCAGGTGCTGGGCTTGTGAAAAGCACAACTCCTAAACGATCAGGTTTCTGGCTGTCAAATTTTAGTACAAGCAAGATAATCATGTTACCTCAAGACACACTTAAGTATAGTCACACAATAGATGACGTGATGGCTACGTAGTCATGCCATCACTTCACCACACACTCCCAAGTAACAAAAACAACTCTAACCAAACTTGGCATTTGGCCGATCGATTCCTAACCCATTTTTCATACTACCACTACACCACACATCGCAAACATAGACTAATTCAATCATACTTCACATGGCAATTTATACAGAGTCGCAAAGTAACAATATTAACACATAGGTAAGCGGCATTTCTTCACGACTTTCGGCTAAGTCACCAAATAGACGACATGATGACTACGAAGGCATGTCACCATTTCATCACACACATTCATCTCCTATATGCGCACTAATCCATTTCTTGCGACACATGCATTCAAAATCAATCCACACTACACAAGGTACACTTATCTCTTATTTATGCGCAGACTTAACACCTTTCGGGATAAAGCGTCACTATAAACACCTTACACATAATTGCCTTAGGAACCTATTAATTCACTCGAAGACATCTATTCAAGTCATAAACACAATCATACACCTATTTGTGAAGCACAATTTAATGAATGCCTAACGCGTATAGACTCGACTTATAATTATAGAGGAAGCGATGACTACTTTGGCATGTCACCACCTCTCTAATTAAGCTAAAACAATTTCTACTTATATCGACCGAACATTCGTGTCGAGCACACCTTATATTACCTTGTCTCGCATACAACCATATTGTGGCGTGCACTCGAGACACTACCGATTAACTTGACGCAATTACCACTACAATGTACTTCGATATACACGTTCGACATCACAGTGCTTCGACAAACCCCACACTTCCAATCTACTTGTCACATCCAACCACATCACGTGTCCACTGCATTCTCATGACCAATTTTAGCACAATTATTTATGACCACGTTTATCGACTAGACAAGTGAAACACTAACCGATCATTCGCATATCTCGTCTTTAAAACACTAATCACATGGCACATAATTTATAATTTCGACCCATTCTATCCTACACCACGGTGAATACATAACATATTTTTAACATAGACTACATCTTAGCCGACTGCGGAAATTACCAAGCATTCTTTACGCTTTATTAAATTTACCACAACTAGCACACTAATTTACGACGAGGTGCTTTAGCAAATAATTAATACATCCGCGAACCAATCTCTACGATGCACAAAAGAACTATCGCAGCCACAGATATATCCAATCCAACAACAAAATAACACATTGGCTCACCATATCAAATCTCCGTCGCGGTTGCTGCACATGTGGCATGAAGACGAACGTGTCGTCGCACACGGGAGACCGAAACAAAGTTGAAGGGTGTGGCTCGCTGTTACGATCCGTCGAGCACGCAAGCGCGAGGCGAAGCACCATGCCGCCACTGGGCGTTGCTGGGTGAGGCTTGCTGCAGGAATTCGGACGGCGCTTAGGCAGGGGCAACGACGGCGCTGTGGAGTGGAGGGTCGAGCGGGCTGGGGCTGCTGCAGGGGTGCTGGTCATGGGAAAAAAAATAGCAGCGAAGTTCGATGACGATGCAAGGCGAAGAGCGGTGCTGCTGCAGGGGATCGACGACGCAAGGTTTGTTGTGCATTTTGTCGAGTGCATAGCAAGCATCAACGGTGCACTGCGCAGCAGCACGCAGCAGGGGAATGGAGCTCGGGCGCCGAGCGTCCACCATGGCAGGGACGCCGAGCTCGGCTCGGTGAAGAGGAGCAGGGCCGGCAGAGGGAAATCGCCAAGAAAGAATTTCTGCGCCACTCTTGCTGCGTCCAAGCCAGAAAAAAAAAGGTTGGGCACCAAGCTCCCTGGTGGCCTAGCTTGTGCACGGCAGGGAGGAGGGGTCAGCTGGAGGTATGGCGGCCAGGGGGGCTCGCAGCCATGGAAGTCGCAGCGGCGGAGAGGAGCTCGCTCGCGCCTAGGGAGCAGTGGATGACCGCTGGCCTGGGGAAGAGGAGCCATGGGAGGGGCATGCAGAGCTGCTGCGTAAGGGAGAACGAGCAGGGAGAAGAAGGGAGAGGGGCGCGGCCTCCATGGAGGTCGTCCATGGGCGACGGTGGGCCACTGCTCGAGTTCGGACCCGGAGAAACTCCTCTGCGCGGTGGAGCCAGGGGGAGGGATCGCTGCACAGGGGAGGTCGGCTGAAGCAGAGGCGGTGCTGGGAAGAAGGGGAGGACGCCATGGCTGCCGAGGGGAGGAGCTCCTACGCGCTTGAGGAAGAAGAAAAGGGAGCGTGTGCACATCGGCTGAAGGAGAAGAGAGGGAGAGATGGCTGTGGCGGCTAGGGGTAGGGAGTGGTAATTTCTTCCAACTTGCAAGGGGAGGCCTCATATTTATAGACATGTGAGGGCTAGGGTTTTTAGTGGGCCAAATGGGCTGGGTTGGGCTGGCCCAAACAGTAAACCGGGCCACGATAATTTATTTTTCGGAGTAAAAATGTTCCTGCGGATTTTGTCTCAACGGAGAACAGAGCGAAATAGAGTTTGGATGAACGGACGGTTGAGCGATTAATTCGGTCGAGAGTTGGATTTGATTTCGCTCGGAAATAATTCCTCGCGCACTATTTTAGAAATAAATGTTTCTCTCCAATTTCTGATCGGCTTTGAATTTTAGTCGGAGAAAACGAATCGTGATATTTTAAAATCGTTGTTGTCGGGGACCATAATTAGGGGTACCCTCAAGACGCCTAATTCTCAGCTGGTAACCCCCATCAGCATAAAGCTGCAGAGGCCTGATTAAGTCAGGGATCAGTCCATATGAGCGACTCGATCACGCCACGCCCGAGCCTAGCCTCGGGCAAGGGCAGCCGACCCTGAGGTGTTTCCGTCTCGCCCGAGGCCCCCTTTTTTACGGCAGACGCATCTCCGGCTCGCCCGAGGCCTTGCCTTCGTTAAGAAGCAACCCTGACTAAATCACCGCGCCGACCGACCAAGTCACTGGGGCATTTAACGCAAAGAGTGAGACTGACGGGCGGCCAGGCTTTGCCAAAGGCGCCATAGGAAGCTCCGCCCGACCCAAGGCTCGGACTCGGGCTAAGGCCCCGGAAGACGGCGAACTCCGCTCCGCCCGACCCAGGGCTCGGACTCGGGCTAAGGCCCCGGAAGACGGCGAACTCCGCTCCGCCCGACCCAGGGCTCGGACTCGGGCTAAGGCCCCGGAAGACGACGAACTCCGCTCCGCCCGACCCAGGGCTCGGACTCGGGCTAAGGCCCCGGAAGACGGCGAACTCCGCTCCGCCCGACCCAGGGCTCGGACTCGGGCTAAGGCCCCAGAAGACGGCGAACTCCGCTCCGCCCGACCCAGGGCTCGGACTCGGGTTAAGGCCCCGGAAGACGACGAACTCCGCTCCGCCCGACCCAGGGCTCGGACTCGGGCTAAGGCCCCAGAAGACGACGAACTCCGCTTCGCCAGGGCTCGGACTCCGCCCTGGCCTCTGCCGAACGACCTCCGCCTCGCCCGACCCAGGAGCTCGGGCTCGGCCTCGGCCATGGAAGACAGACTCGACCTCGGCCTCAGAGGAGCCTCCACGTCGCCCGACCCAGGGCACAAGTCCGCCACGTCAACAGGAAGCGCCATCATCACCCTGCCCCGAGCCGACTTGGGTCGCAGAGAACAAGACCGACGTCCCATCCGGCTAGCTCTGCCAGATAGGCAATAATGGCGCCCTGCTAGACCCATGACGACGGCGGCTCTCGGCTCCCTTACGGAAGCAGGAAGACGTCAGCAAGAGCCCAACTGTTCCAACAGCTGTCCCTCCACCAGGCTCCATTACTCCTCCGACAGCCACGACGCCACACCGGCTGGGTGCCAAGTTCTCTCCGGCTGCCACATTGGCATGTACCCAGGGCGCTAGCTCTCCCCCGCTAGACACGTAGCGCTCTGCTGCACCCCCATTGTACACCTGGATCCTCTCCTTGCGCCTATAAAAGGAAGGACCAGGGCCTTCTTAGAAAAGGTTGGCCTCGCGGGAACAAGGGCAGGGGCAGGCGCTCTCTTGGGGCCGCTCGCTCCCCTCACCCGCGCGGACGCTTGTAACCCCCTACTGCAAGCGCACCCGACCTGGGCGCGGGACGAACACGAAGGCCGCGGGATCTCCGCCTCCCTCACGACCCGGCTCCGGCCACCTCGCTCTCCCCCCTTCGCGCTCGCCCACGCGCTCGACCCATCTGGGCTGGGGCACGCGGCACACTCACTCGTCGGCTCGGGGACCCCCCGGTCTCGAAACGCCGACAGTTGGCACGCCAGGTAGGGGCCTGCTGCGTGTTGACGAGCAGATTCCCGTCAAGCTCCAGATGGGCAGTCTCCAACGACCTCTTCAGCCCAGGACGGTGCTCCGTTTCGGGAGCCTCGAGTTCATGTCTTTCGACGGCAGCTACGACATGATACTCCTTCCACCGCCGCGCGACAGCGACAATGGTGGCGGACAGCCCGCCCGCCGGCGGCGGAATCGACGACGTCTTTCCCGCGTGGGGGAAGGACAACTTTCGAGCTCGCCCCATCCTCTCCCTCGCCATCTGAGGAGGAGGCGGGGCAACCAGGGCCGAGCGGGAGGCTGCGCTCAGTCGGCTGTCGAGCAAATCGACATCCCCAGCGCCCCAACGGAGGACGCGTCGGGCATTACCCTCGCGTTTGAGGCGAAGGCGAGCGCCGTCCCCCCGCGACACGCCGACCCCGAGCAAGTGGACGACGCCAGCGCGCTCACGGAGGGCCTGCAGGACGTCGCCCTCGCACCCAGGACGACGGCGCGATCAGCCCCCGATGTGACTTCGTCGCTCCTCGTCGACCAAAAGGTACCGGCTGATTCCCATCCTTTGTCATTTCAACTCGACCTCAACCCGCCTAGTGACCTCGCTCTGGCGGGCGCTCACGTTGAGGCGAGTGCAACCCCTTTCGGGTTTCGTGTGCGGTCGCCTTGGGACCGATTGACGGGCGTCTCGACCTATGGACCCTCTGGGTCCGAGGAAGATGACGACCCCAGCATCTGCTGGGATTTCTCTGGATCTGGCAACCCCAGTGCCATGCGGGACCTCATGACCGCATGCAACTACTGCCTCTCCGATTGTTCCGACGGCAGCCGCAGCCTTGACGACAAGGACTGCGGCCCGAGCCGCGAATGTTTCCACGTCGAGCTAGGGGATCCCTCCGGAGGCAGCTGTCTCGGCATGCCGGAGGATGGTGATCCCCCTAGGCCAGCGCCTCGCGCCGACATCCCGCGGGAGCTAGCTGTGGTCCCCGTTCCGGCGGGGGGTCACGACCCACAGCTCGAGCAAGTCCGCGGGGCGCAGGCCGGGCTCGATGAGGGAGCAGGAGCGCTCGAGGCAATCCGCCGGGACGTCGGGCAGGTATGGGCGGGCCAGCCCCCGGCCGGAGAAATACGTCAACTGCCCCAGGGTCTCCAGCACCGCATCGCCAACGATGCCAGGGACAGACCGCCACCCGCATCCGGCGGAACCGATCAGGACCTGGCCGCCGCAGCGATGCTCCTCCGCGCGATGCCGGAGTCATCAACCACCGAGGGTCGGCGAATCCAGGGAGAACTCAAGCATCTCCTGGAAGGCGCTGCGGCCCGGCGGGCCGAGAGCTCTGCCTCCCGAAGGCAGGGGTACCCCTCGGAACCTCGTGCCGCGACTTCCCGACTCATGCGGGAAGCCTCGGTCTACACCGGGCGCACGCGCAACACCGCGCCTGCGGCCCCGGGCCACCTCGGCGACGAGCACCCTCATCGCGACTGTCGGACCCGCCTCGACGAAAAGGTGCGCCGAGGTCATCACCCCAGGCGTGGGGGACGCTACGACAGCGGGGAGGATCGGAGTCCCTCGCCCGAACCACCCGGTTCGCAGGTCTTCAGCCGGGCCATTCGGCGGGCGTCGTTTCCGACCCGATTCCGACCCCCGACTACTATCACAAAGTACTCGGGGGAAACGAGACCAGAATTGTGGCTCGCGGACTACCGCCTGGCCTGTCAACTGGGTGGAACGGACGACGACAACCTCATCATCCGCAACCTCCCCCTGTTCCTCTCCGACACTGCTCGCGCTTGGTTGGAGCACCTGCCTCCGGGGCAGATTTCCAACTGGGAGGATCTGGTCCAAGCTTTCGCCGGCAACTTCCAGGGCACGTACGTGCGCCCCGGGAATTCCTGGGACCTCCGAAGCTGCCGGCAACAGCCGAGAGAGCCTCTTCGGGACTACATCCGGCGATTCTCGAAGCAGCGCACCGAGCTGCCCAACATCACCGACTCCGATGTCATCGGTGCGTTCCTTGCCGGCACCACCTGCCGTGACCTGGTGAGCAAGTTGGGTCGCAAGACCCCCACCAGGGCGAGCGAGCTGATGGACATCGCCACCAAGTTCGCCTCTGGTCAGGAGGCGGTCGAGGCCATCTTCCGAAAGGACAAGCAGCCCCAGGGCCGCCCCTCGGAGGATGCTCCCGAGGCGTCTACTCCGCTCGGCGCCAAGAAGAAAGGCAGGAGGAAGTCGCAAGCGAAACGCGACGCCGCCAGCACGGACCTTGTCGCCGCCGCCGAATACAAGAACCCTCGGAAGCCCCCCGGAAGTGCCAACCTCTTCGACAAGGCACTCAAGGAGACGTGCCCCTACCATCAGGGGCCCGTCAAGCACACCCTCGAGGAGTGCGTCATGCTTCGGCGCCACTTCCACCGGGCCGGGCCACCCGCAGAGGGTGGCAGGGCCCGCGACGACGACAAAAAGGAAGATCACCAAGCAGGAGAGTTCCCCGAGGTCCGCGACTGCTTCATGATCTACTGAGGGCATGCGGCGAATGCCTCGGCTCGGCATCATAAGCAAGAGCGTCGGGAGGTCTGCTCGGTGAAGGTGGCGGCGCCAGTCTACCTAGACTGGTCCGACAAGCCCATCACCTTCGATCAGGATGACCACCCCGACCACGTGCCGAGCCCGGGGAAGTACCCGCTCGTCGTCGATCCCGTCATCGGCGACGTCAGGCTCACCAAGGTCCTGATGGATGGGGGCAGCTGCCTCAATATCATCTACGCCGAGACCCTCAGGCTCCTGCGCGTCGATCTGCCATCCGTCCGAGCAGGCGCTGCGCCCTTCCACGGGATCATTCCTGGGAAGCGCGTCCAGCCCCTCGGACAGCTCGACCTTCCTGTCTGCTTCGGAACACCCTCCAACTTCCGAAGGGAGACTTTGACGTTCGAGGTGGTCGGGTTCCGAGGAACCTACCACGCAGTGTTGGGAAGGCCATGCTACGCGAAGTTCATGGCCATCCCCAACTACACCTACCTAAAGCTCAAGATGCCGGGCCCCAATGGGGTCATCACCGTCGGTCCCACGTACAAACACGCGTTCGAATGCGATGTGGAGTGCGTGGAGTACGCTGAGGCCCTCGCCGAGTCCGAGGCCCTCATCGCCGACCTGGAAAACCTCTCCCGGGAGGTGCCGGACGTGAAGCGACATGCCGGCAACTTCGAGCCAGCGGAGACGGTTAAGGCCGTCCCTCTCGACCACAGTGGCGACACCTCCAAGCAGATCCGGATCGGTTCCGGGCTCGACCCCAAATAGGAAGCAGTGCTCGTCGACTTTCTCCGCGCAAACGCCGACGTCTTTGCGTGGAGTCCCTCGGACATGCCCGGCATACCGAGGGATGTCGCCGAGCACTCGCTAGATATTCGGGCCGGAGCCCGACCGGTCAGACAGCCTCTGCGCCGATTCGACGAGGAAAGGCGCAGGGTGATAGGCGAGGAGATCCACAAGCTGATGGCAGCAGGGTTCATCAAAGAGGTATTCCATCCCGAATGGCTTGCCAACCCTGTACTTGTGAGGAAGAAAGGGGGGAAATGGCGGATGTGTGTAGACTACACTGGTCTCAACAAAGCGTGTCCGAAGGTCCCCTACCCTCTACCTCGCATCGATCAAATCGTGGACTCCACTGCTGGGTGCGAAACCCTGTCTTTCCTCGATGCCTACTCAGGGTATCATCAAATCAAGATGAAAGAGTCCGACCAGCTCGCGACTTCTTTCATCACGCCCTTCGGCATGTACTGTTATGTCACCATGCCATTCGGTTTGAGGAACGCGGGTGCAACGTACCAGCGGTGCATGAACCATGTGTTCGGCGAACACATCGGTCGCACGGTCGAGGCCTACGTCGATGACATCGTAGTCAAGACAAGGAAAGCCTCCGACCTTCTCTCCGACCTTGAAGTGACATTCCGGTGTCTCAAGGCGAAGGGCGTCAAGCTCAATCCCGAGAAGTGCGTCTTCGGGGTGCCCCGAGGCATGCTCCTGGGATCCATCGTCTCCGAGCGGGGCATCGAAGCCAACCCGGAGAAGATCGCAGCCATCACAAGCATGGGGCCCATCAAGGACTTAAAAGGCGTACAGAGGGTCATGGGATGTCTCGCGGCCTTGAGCCGTTTCATCTCGCGCCTCGGTGAAAGAGGCCTGCCCCTGTACCGTCTCTTAAGGAAGGCCGAGTGCTTCACTTGGACTCCCGAGGCCGAGGAAGCTCTCGGGAACCTGAAGGCGCTCCTCACCTAGGCACCCGTCTTGGTACCCCCAGCTGATGGAGAAGCCCTCTTGGTCTACGTCGCCGCTACCACTCAGGTGGTCAGCGCCGCGATCGTGGTCGAAAGGCAGGAAGAGGGGCATGCTTTGCCCATTCAGAGGCCAGTTTACTTCGTCAGCGAGGTGCTGTCCGAGACCAAGATCCGCTACCCACAAGTCCAGAAGCTACTGTATGCAGTGATCCTGACGAGGCGAAAGCTGCGACATTACTTCGAGTCTCATCCGGTGACTGTGGTGTCGTCCTTCCCCCTGGGGGAGATCATCCAGTGCCGAGAAGCCTCGGGACGGATCGCAAAGTGGGCGGTGGAAATCATGGGCGAGACAATCTCGTTCGCCCCTCGGAAGGCCATCAAGTCCCAGGTACTGGCGGACTTCGTAGCCGAATGGGTCGACACCCAGTTGCCGACGGCTCCGATCCAACCGGAGCTCTGGACCATGTTTTTCGACGGGTCGCTGATGAAGACGGGAGCCGGCGCGGGCCTGCTCTTCGTCTCGCCCCTCGGGAAACACCTGCGCTACGTGCTCCGCCTCCATTTCCCGGCGTCCAACAATGTGGCTGAGTACGAGGCTCTGATCAACGGATTGCGAATCGCCATCGAGCTAGGGGTCCAATGCCTCGATGCTCGCGGCGACTCGCAGCTCGTCATCGACCAAGTCATGAAGAACTCCCACTGCCGTGACCCGAAGATGGAGGCCTATTGTGATGAGGTTCGACGCCTAGAAGACAAGTTCTACGGGCTCGAGCTTAACCACATCGCCCGGCGCTACAACGAGACTGCGGATGAGCTGGCAAAGATAGCCTCGGGGCGAACGACGGTTCCCCGGACGTCTTCTCCCGAGACCTGCACCAACCCTCCGTCAAGATCGGCGACACGCCCGAGCCCGAGACGCCCTCGGCCCCGTCCGAGGTGACCTCGGCCCAGCCCGAGCCATCCTCGGTTCAGCCCGAGGAACCCTCGACCCCTGAGGGCGAAGCACTGCGCATCGAGGAGGAGCGGAGCGGGGTCACGCCAGATCAAGATTGGCAGACCCCGTACCTGCAATATCTCCGCCAAGGAGAACTGCCCCTCGACCGAGTCGAGGCTCGGCGGGTAGCGCGACGCGCCAAGTCGTTCGTCTTGTTGGGCGATGAGAAGGAGCTCTACCACCGTAGCCCCTCGGGCATCCTCCAGCGATGCATCTCCATCGCCGAAGGTCAGGAACTCCTGCAGGAAATACACTCGGGGGCTTGCGGCCATCATGCAGCACCTCGAACCCTCGTCGGGAACGCTTTCCGGCAAGGCTTCTACTGGCCGACGGCGGTGGCTGACGCCACTAGAATTGTCCGCGCCTGCGAGGGGTGCCAATTCTATGCGAAGCAGACCCACCTGCCCGCTCAGGCTCTGCAGACGATACCCATCACCTGGCCCTTCGCTGTGTGGGGTCTGGACCTCGTCGGCCCTCTGCAGAAGGCGCCCGGGGGCTACACGCACCTGCTGGTCGCCATCGACAAATTCTCCAAGTGGATCGAGGTCCGACCCCTGAACAGCATCAGGTCCGAGCAGGCGGTGGCGTTCTTCACCAACATCATCTATCGCTTCGGGGTCCCGAACTCCATCATCACCGACAACGGCACCCAGTTCACCGGCAAAAAATTCTTGGATTTTTGCGAGGATCACAACATCCGGGTAGACTGGGCCGCCGTAGCTCATCCCATGTCGAATGGGCAAGTAGAACGTGCCAACGGCATGATTCTACAAGGGCTCAAGCCTCGGATTTACAATGATCTCAACAAGTTCGGCAAGCGATGGATGAAGGAACTCCCCTCGGTGGTCTGGAGCCTGAGGACGACGCCGAGTCGAGCCACGGGTTTCACGCCGTTCTTCCTGGTCTACGGGGCCGAGGCCGTCTTGCCCACTGACCTGGAATACGGCTCCCCGAGGACGAGGGCCTACGACGATGAAAGCAATCAAGCTAGCCGAGAAGACTCGCTGGACCAGCTGGACGAGGCTCGGGACAGGGCCTTACTACACTCGGCGCGGTATCAGCAGTCCCTACGACGCTACCACGCCCGAGGGGTCCGACCCCGAGACCTCCAGGTGGGCGACCTGGTGCTTCGGCTGCGGCAAGACGCCCGAGGGGGGCACAAGCTCACGCCCCCCTGGGAGGGGCCATTCGTCATCGCCAAAGTTCTGAAGCCCGGAACATACAAGCTGGCCAACAGTCAAGGCGAGGTCTACGGCAACGCTTGGAACATCCAACAGCTACGTCGCTTCTACCCTTAAGATGTTTCCAAGTTGTTCATATACCTCGCACCCACGCAAAGTTTAGTCAACAAGGAAGGGTCGGCCTCGCCTCGGCAAAGCCCGACCCTCCCTCGGGGGCTAAAAGGGGGGAAACCCCCTCTGCGTCAAAATTTTCCTCAAAAAGAAAATCTCTTTTACCAGAATATCTTTCGTGCTTTTTGACTACTTCGAAAAGTGGGTCCTGGAAACGACGGGGTACACGTAAGCAGTCAAGGCTGACCGAGCCGAGGGACTCCTACGCCTCCTGGATACGGATACCTCACTCATCACCTTCTGCGATAAGTAACTCGCGTTCGGATAAGGTGACTCCGCGGATCGAACAAGTCTCTACGTTCGGAAGCCCTTCTGTTGAAGCGATTCTTCGAGTTTTCTCGACCAAGTCGGTGATAGGGCCTCATGGACGAGTAAAAGCGCGCGTAAGCGGCAAGGCCGACCGAGCCGAGGGACTCCCATGCCTCCGGGATACGGATACCTCACTCATCACCTTCCGCGAGAAGCAACTTTCGCTCGCACAAACATCCCTGTTACCGACAAAAAGTCCAGACACTCGAAACAAGAGGAAGAGAGACGCAGCTTAACACGCGACAAGGGTGTGTGTTCTGGCCTCGACGGTCGCACAAGGCCCACGCTACAGGACAATCTGATCCTGCAGGCTCGGGTCTTGACGCTGGAAGGGGGCGGCGACACCCTCGGCATCGACGGCACCTTCGGCGAGGCCCGACCTAGCCGCGGACGGCGACGCGGTCCGAGGGCCTCCGCTCCGAAGGACGACGTCATCACCACACCCGAGGCGACCCAGCGCGCGACCCAGCAGCACCAGCCGGACGCAGCGGTCAAACGCGGTCAAAAGTGGGCCGGCAGTAATGACGGTGGCAGGCGCACGGGAGCAGCGGTCATGCCGTCAGCCAAGCTCACGTCCCATCCGGAGGCAGCGAGAGAACCCCCTCTCACGGTGTGAAGACGACGCGCCCGTGACCCGTTCCTCAAACAGATCGCGCACGCACGGCAGCCTCGCCAACTACTCACCCCGGCGCATTAACTCCGCGGCCGGACAGGCGACGCTTCTGGCAGGAGCAGCTGGCGACGCTTCGCCTTCGCCAAAACGACCACACCAAAAAAGGTACGCCACGTCGTTCAAATTCGTATCCTTTTTCCCTTTTTCCTCTTTCTCTATCTCTTGCAACAGGGACCGGGAAAGGGGATACCCCCAAAGGGATCCTTCCCCGTGAAGGAACTAGGCTCCGAGCCTCCTTACTGATCAGGGGTTCGAAGGCTGGCCCCCCGAGGGGTTCAACAGCCGCCTCAGATCGCGTGGGCCCGACACCCACTACTGGTCAGGGGTTCGAAGGTCGGCCTCCCGAAAGGTTCCACGACCGCCTCAGGCTACTCGGGCTCCGCGCCCATTACTGATCAGGGGTTCGAAGGCTGGCCCTCCGAAGGGTTCACAGTCGCCTCAGACACCGAGCGAGGGATGACCAGGGGTACGTTCGATACATAACCAAGGCTCGGGCTGCGCTCCCGAGGTACCCTAGGACATTTCCGAGACCAGCGGGAATGATCCTATAACGGAATCCCATCGGAGGGAGGCAACGAGCCCTCGGACCCCGTCGCCAGGGGACCGGGTCCGGCAGATCACCCGCAGGTACTTTTGGGCGTGCCTCCGGGCCCCTAGCCGACCCCCAACGAACGGGGCATGGACGTCCACTCGGATTACCCGCTTGCAGCTCACCGGAGACACCATGTTCGGTGCCCATCGAGGGTAACATGGCGCTCTCCCCCCTCCTCCTTGCGGAAAGGCGACGTGGGGGCGTATGTAAAAAAGCCGAGTCTGTCCCTGATCGTCCTCTCGCCCTGTGCGGAGGCTCGGGGGCTGCTCTCGCAAACCCGGCTCCGGCCGAACCGTTGACAGCGTCAACATACCAGCCCGAGAACTTGGGCCCCGACAGTGCACCCGGGCTACGGCCTGTTCGCATGAGGGAACCGCCAGACCAGCCGAAGCATTACGCAAGGCATTAAGACCTCGAAGGAGTGAAACCACTCCTCCGAGGCCTCGGGGGCTACACCCGGTGGGTGCGCTCGCGCGCACCCACCGGAACAAAGTGCAACCGAGAAAGGCTGGTCCCCTTGCAAAAAAGTGCGATGAAAGCCTCCAAGCGAGTGCTAACACTCCCTTCGAGGCTCGGGGGCTACTGTCGGGGACCATAATTAGGGGTACCCTCAAGACGCCTAATTCTCAGCTGGTAACCCCCATCAGCATAAAGCTGCAGAGGCCTGATGGGTTTGATTAAGTCAGGGATCAGTCCATACGAGCGACTCGATCACGCCACGCCCGAGCCTAGCCTCGGGCAAGGGCAGCCGACCCTGAGGTGTTTCCGTCTCGCCCGAGGCCCCCTTTTTTACGGCAGACGCATCTCCGGCTCGCCCGAGGCCTTGCCTTCGTTAAGAAGCAACCCTGACTAAATCACCGCGCCGACCGACCAAGTCACTGGGGCATTTAACGCAAAGAGTGAGACTGACGGGCGGCCAGGCTTTGCCAAAGGCGCCATAGGAAGCTCCGCCCGACCCAAGGCTCGGACTCGGGCTAAGGCCCCGGAAGACGGCGAAATCCGCTCCGCCCGACCCAGGGCTCGGACTCGGGCTAAGGCCCCGGAAGACGGCGAACTCCGCTCCGCCCGACCCAGGGCTCGGACTCGGGCTAAGGCCCCGGAAGACGGCGAACTCCGCTCCGCCCGACCCAGGGCTCGGACTCGGGCTAAGGCCCCGGAAGACGGCGAACTCCGCTCCGCCCGACCCAGGGCTCGGACTCGGGCTAAGGCCCCGGAAGACGGCGAACTCCGCTCCGCCCGACCCAGTGCTCGGACTCGGGCTAAGGCCCCGGAAGACGGCGAACTCCGCTCCGCCCGACCCAGGGCTCGGACTCGGGCTAAGGCCCCGGAAGACGACGAACTCCGCTTCGCCCGACCCAGGGCTCGGACTCCGCCCTGGCCTCTGCCGAACGACCTCCGCCTCGCCCGACCCAGGAGCTCGGGCTCGGCCTCGGCCATGGAAGACAGACTCGACCTCGGCCTCGGAGGAGCCTCCACGTCGCCCGACCCAGGGCACAAGTCCGCCACGTCAACAGGAAGCGCCATCATCACCCTGCCCCGAGCCGACTTGGGTCGCAGAGAACAAGACCGACGTCCCATCCGGCTAGCTCTGCCAGATAGGCAATAATGGCGCCCCGCTAGACCCATGACGACGGCGGCTCTCGGCTCCCTTACGGAAGCAGGAAGACGTCAGCAAGAGCCCAACTGTTCCAACAGCTGTCCCTCCACCAGGCTCCGTTACTCCTCCGACGGCCACGACGCCACACCGGCTGGGTGCCAAGTTCTCTCCGGCTGCCACATTGGCATGTACCCAGGGCGCTAGCTCTCCCCCGCTAGACACATAGCGCTCTGCTGCACCCCCATTGTACACCTGGATCCTCTCCTTGCGCCTATAAAAGGAAGGACCAGGGCCTTCTTAGAAAAGGTTGGCCTCGCGGGAACGAGGGCAGGGGCAGGCGCTCTCTTGGGGCCGCTCGCTCCCCTCACCCGCGCGGACGCTTGTAACCCCCTACTGCAAGCGCACCCGACCTGGGCGCGGGACGAACACGAAGGCCGCGGGATCTCCGCCTCCCTCACGACCCGGCTCCGGCCACCTCGCTCTCCCCCCTTCGCGCTCGCCCACGCGCTCGACCCATCTGGGCTGGGGCACGTGGCACACTCACTCGTCGGCTCGGGGACCCCCCGGTCTCGAAACGCCGACAGTTGTCGATGTTGATTTTGAAATCGGATTGGATTCAGAGATATTAAGCCGAATCGGATAAAAATTAATTAGAGGACGACATACTGAGTATTTCGTTTGCGAGTACGGATCCGAATAAAATAGTCGGACATAGATCGAACATCGAGAAAATTGGATTCAGACACAGCTCGACTAGCAACTGTCGAGCGCTTGATTAAACGAGCTTTAGACAAGATTTATAAATCGAGAATGATTCCCGAGTTTGCATTCGTCGAGAATAAAAGTTTTTAACAGGCTCCAAATTGGCCTTCTTTGAGATTGAATAATTCCGAATTCGGTGAAATGTGAATGAATAATCTAGATAATCAGAGACATACGCGAGTGAGAAAGAGAAATTTTTATTGAGCATCCGAGATTAGGATTAATCTCCTGTCATAACACGAAACTGACACCTGGGGTGTCACAGCCTTCCCCCATAAAAAGAATCTCGTCCCGAGATTCGAATGAGGATATTCAAGGGTGGAGAAGCATGTAACTCCCAGACTGAAGATAGATGCAAATTCATGAGAGGGTATCTGACAAGATACTGAAGACAGATTTGGTTAGAATATCGCGACATATCGAGACAAAATGCAGCGATCATTCTGAGAGTGTCCATAAAAGATAGCACATCGGTGTAGTCTTATAATGGATCACAACTATTAACCGCGATACCAGCGCGTACCGAGCAGCTAACCATGTGTGCACCATAGTAGGCTCTCGGTTTCGTCGCGGCACCATCAGTCGTTAGTCATGACATCATTACCAAACGCAACCAATAAGAAATTCACATAGCATAAACAGATGGAGCCCATGCGAGTATGGCTCAGAAAATAAGAATGTGACCAGAGTTGAAGCAGAGATTGTTGGCAAAAGAGCATCACGTGAGAATTTTCTTCGACTCAGAGCACTATTTTATGATTAATACGGAGAGTACCAGGCCAGAGATTAGTACGAGATGGGATACGAGAATGAAGCACTCAAGAGATCATGATTAATGAGCTTTTAGAGACATGAGAGATCCAAAGATAACAGCAATAATCATTAATCCACATGTGTCGGGGACCATAATTAGGGGTACCCTCAAGACACCTAATTCTCAGCTGGTAACCCCCATCAGCATAAAGCTGCAGAGGCCTGATGGGTTTGATTAAGTCAGGGATCAGTCCATACGAGCGACTCGATCACGCCACGCCCGAGCCTAGCCTCGGGCAAGGGCAGCCGACCCTGAGGTGTTTCCGTCTCGCCCGAGGCCCCCTTTTTTACGGCAGACGCATCTCCGGCTCGCCCGAGGCCTTGCCTTCGTTAAGAAGCAACCCTGACTAAATCACCGCGCCGATCGACCAAGTCACTGGGGCATTTAACGCAAAGAGTGAGACTGACGGGCGGCCAGGCTTTGCCAAAGGCGCCATAGGAAGCTCCGCCCGACCCAGGGCTCGGACTCGGGCTAAGGCCTCGGAAGACGGCGAACTCCGCTCCGCCCGACCCAGGGCTCGGACTCGGGCTAAGGCCCCGGAAGACGGCGAACTCCGCTCCGCCCGACCCAGGGCTCGGACTCGGGCTAAGGCCCCGGAAGACGGTGAACTCCGCTCCGCCCGACCCAGGGCTCGGACTCGGGCTAAGGCCCCGGAAGACGGCGAACTCCGCTCCGCCCGACCCAGGGCTCGGACTCGGGCTAAGGCCCCGGAAGACGGCGCACTCCGCTCCGCCCGACCCAGGGCTCGGACTCGGGCTAAGGCACCGGAAGACGGCGAACTCCGCTCCGCCCGACCCAGGGCTCGGACTCGGGCTAAGGCCCCGGAAGACGACGAACTCCGCTCCGCCCGACCCAGGGCTCGGACTCGGGCTAAGGCCCCGGAGGACGACGAACTCCGCTTCGCCCGACCCAGGGCTCGGACTCCGCCCTGGCCTCTGCCGAACGACCTCCGCCTCGCCCGACCCAGGAGCTCGGGCTCGGCCTCGGCCATGGAAGACAGACTCGACCTCGGCCTCGGAGGAGCCTCCACGTCGCCCGACCCAGGGCACAAGTCCGCCACGTCAACAGGAAGCGCCATCATCACCCTGCCCCGAGCCGACTTGGGTCGCAGAGAACAAGACCGACGTCCCATCCGGCTAGCTCTGCCAGATAGGCAATAATGGCGCCCCGCTAGACCCATGACGACGGTGGCTCTCGGCTCCCTTACGGAAGCAGGAAGACGTCAGCAAGAGCCCAACTGTTCCAACAGTTGTCCCTCCACCAGGCTCCGTTACTCCTCCGACGGCCACGACACCACACCGGCTGGGTGCCAAGTTCTCTCCGGCTGCCACATTGGCATGTACCCAGGGCGCTAGCTCTCCCCCGCTAGACACGTAGCACCTTGCTACACCCCCATTTGTACACCTGGATCCTCTCCTTACGCCTATAAAAGGAAGGACCAGGGCCTTCTTAGAGAGGGTTGGCCTCGCGGGAACGAGGGCAGGGGCAGGCGCTCTCTTGGGGCCGCTAGCTCCCCTCACCCGCGCGGACGCTTGTAACCCCCTACTGCAAGCGCACCCGACCTAGGCGCGGGACGAACACGAAGGCCGCGGGATCTCCGCCTCCCTCACGACCCGGCTCCGGCCACCTCGCTCTCCCCCCTTCGCGCTCGCCCACGCGCTCGACCCATCTGGGCTGGGGCACGCGGCACACTCACTCATCGGCTCGGGGACCCCCGGTCTCGAAACGCCGACGGTTGGCGCGCCAGGTAGGGGCCTGCTGCGTGTTGACGAGCAGATTCCCGTCAAGCTCCAGATGGGCAGTCTCCAACGACCTCTTCAACCCGGGACGGTGCTCCGTTTCGGGAGCCTCGAGTTCATGTCTTTCGACGGCAGCTACGACATGATACTCCTTCCACCGCCGCGCGACAGCGACAATGGTGGCGGACAGCCCGCCTGCCGGTGGCGGAATCGACGACGTCTTTCCCGCGTGGGGGAAGGACAACTTTCGAGCTCGCCCCATCCTCTCCCTCGCCATCGGAGGAGGAGGCGGGGCAACCAGGGCCAAGCGGGAGGCTGCGCTCAGTCGGCTGTCGAGCAAATCGACATCCCCAGCGCCCCAACGGAGGACGCGTCGGGCATTACCCTCGCGTTTGAGGCGAAGGCGAGCGCCGTCCCCCCACGACACGCCGACCCCGAGCAAGTGGACGATGCCAGCGCGCTCACGGAGGGCTTGCAGGACGTCGCCCTCGCACCCAGGACGACGGCGCGATCAGCCCCCGATGTGACTTCGTCGCTCCTCGTCGACCAAAAGGTACCGGCTGATTCCCATCCTTTGTCATTTCAACTCGACCTCAACCCGCCTAGTGACCTCGCTCTGGCGGGCGCTCACGTTGAGGCGAGTGCAACCCCTTTCGGGTTTCGTGTGCGGTCGCCTTGGGACCGATCGACGGGCGTCTCGACCTACGGACCCTCTGGGTCCGAGGAAGATGACGACCCCAGCATCTGCTGGGATTTCTCTGGATCTGGCAACCCCAGTGCCATGCGGGACTTCATGACCGCATGCAACTACTGCCTCTCCGACTGTTCCGACGGCAGCCGCAGCCTTGACGACAAGGACTGCGGCCCGAGCCGCGAATGTTTCCACATCGAGCTAGGGGATCCCTCCGGAGGCAGCTGTCTCGGCATGCCGGAGGATGGTGATCCCCCTAGGCCAGCGCCTCGCGCCGACATCCCGCGGGAGCTAGCTGTGGTCCCCGTTCCGGCGGGGGGTCACGACCCACAGCTCGAGCAAGTCCGCGGGGCGCAGGCCGGGCTCGATGAGGGAGCAGGAGCGCTCGAGGCAATCCGCCGGGACGTCGGGCAGGTATGGGCGAGCCAGCCCCCGGCCGGAGAAATACGTCACCTGCCCCAGGGTCTCCAGCACCGCATCGCCAACGATGCCAGGGACAGACCGCCACCCGCATCCGGCGGAACCGGTCAGGACCTGGCCGCCGCAGCGATGCTCCTCCGCGCGATGCCGGAGTCATCAACCACCGAGGGTCGGCGAATCCAGGGAGAGCTCAAGCATCTCCTGGAAGGCGCTGCGGCCCGGCGGGACGAGAGCTCTGCCTCCCGAAGGCAGGGGTACCCCTCGGAACCTCGTGTCGTGACTTCCCGACTCATGCGGGATGCCTCGGTCTACACCGGGCGCACGCGCAACACCGCGCCTGCGGCCCCGGGCCACCTCGGCGACGAGCACCCTCATCGCGACCGTCGGGCCCGCCTCGACGAAAGGGTGCGCCGAGGTTATCACCCCAGGCGTGGGGGACGCTACGACAGCGGGGAGGATCGGAGTCCCTCGCCCGAACCACCCGGTCCGCAGGTCTTCAGCCGGGCCATTCGGCGGGCGCCGTTTCCGACCCGATTCCGACCCCCGACTACTATCACAAAGTACTCGGGGGAAACGAGACCGGAATTGTGGCTCGCGGACTACCGCCTGGCCTGTCAACTGGGTGGAACGGACGACGACAACCTCATCATCCGCAACCTCCCCCTGTTCCTCTCCGACACTGCTCGCGCTTGGTTGGAGCACCTGCCTCCGGGGCAGATTTCCAACTGGGAGGATCTGGTCCAAGCTTTCGCCAGCAACTTCCAGGGCACGTACGTGCGCCCCGGGAATTCCTGGGACCTCCGAGGCTGCCGGCAACAGCCGAGAGAGTCTCTTCGGGACTACGTCCGGCGATTCTCGAAGCAGCGCACCGAGCTGCCCAACATCACCGACTCCGATGTCATCGGCGCGTTCCTTGCCGGCACCACCTGCCGTGACCTGGTGAGCAAGTTGGGTCGCAAGACCCCCACCAGGGCGAGCGAGCTGATGGACATCGCCACCAAGTTCGCCTCTGGTCAGGAGGCGGTCGAGGCCATCTTCCGAAAGGACAAGCAGCCCCAGGGCCGCCCGTCGGAAGATGCTCCCGAGGCGTCTACTCCGCTCGGCGCCAAGAAGAAAGGCAGGAGGAAGTCGCAAGCGAAACGCGACGCCGCCAGCACGGACCTTGTCGCCGCCGCCGAATGCAAGAACCCTCGGAAGCCCCCCGGAGGTGCCAACCTCTTCGACAAGATGCTCAAGGAGACGTGCCCTTACCATCAGGGGCCCGTCAAGCACACCCTCGAGGAGTGCGTCATGCTTCGGCGCCACTTCCACCGGGCCGGGTCACCCGCAGAGGGTGGCAGGGCCCGCAACGACGACAAAAAGGAAGATCACCAAGCAGGAGAGTTCCCCGAGGTCCGCGACTGCTTCATGATCTACGGTGGGCATGCGACGAATGCCTCGGCTCGGCATCGTAAGCAAGAGTGTCGGGAGGTCTGCTCGGTGAAGGTGGCGGCGCCAGTCTACCTAGACTGGTCCGACAAGCCCATCACCTTCGACCAGGATGACCACCCCGACCACGTGCCGAGCCCGGGGAAGTACCCGCTCGTCGTCGATCCCGTCATCGGCGACGTCAGGCTCACCAAGGTCCTGATGGATGGGGGTAGCTGCCTCAATATCATCTACGCCGAGACCCTCAGGCTCCTGTGCATCGATCTGTCATCCGTCCGAGCAGGCGCTGCGCCCTTCCACGGGATCATTCCTGGGAAGCGCGTCCAGCCCCTCGGACAGCTCGACCTTCCTGTCTGCTTCGGAACACCCTCCAACTTCCGAAGGGAGACTTTGACGTTCGAGGTGGTCGGGTTCCGAGGAACCTACCACGCAGTGTTGGGAAGGCCATGCTACGCGAAGTTCATGGCCATCCCCAACTACACCTACCTGAAGCTCAAGATGTCGGGCCCCAACGGGGTCATCACCGTCGGCCCCACGTACAAACACGCGTTCGAATGCGATGTGGAGTGCGTGGAGTACGCCGAGGCCCTCGCCGAGTCCGAGGCCCTCATCGCCGACCTGGAAAGCCTCTCCCGAGAGGTGCCGGACGTGAAGCGACACGCCGGCAACTTCGAGCCAGCGGAGACGGTTAAGGCCGTCCCTCTCGACCCCAGTGGCGACACCTCCAAGCAGATCCGGATCAGTTCCTGTCGGCGTTCCGAGACCGGGGGGTCCCCGAGCCGACGAGTGAGTGTGCCGCGTGCCCCAGCCCAGATGGGTCGAGCGCGTGGGCGAGCGCGAAGGGGGGAGAGAGAGAGAGCGAGAGCGAGGCAGCCGGAGCCGGGTCGTGAGGGAGTCGGAGAATTCCCGCGGCCTTCGTGTTCGTCCCGCGCCCAGGTCGGGTGCGCTTGCAGTAGGGGGTTACAAGCGTCCGCGCGAGGCGAGGGGAGCGAGCGGCCCCGAGAGAGCGCCTGCCCCTGCCCTTCGTCCCCGCGAGGCCAACCTTCTCTAAGAAGGCCCTGGTCCTTCCTTTTATAGGCGTAAGGAGAGGATCCAGGTGTACAAAATGGGGGTGTAGCAAGGTGCTACGTGTCTAGCGGGGGAGTGCTAGTGCCCTGAGTACATGCCAAGGTGGCAGCCGGAGAGATCTTGGCACCCTGTTGGTGTGGCGTCGTGGCTGTTGGAGGAGTAACAGAGCCGGACGGAGGGACAGCTGTCGGAGTGGCCGGGCCCTTGCTGACGTCCTCCTGCTTTCGTAAGGGAGCTGAGAGCCGCCGTCGTCATGGTCTAGCGGGGCGCCATCATTGCCTATCTGGCGTAGCTGGCCAGATGGGACGCCGGTCTTGTTCTCTGCGACCCAAGTCGGCTCAGGGCAGGGTGATGATGACGCTTCCTGTTGACGTGGCGGTCTTGTGTCCCAGGTCGGGCGTCGTGGAGGCTCCTCCGAAGTCGAGGTCGAGTCCGTCCTGCATGACAGAGGCTGAGCCCGAACCCCTGGGTCGGGCGTGGCGGAGGTCGTTCGGCAGAGGCCGAGGCGGAGTCCGAGCCCTGGGTCGGGCGAGGCGGAGTTCGTCGTCTTCCGGGGCCTTAGCCCGAGTCCGAGCCCTGGGTCGGGCGGAGCGGAGTTCGCCGTCTTCCGGGGCCTTAGCCCGAGTCCGAGCCCTGGGTCGGGCGGAGCGGAGTTCGCCGTCTTCCGAGGCCTTAGCCCGAGTCCGAGCCCTGGGTCGGGCGGAGCGGAGTTCGCCGTCTTCCGGGGCCTTAGCCCGAGTCCGAGCCCTGGGTCGGGCGGAGCGGAGTTCGCCGTCTTCTGAGGCCTTAGCCCGAGTCCGAGCCCTGGGTCGGGCGGAGCGGAGTTCGCCGTCTTCCGGGGCCTTAGCCCGAGTCCGAGCCCTGGGTCGGGCGGAGCGGAGTTCGCCGTCTTC
Source organism: Zea luxurians (assembly GCA_029449295.1). Taxonomy (NCBI): domain Eukaryota; kingdom Viridiplantae; phylum Streptophyta; class Magnoliopsida; order Poales; family Poaceae; genus Zea; species Zea luxurians. The sequence goes on from JAOPSE010000507.1 coordinate 66,832, forward strand.
CGGGGCCTTAGCCCGAGTCCGAGCCCTGGGTCGGGCAGAGCCTCCTATGGCACCTCTGGCGAAGTCTGGTCGCCCGTCGGTCTTACCTTTCGCGTTAAACGCCCCGGTGACTTGGTCGGTTGGCGCGGTGATTTAGTCAGGGTCACTTCTTATCGAAGGCGGGGCCTCGGGCGAGCCGGTGATGCGTCTGCCGTGAAAGAGGAGGCCTCAGGCGAGACGGAGTCATCTTAGGGTCGGCTGCCCTCGCCCGAGGCCAGGCTCGGGCGTGGCGTGATCGAGTCACTCGTATGGACTGATCCCTGACTTAATCAAACCCATCAGGCCTCTGCAGCTTTATGCTGATGGGGGTTACCAGCTGAGAATTAGGCGTCTTGAGGGTACCCCTAATTATGGTCCCCGACAGTAGCCCCCGAGCCTCGAAGAGAGTGTTAACACTCGCTTGGAGGCTTGCGTCGCACTTTTTTGCAAGGGGACCAGCCTTTCTCGGTGGTACTTTGTTCCGGTGGGTGCGCGCGAGCGCACCCGCCGGGTGTAGCCCCCGAGGCCTCGGAGGAGTGGTTTCACTCCTTCGAGGTCTTAATGCCTTGCGTAATGCCTCGGCTGGTCTGGCGGTTCCCTCATGCGAGCAGGGCGTAGCCCAGGTGCACTGTCGGGGCCCAAGTTCTCGGGCTGGTATGTTGACGCTGTCAACGGTTCGGCCGGAGCCGGGTTTGCGAGAGCAGCCCCCGAGCCTCCGCACGGAGCGAGAGGACGATCAGGGACAGACTCGACTTTTTACATACGCCCCTACGTCGCCTTTCCGCAAGGAGGAGGGGGGGAGTGCGCCATGTTACCCTCGATGGGCACCGAACATGGTGTCTCCGGTGAGCTGCAATCGGGTAATCCGAGTGGACGTCCGTGCCCCGTTCGTTGGGGGTCGGCTAGGGGCCCGGAGGCACGCCCAAAAGTACCTGCGGGTGATCTGCCGGACCCGGTCCCCTAGCGACGGGGTCCGAGGGCTCGTTGCCTCCCTCCGATGGGATTCTGTTACAGAGTCGTTCCCACTGGTCTCGGAAATGTCCTAGGGTACCTCGGGAGCGCAGCCCGAGCCTTGGTTATGTATCGAACGTACCCCTGGTCATCCCTCGCTCGGCGTCTGAGGTGACTGTGAACCCTTCGACAGGCCAGCCTTCGAACCCCTGATCAGTAATGGGCGCGGAGCCCGAGTAGCCTGAGGCGGTCGTGGAACCTTTCGGGAGGCCGACCTTCGAACCCCTGACCAGTAGTGGGTGTCGGGCCCACGCGATCTGAGGCGGCTGTTGAACCCCTCGGGGGGCCAGCCTTCGAACCCCTGATCAGTAGGGAGGCTCGGAGCCTAGTTCCTTCACGGGGAAGGATCCCTTTGGGGGTATCCCCTTTCCCGGTCCCTGTTGCAAGAGATAGAGAAAGAAGGAAAAGGGAAAAAGGATTCGAAATTGAACGTCGTGGCGTACCTTTTTCGGCGTGGTTGTTTTGGCGAAGGCGGAACGTCGCCAGCCGCTCCTGCCCGTGGCGCTGTCCGTCAAGCCGCGGAGTTAATGCGCCGGGGTGAGTAGTTGGCGAGGTTGCCGTTGCGCGTGCGCGAGCCGTTCGAGGTACGGGTCACGGGCGTGTCGTCTTCACGCCGTGAGAGGGGGTTCTCTTGCTGCCTCCGGATGGGACATGAGCTTGGCAGATGGCGTGACCGCTGCTCTCGCGCGTCTGCCACCGTCATTACTGCCGGCCCATTTTTGACCGCGTTTGACCGCTGCGCCAGGCTGGCGCTGCTGGGTCGCGGGCTAGGTCGCCTCGAATCGCGGTATCGGTTCCGCAATCGAGGAGGCGCGGTGGTGGAGCGAGTGGCACAGCGGTTCGCATGCAGCACCCGGCGCGCCAGTCGCACGACGCGTGGGCTTGAGCCGTCGCGCTGGCCTGTCAGGAGTCGGAGAGGCGCGTCCACTTGGCGCGGTTGCATGCCGCCCGCATGGCCGCCTGCCCCTTTCGCCCGCTGGTCTGGGCAAAAGTGGAGGGTTACTTGTAGCCGCTGGGTGGTTGCGTGCGTCGTGCGCGACGGTTCGGCTTCTTCTGCTTGGAGCCGGTCTGCATGACAGGCGGGCCCCAGCCCCCGCGCCGCGGGGGAGGACTTTGGAGGCGTGTTGGAGAAGACCCAACCCGTGACGGTTGAGGGCGCAAGCAGGGGGAGTTGCCTTTAAAAGGAGGGCGACCCCCTTCGTAAGGCGACCATGTCTCCTTCCTCTCCTATGCATTGTGTCTCTCCATCTTCCAAGCCCCGGATGGGGGAAACCGCCGTCTTTTCGCCCCATCGTTGGAGGAACGCAACTCCGTGGGAGTTGGTACCTTTCAGCCATCGTTCGGCTTCAAGGATTTTCATCATGCAGCCCGTTTGCTCCCCTCCGCTGGGGGTCACCCGAGACGGTGACCACCAGCTCCTGGGTGGGGAGGAGCAAACCGGACTGCGATCTAGGTCCCACCCTCAGCTTCAAGGATGTTCATCATCCTCGCTGGGGTGGGTGCCGGACTGAGCCGGCGCTCCACCTCCCGCACGGGTTCGTGGGTCATCCTCTCCCACGATGTTCGAGGGAGAAGGCGCTCACTGGCCCCGCGGGCGGCGCGGACTCCGACAACGTGGGATGGATCGGCGGCGAACGCCGTCACTTCCAGCGTATCGGGTCCGCTGGCTCGGCTCCGGCGGCCTCTTTTGTCGGGGGGCGGCTGCCGCGCCGTGTACACGGGAGGTCCACCCTAGACGCCGCACGCCGCTAGGGCGGCGCTCGTGTTCTGGGGTGGCCCTGCCTTTGCACCAGGGCGGCGCCTTTGCGCGGAGGCCGGTGCCCCACTCATCAGGGAGGATTTGAGTGGGGATCTGCCGGTAGGCTGGTGGCTCCTGGCGTCAGTGCCGAGGTGGAGGCGGCTCGAGAAGTCCCCGTCAGCGACGGGATCACCGCCACCATCGGCGCTTCAGGCCTTCGGCTCTTTGTACTTGTCCTCGCCCCTCGGGTGGCGTTATGGGCGACGGCAAGACAGCAGCTGTGCCTTCTCCTGAGGCCTGCGCCGCTGCGGAGGGAGGAACCGGAGTTCCGTTTGTAATGGCACTCCGAGTGCCGGGTTTTTTGTTCATTTTGGCTTTCGGGGCCTGAACATGTATGTAACCACGGCACGGAGCCGTGTTTTTTCCTCATTTCCGAGCACTAAGACTCGTCCGCTGATTGTCTGAACCGCTTCACCAAGCGTGAGTTGCCCCGTGTCAAGGTGACGAGTGAGGTATCCGTATCCCGGAGGCGTAGGAATCCCTCGGCTCGGTCGGACCTGTTGTCCGAGGCTCCTCTAGCTTAGTTAAAGAGACCCCTCGGCCGCTCTTCGACGAGCCGAGGCCAGGGGTAGCGATATCAGCACGAGCAGAGGCGGAGTCGGCTCGGAAATGAAACCTGGTTGGCCGGAGCCTAGCCGGGTTGTCCGTTGGCAGGATCGACGCCGGAGTTGGTCAGCCGAGGCTTCGGATCGAGCTGGCGCCCTCGGAAGGCGATCGGTCGAGGCCCCGGAGGTGGCCGGCCGAGCCGTCCGCTCGGGCCGGGTTCTCGGAGAAGTCCCTGGCAGAGATTGCTCGAGCGTGGTGATGACGTCGTCCTTCAGAGCGGAGGCCCTCGGACCGCGTCGCCGTCCGAGGCTAGGTCGGGCCTTGCCGAAGGTGTTGTCGATGCCGAGGGTGTCATCGCCTTCTTCCAGCGTCAAGATCCGAGCCTGCAGGGTCAAATCGTCTTGTAGCGTGGGCCTTGTGCGGCCGTCGAGGCCAGAACACACACCCTTGCTGCGCTATAAAGCTGCGTCTCTTTTCCTCTTGTTTCGAGTATCTGGACTTTTTGTCGGTAGCAGGGATGTTAGTGCGAGCAAGAGTTGCTTCTCGCGGAAGGTGATGAGTGAGGTATCCGTATCCCGGAGGCGTGGGAATCCCTCGGCTCGGTCGGCCTTGCCGCTTACGCGTACTTTTACCCGTCCATGAGGCCCCTTCACCGACTCGGTCGAGAAGGCTCAAAGAATCGCTTCGACAGAAGAGCTTCCGTACGTAAAGACTTGTTCGTTCCGCGGAGTCACTTTATCCGAGCGCGAGTTACTTATCGCAGAAGGTGATGAGTGAGGTATCCGTATCCCGGAGGCGTAGGAGTCCCTCGGCTCGGTCAGCCTTGGCTGCTTACGTGTACTCTGTCGTTTCCATGACCCACTTTTCGAAGTAGTCAAAAAGCACGAAAAGATGTTCTGATAAAAGAGATTTTCTGTTCGAGGAAAATTTTGACGCAGAGGGGGGTTTCCCCCCTTTTAGCCCCCGAGGGAGGGTCGGGCTTTGCCGAAGCGAGGCCGACCCTTCCTTGTTGACTAAACTTTGCGTGGGTGCGAGGTATATGAACAATTTGGAAACATCTCAAGGGTAGAAGCGACGTAGCTGTTGGATGTTCCAAGCGTTGCCGTAGACCTCGCCTTGACTGTTGGCCAGCTTGTACGTTCCGGGCTTCAGAACTTTGGCGATGATGAACGGCCCCTCCCAGGGGGGGCGTGAGCTTGTGCCTCCCTCTGGCGTCCTGCCGCAGCCGAAGCACCAGATCGTCCACCTGGAGATCTCGGGGTCGGACCCCTCGGGCGTGGTAGCGTCGCAGGGACTGTTGGTACCGCGCTGAGTGTAGTAAGGCCCTGTCCCGAGCCTCGTCCAGCTGGTCCAGCGAGTCTTCTCGGTTAGCTTGGTTGCTTTCTTCGTTGTAGGCCCTCGTCCTCGGGGAGCCGTATTCCAGGTCGGTGGGCAGGATGGCCTCGGCCCCGTAGACCAGGAAGAACGGCGTGAAACCCGTGGCTCGGCTTGGCGTCGTCCTCAGGCTCCAGACCACCGAGGGGAGTTCCTTCATCCACCGCTTGCCGAACTTGTTGAGGTCGTTGTAGATCCGAGGCTTGAGCCCTTGTAGGATCATGCCATTAGCGCGCTCTACTTGCCCATTCGACATGGGATGAGCTACGGCGGCCCAGTCCACCCGGATGCTGTGATCCTCGCAAAAATCCAAGAATTTTTTGCCGGTGAACTGGGTGCCATTGTCGGTGATGATGGAGTTCGGGACCCCGAAGCGATGGATGATGTTGGTGAAGAACGCCACCGCCTGCTCGGACCTGATGCTGTTCAGGGGTCGGACCTCGATCCACTTGGAGAATTTGTCGATGGCGACCAGCAGGTGCGTATAGCCCCCGGGCGCCTTCTGCAGAGGGCCGACGAGGTCCAGACCCCACACAGCGAAGGGCCAGGTGATGGGTATCGTCTGCAGAGCCTGAGCGGGCAGGTGGGTCTGCTTCGCATAGAATTGGCACCCTTCGCAGGCGCGGACAATTCTAGTGGCGTCAGCCACCGCCGTCGGCCAGTAGAAGCCTTGGCGGAAAGCGTTCCCGACGAGGGTTCGAGGTGCTGCATGATGACCGCAAGCCCCCGAGTGTATTTCCCGCAGGAGTTCCTGACCTTCGGCGATGGAGATGCATCGCTGGAGGATGCCCGAGGGGCTACGGTGGTAGAGCTCCTTGTCGTCGCCCAGCAAGACGAACGATTTGGCGCGTCGCGCTACCCGCCGAGCCTCGGCTCGGTCGAGGGGCAGTTCTCCTTGGCGGAGATATTGCAGGTACGGGGTTTGCCAATCTTGATCTGGCACGACCCCGTTCTGCTCCTCCTCGATGCGCAGTGCTTCGCCCTCGGGCTCCGAGGTTTCCTCGGGTTGAGCCGAGGATGGCTCGGGCTGGGCCGAGGTCACTTCGGACGAGGCCGAGGGTGCCTCGGGCTCGGGCGTGTCGCCTATCTTGACGGAGGGTTGGTGCAGATCCCAGGAGAAGACGTCCGGGGGAACCGTAGTTCGCCCCGAGGCTATCTTCGCTAGCTCGTCCGCAGTCTCGTTGTAGCGCCGGGCGATGTGGTTAAGTTCGAGCCCGTAGAACTTGTCTTCCAGGCGTCGAACCTCCTCACAGTAGGCCTCCATCTTCGGGTCGCGGCAGAGGGAGTTCTTCATGACTTGGTCGATGACGAGCTGCGAGTCGCCGCGTGCATCGAGGCGTCGGACCCCTAGCTCGATGGCGATTCGCAGTCCGTTGATCAGAGCCTCGTACTCAGCCACATTGTTGGACGCCGGGAAGTGGAGGCGGAGCACGTAGCGCAGGTGTTTCCCGAGGGGCGAGACGAAGAGCAGGCCCGCGCCGGCTCCCGTCTTCATCAGCGACCCGTCGAAAAACATGGTCCAGAGCTCTGGTTGGATCGGAGCCGTTGGCAACTGGGTATCGACCCATTCGGCTACGAAATCCGCCAGTACCTGGGACTTGATGGCCTTCCGAGGGGCGAACGAGATTGCCTTGCCCATAATTTCCACCGCCCACTTCGCGATCCGCCCCGAGGCTTCTCGGCACTGGATGATCTCCCCCAGGGGGAAGGATGACACCACAGTCACCGGATGGGACTCGAAGTAATGTCGCAGCTTTCGCCTCGTCAGGATCACTGCATATAGCAGCTTCTGGACTTGTGGGTAGCGGGTCTTGGTCTCGGACAGCACTTCGCTGACGAAGTAAACTGGCCTCTGAATGGGCAAAGCATGCCCCTCTTCCTGCCTTTCGACCACGATCGCGGCGCTGACCACCTGAGTGGTTGCGGCGACGTAGACCAAAAGGGCTTCTCCATCAGCTGGGGGTACCAAGACGGGCGCCTGGGTGAGGAGCGCCTTCAGGTTCCCGAGGGCTTCCTCGGCCTCGGGAGTCCAAGTGAAGCACTCGGCCTTCCTTAAGAGGCGGTACAGGGGCAGGCCTCTTTCGCCGAGGCGCGAGATGAAACGGCTCAAGGCCGCGAGGCATCCCATGACCCTCTGTACGCCTTTTAAGTCCTTGATGGGCCCCATGTTTGTGATCGCTGCGATCTTCTCCGGGTTGGCTTCGATGCCCCGCTCGGAGACGATGAATCCCAAGAGCATGCCTCGGGGCACCCCGAATACGCACTTCTCGGGATTGAGCCTGACGCCCTTCGCCTTGAGACATCGGAATGTCAGTTCAAGGTCGGAGAGAAGGTCGGAGGCTTTCCTCGTCTTGACCACGATGTCGTCGATGTAGGCCTCGACCGTGTGACCGATGTGTTCGCCGAACACATGGTTCATGCACCGCTGGTACGTTGCACCCGCGTTCCTCAAACCGAACGGCATTGTGACATAACAGTACATGCCGAAGGGCGTGATGAAAGAAGTCGCGAGCTGGTCGGACTCTTTCATCTTGATTTGATGATACCCTGAGTAGGCATCGAGGAAAGACAGGGTTTCGCACCCTGCAGTAGAGTCCACAATTTGGTCGATGCGAGGTAGAGGGTAGGGGACCTTCGGACATGCTTTGTTGAGACCAGTGTAGTCTACACACATCCGCCACTTCCCCCCTTTTTTCCTCACAAGTACAGGGTTGGCAAGCCATTCGGGATGGAATACCTCTTTGATGAACCCTGCTGTCATCAGCTTGTGGATCTCCTCGCCTATCACCCTGCGCCTTTCCTCGTCGAATCGGCGCAGAGGCTGTCTGACCGGTCGGGCCCTGGCCCGAATATCCAGCGAGTGCTCGGCGACTGCCCTCGGTATGCCGGGCATGTCCGAGGGACTCCACGCAAAGACGTCGGCGTTCGCGCGGAGAAAGTCGACGAGCACCGCTTCCTATTTGGGGTCGAGCCCGGATCCGATCCGAATCTGCTTGGAGGCGTCGCCACTGGGGTCGAGAGGGACGGCCTTGACCGTCTCCGCTGGCTCGAAGTTGCCGGCGTGTCGCTTCACGTCCGGCACCTCTCGGGAGAGGCTTTCCAGGTCGGCAATGAGGGCCTCGGACTCGGCGAGGGCCTCGGCGTACTCCACGCACTCCACATCGCATTCGAATGCGTGTTTGTACGTGGGGCCGACGGTGATGACCCCGTTGGGGCCCGGCATCTTGAGCTTTAGGTAAGTGTAGTTGGGGGTGGCCATGAACTTCGCGTAGCATGGTCTTCCCAGCACTGCGTGGTAGGTTCCTCGGAACCCGACCACCTCAAACGTCAAAGTCTCCCTTCGGAAGTTGGACGGCGTTCCGAAGCAGGCAGGAAGGTCGAGCTGTCCGAGGGGCTGGACGCGCTTCCCGGGAATGATCCCGTGGAAGGGCGCAGCGCCTGCTCGGACGGATGACAGGTCGACGCGCAGGAGCCTGAGGGTCTCGGCGTAGATGATGTTGAGGCAGCTGCCTCCATCCATCAGGACCTTGGTGAGCCTGACGTCGCCGATGACGGGGTCGACGACGAGCGGGTACTTCCCCGGGCTCGGCACGTGGTCGGGGTGGTCGTCCCGGTCGAAGGTGATGGGCTTGTCGGACCAGTCTAGGTAGACCGGCGCCGCCACCTTCACCGAGCAGACCTCCCGACGCTCTTGCTTACGATGCCGAGCCGAGGCATTCGCCGCATGCCCTCCGTAGATCATGAAGCAGTCGCGGACCTCGGGGAACTCTCCTGCTCGGTGATCTTCCTTTTTGTCGTCGTCGTGAGCCCTGCCACCCTCTGCGGGTGGCCCGGCCCTGTGGAAGTGGCGCCGAAGCATGACGCACTCCTCGAGGGTGTGCTTGACGGGCCCCTGATGGTAGGGGCACGTCTCCTTGAGTGCCTTGTCGAAGAGGTTAGCACCTCCGGGGGGCTTCCGAGGGTTCTTGTGCTCGGCGGCGGCGACAAGGTCTGCATCGGGAATGTCGCGTTTCGCTTGCGACTTCCTACTGCCTTTCTTCTTGGCGCCGCGCGGAGTAGACGCCTCGGGAGCATCTTCCGACGGGCAGCCCTGGGGCTGCTTGTCCTTTCGGAAGATGGCCTCTACCGCCTCCTGGCCTGAGGCGAACTTGGTGGCGATGTCCATCAGCTCGCTCGCCCTGGTGGGGGTCTTGCGACCCAACTTGCTCACCAGGTCCCGGCAGGTGGTGCCGGCAAGGAACGCGCCGATGACATCGGAGTCAGTGACGTTGGGCAGCTCGGTGCGCTGCTTCGAGAACCGCCGGATGTAGTCCCGGAGAGACTCTCCCGGCAGTTGCCGACAGCTTCGGAGGTCCCAGGAATTCCCGGGGCGCACGTACGTGCCCTGGAAGTTGCCGACGAAAGCCTGGACCAGATCTTCCCAGTTGGAAATCTGCCCCAGAGGCAGGTGCTCCAACCAGGCACGAGCAGTGTCGGAGAGGAACAGGGGGAGGTTTCGGATGATGAGGTTGTCATCGTCCGTCCCACCCAGTTGACAGGCCAGGCGGTAGTCCGCGAGCCACAATTCCGATCTTGTTTCCCCCGAGTACTTCGTGATAGTAGTCGGGGGTCGGAATCGGGGCGGAAACGGCGCCCGCCGAATGGCTCGGCTGAAGACCTGCGGACCGGGTGGTTCGGGCGAGGGACTCCGATCCTCCCCGCTATCGTAGCGCCCCCCACGCCTGGGGTGATAGCCTCGGCGCACCCTTTCGTCGAGGCGTGCCCGACGGTCGCGATGAGGGTGCTCGTCGCCGAGGCGGCCCGGGGCCGCAGGCGCAGTGTTGCGCGTGCGCCCGGTGTAGACCGAGGCTTCCCGCGTGAGTCGGGAAGTCGCGGCACGAGGTTCCGAGGGGTATCCCTGCCTTCGGGAGGCAGAGCTCTCGGCCCGCCGGGCCGCAGCGCCTTCCAGGAGATGCTTGAGTTCTCCCTGGATTCGCCGACCCTCGGTGGTTGATGACTCCGGCATCGCGCGGAGGAGCATCGCTGCGGCGGCCAGGTCCTGACCGGTTCCGCCGGATGCGGGTGGCGGTCTGTCCCTGGCATCGTTGGCGATGCGGTGCTGGAGACCTTGGGGCAGGTGACGTATTCCTCCGGCCGGGGGCTGGCTCGCCCATACCTGCCCGATGTTCTGGCGGATTGCCTCGAGCGCTCCTGCTCCCTCATCGAGCCCGGCCTGCGCCCCGCGGACTTGCTCGAGCTGTGGGTCGTAACCCCCCGCCGGAACGGGGACCACAGCTAGCTCCCGCGGGATGTCGGCGCGAGGCGCTGGCCTAGGGGGATCACCATCCTCCGGCATGCCGAGACAGCCGCCTCCGGAGGGATCCCCTAGCTCGATGTGGAAACATTCGCGGCTCGGGCCGCAGTCCTTGTCGTCAGGGCTGCGGCTGCCGTCGGAACAGTCGGAGAGGCAATAGTCACATGCGGTCATGAAGTCCCGCATGGCACTAGGGTTGCCAGATCCGGAGAAATCCCAGCAGATGCTAGGGTCGTCATCTTCCTCGGACCCAGGGGGTCCGTAGGTCGAGACACCCGTCAGTCGGTCCCAAGGCGACCGCACACGAAACCCCAGAGAGGTTGCACTCGCCTCAACGTGAGTATCCGCCAAAGCGAGATCGCTAGGCAGGTTGAGGTCGAGTCGAAATGACGAAAGATGGGGAGCAGTCGGTACCTTTTTGTCGACGAGGAGCGACGAAGTCATGTCGGGGGCTGATCGTGCCGTCGTCTTGGGTACGAGGGCGACGTCCTGCAGGCCCTTCGTGAGCACGCCGGCGTCGTCCACCTGCTTGGGGTCGACGTGTTGCGGGGGGATGGCGCTCGCCTTTGCCTCGAACGCGAGGGCGACGCTTGGCGTGTCCTCCGTTGGGGCGCCGGGGATGTCGATTTGCTCGACAGCCGTCGGAGCGCGGCCTCCCGCTCGGCCTTGGTTGCCCCGCCTCCTCCTCCTCCGATGGCGAGGGAGAGGATGGGGCGAGCTCGAAAGTTGTCCTTCCCCCATGCGGGAAAGACGTCGTCGATTCCGCCGCCGGCGGGCGGGCTGTCCGCCACCATTGTCGCTGTCGCGCGGCGGTGGAAGGAGTATCATGTCGTAGTTGCCGTCGAAGGACATGAACTCGAGACTCCCGAAATGGAGCACCGATCCGGGTTGAAGAGGTCGTTGGAGACTGCCCATCTGGAGCTTGACGGGAAACTACTCGTCAACACGCAGCAGGCCCCTACCTGGCGCGCCAACTGTCGGCGTTCCGAGACCGGGGGGTCCCCGAGCCGACGAGTGAGTGTGCCGCGTGCCCCAGCCCAGATGGGTCGAGCGCGTGGGCGAGCGCGAAGGGGGGAGAGAGAGAGAGCGAGAGCGAGGCGGCCGGAGCCGGGTCGTGAGGGAGTCGGAGAATTCCCGCGGCCTTCGTGTTCGTCCCGCGCCCAGGTCGGGTGCGCTTGCAGTAGGGGGTTACAAGCGTCCGCGCGAGGTGAGGGGAGCGAGCGGCCCCGAGAGAGCGCCTGCCCCTGCCCTTCGTCCCCGCGAGGCCAACCTTCTCTAAGAAGGCCCTGGTCCTTCCTTTTATAGGCGTAAGGAGAGGATCCAGGTGTACAAAATGGGGGTGTAGCAAGGTGCTACGTGTCTAGCGGGGGAGTGCTAGTGCCCTAAGTACATGCCAAGGTGGCAGCCGGAGAGATCTTAGCACCCTGTTGGTGTGGCGTCGTGGCTGTTGGAGGAGTAACGGAGCCAGACGGAGGGACAGCTGTCGGAGTGGCCGGGCCCTTGCTGACGTCCTCCTGCTTTCGTAAGGGAGCTGAGAGCCGCCGTCGTCATGGTCTAGCGGTGCGCCATCATTGCCTATCTGGCGTAGCTGGCCAGATGGGACGCCGGTCTTGTTCTCTGCGACCCAAGTCGGCTCAGGGCAGGGTGATGATGACGCTTCCTGTTGACGTGGCGGTCTTGTGTCCCAGGTCGGGCGTCGTGGAGGCTCCTCCGAAGTCGAGGTCGAGTCCGTCCTGCATGACAGAGGCTGAGCCCGAACCCCTGGGTCGGGCGTGGCGGAGGTCGTTCGGCAGAGGCCGAGGCGGAGTCCGAGCCCTGGGTCGGGCGAGGCGGAGTTCGTCGTCTTCCGGGGCCTTAGCCCGAGTCCGAGCCCTGGGTTGGGCGGAGCGGAGTTCGCCGTCTTCCGGGGCCTTAGCCCGAGTCCGAGCCCTGTGTCGGGCGGAGCGGAGTTCGCCGTCTTCTGAGGCCTTAGCCCGAGTCCGAGCCCTGGGTCGGGCGGAGCGGAGTTCGCCGTCTTCCGGGGCCTTAGCCCGAGTCCGAGCCCTGGGTCGGGCGGAGCGGAGTTCGCCGTCTTCCGAGGCCTTAGCCCGAGTCCGAGCCCTGGGTCGGGCGGAGCGGAGTTCGCCGTCTTCCGGGGCCTTAGCCCTAGTCCGAGCCCTGGGTCGGGCGGAGCGGAGTTCGCCGTCTTCCGGGGCCTTAGCCCGAGTCCGAGCCCTGGGTCGGGCAGAGCCTCCTATGGCACCTCTGGCGAAGTCTGGTCGCCCGTCGGTCTTACCTTTCGCGTTAAACGCCCCGGTGACTTGGTCGGTTGGCGCGGTGATTTAGTCAGGGTCACTTCTTATCGAAGGCGGGGCATCGGGCGAGCCGGTGATGCGTCTGCCGTGAAAGAGGAGGCCTCAGGCGAGACGGAGTCATCTTAGGGTCGGCTGCCCTCGCCCGAGGCCAGGCTCGGGCGTGGCGTGATCGAGTCACTCGTATGGACTGATCCCTGACTTAATCAAACCCATCAGGCCTCTGCAGCTTTATGCTGATGGGGGTTACCAGCTGAGAATTAGGCGTCTTGAGGGTACCCCTAATTATGGTCCCCGACAGTTCAGGGCTTGACCCCAAATAGGAAGCAGTGCTCGTCGACTTTCTCCGCGCAAACGCCGACGTCTTTGCGTGGAGTCCCTCGGACATGCCCGGCATACCGAGGGATGTCGCCGAGCACTCGCTGGATATTCGGGCCGGAGCCCGACCGGTCAGACAGCCTCTGCGCCGATTCGACGAGGAAAGGCGCAGGGTGATAGGCGAGGAGATCCACAAGCTGATGGCAGCAGGGTTCATCAAAGAGGTATTCCATCCCAAATGGCTTGCCAACCCTGTACTTGTGAGGAAGAAAGGGGGGAAATGGCGGATGTGTGTAGACTACACGGGTCTCAACAAAGCATGTCCGAAGGTCCCCTACCCGCTACCTCGCATCGATCAAATCGTGGACTCCACTGCTGGGTGCGAAACCCTGTCTTTCCTCGATGCCTACTCAGGGTATCATCAAATCAAGATGAAAGAGTCCGACCAGCTCGCGACTTCTTTCATCACGCCCTTCGACATGTACTGTTATGTCACCATGCCGTTCGGTTTGAGGAACGCGGGTGCAACGTACCAGCGGTGCATGAACCATGTGTTCGGCGAACACATCGGTCGCACGGTCGAGGCCTACGTCGATGACATCGTAGTCAAGACAAGGAAAGCCTCCGACCTTCTCTCCGACCTTGAAGTGACATTCCGGTGTCTCAAGGCGAAGGGCGTCAAGCTCAATCCCAAGAAGTGCGTCTTCGGGGTGCCCCGAGGCATGCTCCTGGGATCCATCGTCTCCGAGCGGGGCATCGAAGCCAACCCGGAGAAGATCGCAGCCATCACAAGCATGGGGCCCATCAAGGACTTAAAAGGCGTACAGAGGGTCATGGGATGTCTCGCGGCCTTGAGCCGTTTCATCTCGCGCCTCGGTGAAAGAGGCCTGCCCCTGTACCGTCTCTTAAGGAAGGCCGAGTGCTTCACTTGGACTCCCGAGGTCGAGGAAGCTCTCGGGAACCTGAAGGCGCTCCTCACCCAGGCGCCCGTCTTGGTACCCCCAGCTGATGGAGAAGCCCTCTTGGTCTACGTCGCCGCTACCACTCAGGTGGTCAGCGCCGCGATCGTGGTCGAAAGGCAGGAAGAGGGGCATGCTTTGCCCATTCAGAGGCCAGTTTACTTCGTCAGCGAGGTGCTGTCCGAGACCAAGATCCGCTACCCACAAGTCCAGAAGCTACTGTATGCAGTGATCCTGACGAGGCGAAAGCTGCGACATTACTTCGAGTCTCATCCGGTGACTGTGGTGTCGTCCTTCCCCCTGGGGGAGATCATCCAGTGCCGAGAAGCCTCGGGACGGATCGCAAAGTGGGCGGTGGAAATCATGGGCGAGACAATCTCGTTCGCCCCTTGGAAGGCCATCAAGTCCCAGGTACTGGCGGACTTCGTAGCCGAATGGGTCGACACCCAGTTGCCGACGACTCCGATCCAACCGGAGCTCTAGACCATGTTTTTCGACGGGTCGCTGATGAAGACGGGAGCCGGCGCGGGCCTGCTCTTCGTCTCGCCCCTCGGGAAACACCTGCGCTACGTGCTCCGCCTCCATTTCCCGGCGTCCAACAATGTGGCTGAGTACGAGGCTCTGATCAACGGATTGTGAATCGCCATCGAGCTAGGGGTCCGACGCCTCGATGCTCGCGGTGACTCGCAGCTCGTCATCGACCAAGTCATGAAGAACTCCCACTGCCGCGACCCGAAGATGGAGGCCTATTGTGATGAGGTTCGACGCCTAGAAGACAAGTTCTACGGGCTCGAGCTTAACCACATCGCCCGGCGCTACAACGAGACTGCGGACGAGCTGGCAAAGATAGCCTCGGGGCGAACGACGGTTCCCCCGGACGTCTTCTCCCGGGACCTGCACCAACCCTCCGTCAAGATCGGCGACACGCCCGAGCCCGAGACGCCCTCGGCCCCGTCCGAGGTGACCTCGGCCCAGCCCGAGCCATCCTCGGTTCAGCCCGAGGAACCCTCGACCCCTGAGGGCGAAGCACTGCGCATCGAGGAGGAGCGGAGCGGGGTCACGCCAGATCAAGATTGGCAGACCCCGTACCTGCAATATCTCCGCCAAGGAGAACTGCCCCTCGACCGAGTCGAGGCTCGGCGGGTAGCGCGACGCGCCAAGTCGTTCGTCTTGTTGGGCGATGAGAAGGAGCTCTACCACCGTAGCCCCTCGGGCATCCTCCAGCGATGCATCTCCATCGCCGAAGGTCAGGAACTCCTGCAGGAAATACACTCGGGGGCTTGCGGCCATCATGCAGCACCTCAAACCCTCGTCGGGAACGCTTTCCGGCAAGGCTTCTACTGGCCGACGGCGGTGGCTGACGCCACTAGAATTGTCCGCGCCTGCGAGGGGTGCCAATTCTATGCGAAGCAGACCCACCTGCCCGCTCAGGCTCTGCAGACGATACCCATCACCTGGCCCTTCGCTGTGTGGGGTCTGGACCTCGTCGGCCCTCTGCAGAAGGCGCCCGGGGGCTACATGCACCTGCTGGTCGTCATCGACAAATTCTCCAAGTGGATCGAGGTCCGACCCCTGAACAGCATCAGGTCCGAGCAGGCGGTGGCGTTCTTCACCAACATCATCCATCGCTTCGGGGTCCCGAACTCCATCATCACCGACAATGGCACCCAGTTCACCGGCAAAAAATTCTTGGATTTTTGCGAGGATCACAACATCCGGGTAGACTGGGCCGCCGTAGCTCATCCCATGTCAAATGGGCAAGTAGAGCGCGCCAATGGCATGATTCTACAAGGGCTCAAGCCTCGGATTTACAATGACCTCAACAAGTTCGGCAAGCGATGGATGAAGGAACTCCCCTCGGTGGTCTGGAGCCTGAGGACGACGCCGAGCCGAGCCACGGGTTTTACGCCGTTCTTCCTGGTCTACGGGGCCGAGGCCGTCTTGCCCACGGACCTGGAATACGGCTCCCCGAGGACGAGAGCCTACGACGATCAAAGCAACCAAGCTAGCCGAGAAGACTCGCTGGACCAGCTGGAAGAGGCTCGGGACAAGGCCTTACTACACTCGGCACGGTATCAGCAGTCCCTGCGACGCTACCACGCCCGAGGGGTCCGACCCCGAGACCTCCAGGTGGGCGACCTGGTGCTTCGGCTGTGGCAAGACGCCCGAGGGAGGCACAAGCTCACGCCCCCCTGGGAGGGGCCGTTCGTCATCACCAAAGTTCTGAAGCCCGGAACGTACAAGCTGGCCAACAGTCAAGGCGAGGTTTACGGCAACGCTTGGAACATCCAACAGCTACGTCGCTTCTACCCTTAAGATGTTTCCAAGTTGTTCATATACCTCGCACCCACGCAAAGTTTAGTCAACAAGGAAGGGTCGGCCTTGCCTCGGCAAAGCCCGACCCTCCCTCGGGGGCTAAAAGGGGGGAAACCCCCTCTGCGTCGAAATTTTCCTCGAAAAAAAATCTCTTTTACCATAATGTCTTTCGTGCCTTTTGACTACTTCGAAAAGTGGGTCCCGGAAACGACGGGGTACACGTAAGCAGTCAAGGCTGACCGAGCTGAGGGACTCCTACGCCTCCGGGATACGGATACCTCACTCATCACCTTCTGCGATAAGTAACTCACGTTCGGATAAAGCGGCTCCACGGATCGAACAAGTCTTTACGTTCGGAAGCCCTTCTGCCGAAGCGATCTTTTGGGCCTTCTCGACCAAGTCGGTGACGGGGCCTCATGGACGGGTGAAAGTACGCGTAAGCGGCAAGGCCAACCGAGCCGAGGGACTCCCACGCCTCCGGGATACGGATACCTCGCTCATCACCTTCCGCGAGAAGCAACTCTCGCTCGCACTAACATCCCTGTTACCGACAAAAAGTCCAGATGCTCGAAACAAGAGGAAAAGAGACGCAGCTTAACAACACAGCAAGGGTGTGTGTTCTGGCCTCGACGGCCGCACAAGGCCCACGCTACAAGACAATCTGATCCTGCAGGCTTGGGTCTTGACGCTGGAAGGGGGCGACAACACCCTCGGCATCAACGGCACCTTCGGCGAGGCTCGACCTAGCCTCGAACGGCAACGCGGTCCGAGGGTCTCCGCTCCGAAGGACGACGTCATCACCACGCCCGAGCGATCGCTGTCAGGGACTTCTCCGGGATCCGGCCCGAGCGGGCGGCTCGGCCGGCCACCTCCGGGGCCTCGGCCAACCACCTTCCGAGGGCACTAGCCCGGTCCGAAGCCTCGGCTGACCAACTCCGGCGTCGATCCTGCCAACGGACAACTCGGCTAGGCTCCGGCCAACCAGGTTTCATTTTCGAACCGACTCCGCCTCTGCTCATGCTGATATCGCTACCCCTGGCCTCGGCTCGTCGAAGAGCGGCCGAGGGGTCTCTTTAACTAAGCTAGAGGAGCCTCGGACAGCAGGGCCGACCGAGCCGAGGGACTCCTACGCCTCCGGGATACGGATACCTCACTCGTCACCTTGACACGGGGCGACTCATGCTTGTTGAAGCGGTTCAGATAATCAGCAGACGAGTCTTAGTGCTCGAAAAATGAGGAAAAAACACGGCTCCGTGCCGACATACATGTTCAGGCCCTGAAAGCCGAAATGAACAAAAAGCCCGGCACTCGAAGTGCCATTACAAACGGGACTCCGGTCCCCCCCCCCGATAGGGGCGGGCCTGCGGGGCGGCGGGAGGACTTTCACCCCCCGAGGACGAGAGGCAGCCATTCAGGCCAGGGGACGGAGACCCGGGGCTACTGACGGAGTTGGCAATCTCGTCGGTAGAGAAGCCACCTCC
The DNA here is from genome assembly GCA_029449295.1 of Zea luxurians. NCBI lineage: Eukaryota > Viridiplantae > Streptophyta > Magnoliopsida > Poales > Poaceae > Zea > Zea luxurians. The sequence continues at coordinate 84,237 of JAOPSE010000507.1, forward strand.
GTCCGCCGACGCCTCAGAGCACGCCGGCAGGTCTTCGCCCTTGCCAAGGCCGTCCAGGGCGTGGGCGCTACCCTCGTGATGCGCGGCGTAATCGTCGTCCGGGCGAAGGACGCGGCGTTGCGCCCCGACTGTGTGACGACGACCCGCCTCTTCCGGCATGGCCGGAGGAAGTCTCCGTGAAGCTGGAGGATGCCGTTTTCCCCCAGATGCCCGGGAAAGAAGAGGGCAACCGACCCACACGGAGACAGCCCCCTGACTCGCCTCGTCCTCCATCTTGGCTTGGATGACGAAAATCCTTGAGGCTGAGGGAGGGGCAGAGGCCGCAGCCCGGCTCGCTTTCCCCCACCATCAAGCCGGAGGTCACCCTCTTGGGTGACCGCCGGTGGAGGGGTGCAGCCGGGCTGCATGATGAAAATCCTTGAAGCCGAACGATGGCTGAAAGGTACCCGCTCCCACGGAGTTGTGTCCTCCGACGATGAGGCGAGGAGACGGCGGTTTCCCCCATCCGGGGGCTTGAAAGGTGGAAAAACACGATGCATAAGGGAGGGAGAAGACATGGTCGCCTTACGAAAGGGGTCGCCCTCCTTTTAAAGGCGACTCTCCCTGCTTGCGCCCCCAACCGTCACGGGCTGAGTCTTCTCCAACACGCCTCCAAAGCCCTCCCCTGCGGCGCGGGGGCTGGGACCCACATGTCATGCAGACCGGCTCCAAGCAGAAGAAGCCGAACCGCCGCGCACGGCGCGCGCAACCACCCAGCGGTTACAAGTGACCCTCCACTTTTGCCCAGACCAACGGGCGAAAGGGGCGGGCAGCCATGCGGGCGGCATGCAACCGCGCCAAGTGGACGCGCCTCTCCGACTCCTGACAGGCCAGCACGGAGGCTCAAGCCCACGCGTCGCGCGACCGGCGCGCTGGATGCTGCATGCAAGCCACTGTACCACTTGCGCCACCGCCGCACCTCCTCGATTGCGGAACCGATACCGCGACCCGAGGCGACCCAGCGCGTGACCCAGCAGCACCAACCGGACGCAGCGGTCAAACGCGGTCAAAAGTGGGCCGGCAGTAATGACGGTGGCAGGCGCACGGGAGCAGCGGTCACGCCGTCAGCCAAGCTCACGTCCCATCCGGAGGCAGCGAGAGAACCCCCTCTCACGGTGTGAAGACGACGCGCCCGTGACCCGTTCCTCGAACAGATCGCGCACGCACGGCAGCCTCGCCAACTACTCGCCCCGGCGCATTAACTCCGCGGCCGGACAGGCGACGCTTCTGGCAGGAGCAGCTGGCGACGCTTCGCCTTCGCCAAAACGACCACACCAAAAAAGGTACGCCACGTCGTTCAAATTCGTATCCTTTTTCCCTTTTTCCTCTTTCTCTATCTCTTGCAACAGGGACCGGGAAAGGGGATACCCCCAAAGGGATCCTTCCCCGTGAAGGAACTAGGCTCCGAGCCTCCTTACTGATCAGGGGTTCGAAGGCTGGCCCCCCGAGGGGTTCAACAGCCGCCTCAGATCGCGTGGGCCCGACACCCACTACTGGTCAGGGGTTCGAAGGTCGGCCTCCCGAAAGGTTCCACGACCGCCTCAGGCTACTCGGGCTCCGCGCCCATTACTGATCAGGGGTTCGAAGGCTGGCCCTCCGAAGGGTTCACAGTCGCCTCAGACACCGAGCGAGGGATGACCAGGGGTACGTTCGATACATAACCAAGGCTCGGGCTGCGCTCCCGAGGTACCCTAGGACATTTCCGAGACCAGCGGGAACGATCCTGTAACGGAATCCCATCGGAGGGAGGCAACGAGCCCTCGGACCCCGTCGCCAGGGGACCGGGTCCGGCAGATCACCCGCAGGTACTTTTGGGCGTGCCTCCGGGCCCCTAGCCGACCCCCAACGAACGGGGCACGGACGTCCACTCGGATTACCCGCTTGCAGCTCACCGGAGACACCATGTTCGGTGCCCATCGAGGGTAACATGGCGCTCTCCCCCCCTCCTCCTTGCGGAAAGGCGACGTAGGGGCGTATGTAAAAAAGCCGAGTCTGTCCCTGATCGTCCTCTCGCCCTGTGCGGAGGCTCGGGGGCTGCTCTCGCAAACCCGGCTCCGACCAAACCGTTGACAGCGTCAACATACCAACCCGAGAACTTGGGCCCCGACAGTGCACCCGGGCTACGGCCTGTTCGCATGAGGGAACCGCCAGACCAGCCAAAGCATTACGCAAGGCATTAAGACCTCGAAGGAGTGAAACCACTCCTCCGAGGCCTCGGGGGCTACACCCGGCGGGTGCGCTCGCGCGCACCCACCGGAACAAAGTGCAACCGAGAAAGGCTGGTCCCCTTGCAAAAAAGTGCGACGAAAGCCTCCAAGCGAGTGCTAACACTCCCTTCGAGGCTCGGGGGCTACTGTCGGGGACCATAATTAGGGGTACCCTCAAGACGCCTAATTCTCAGCTGGTAACCCCCATCAGCATAAAGCTGCAGAGGCCTGATGGGTTTGATTAAGTCAGGGATCAGTCCATACGAGCGACTCGATCACGCCACGCCCGAGCCTAGCCTCGGGCAAGGGCAGCCGACCCTGAGGTGTTTCCGTCTCGCCCGAGGCCCCCTTTTTTACGGCAGACGCATCTCCGGCTCGCCCGAGGCCTTGCCTTCGTTAAGAAGCAACCCTGACTAAATCACCGCGCCGATCGACCAAGTCACTGGGGCATTTAACACAAAGAGTGAGACTGACGGGCGGCCAGGCTTTGCCAAAGGCGCCATAGGAAGCTCCGCCCGACCCAGGGCTCGGACTCGGGCTAAGGCCCCGGAAGACGGCGAACTCCGCTCCGCCCGACCCAGGGCTCGGACTCGGGCTAAGGCCCCGGAAGACGGCGAACTCCGCTCCGCCCGACCCAGGGCTCGGACTCGGGCTAAGGCCCCAGAAGACGGCGAACTCCGCTCCGCCCGACCCAGGGCTCGGACTCGGGCTAAGGCCCCGGAAGACGGCGAACTCCGCTCCGCCCGACCCAGGGCTCGGACTCGGGCTAAGGCCCCGGAAGACGGCGAACTCCGCTCCGCCCGACCCAGGGCTCGAACTCGGGCTAAGGCACCGGAAGACGGCGAACTCCGCTCCGCCCGACCCAGGGCTCGGACTCGGGCTAAGGCCCCGGAAGACGACGAACTCCGCTCCGCCCGACCCAGGGCTCGGACTCGGGCTAAGGCCCCGGAGGACGACGAACTCCGCTTCGCCCGACCCAGGGCTCGGACTCCGCCCTGGCCTCTGCCGAACGACCTCCGCCTCGCCCGACCCAGGAGCTCGGGCTCGGCCTCGGCCATGGAAGACAGACTCGACCTCGGCCTCGGAGGAGCCTCCATGTCGCCCGACCCAGGGCACAAGTCCGCCACGTCAACGGGAAGCGCCATCATCACCCTGCCCCGAGCCGACTTGGGTCGCAGAGAACAAGACCGACGTCCCATCCGGCTAGCTCTGCCAGATAGGCAATAATGGCGCCCCGCTAGACCCATGACGACGGCGGCTCTCGGCTCCCTTACGGAAGCAGGAAGACGTCAGCAAGAGCCCAACTGTTCCAACAGCTGTCCCTCCACCAGGCTCCGTTACTCCTCCGATGGCCACGACACCACACCGGCTGGGTGCCAAGTTCTCTCCGGCTGCCACATTGGCATGTACCCAGGGCGCTAGCTCTCCCCCGCTAGACACGTAGCACCTTGCTACACCCCCATTTGTACACCTGGATCCTCTCCTTACGCCTATAAAAGGAAGGACCAGGGCCTTCTTAGAGAGGGTTGGCCTCGCGGGAACGAGGGCAGGGGCAGGCGCTCTCTTGGGGCCGCTCGCTCCCCTCACCCGCGCGGACGCTTGTAACCCCCTACTGCAAGCGCACCCGACCTGGGCGCGGGACGAACACGAAGGCCGCGGGATCTCCGCCTCCCTCACGACCCGGCTCCGGCCACCTCGCTCTCCCCCCTTCGCGCTCGCCCACGCGCTCGACCCATCTAGGCTGGGGCACGCGGCACACTCACTCGTCGGCTCGGGGACCCCCCGGTCTCGAAACGCCGACAACATGGATATGCCGTTTAGAGATAAGTTGATAAAACAAGTGTCATGATCCTCGAAGGAGGGGGGTATGAGAATGACCAGAATTGAGAGACTTAGGTAGATCAACATTCGATACTTGAGAACGGGTTATAGCAGATAACAAGATGATAGGGCAGAATCATGAAAGATCTAGAGGTTCAAATGATAAAGCCAACCTGATTCACAAGGAAAATGATTACTAGATCTAGGCGAAAAGAGAGGTAGGCAAACAGGATCAGCTAGGATGATTAACAGAAATGCTATGAAGTTTTAGGAGCAAGGATTTATGGAAAGAAACATGGTCTTGATAGGGTTCATGCAACTAGACACCAACAAAAAAAATTTTTGACACAACAAGTGCACAAGGAAGCTTTAGGGTGAACTAGCGGTCTAGCTATGGGTGTCTATAAGTTGTGCAGGTGCAATTTCAAGTGTACAACACACAAGGGCTAGAAACACCAACACAAGCATATAAATTTTTTTTTGAGATTTCACCTGCTAACTCAAGGTTGTTTGGAGGGGGTCAAAAGGGTTGAACAGCTACAACACCTCCAAGATAACAAGACAAGAGAAACCAGAACTTAACAAGACTATCAAAACAACACAGGTTGCGAAATTTTCTTTTTGTTCATAAATAGCAATACAACACATTATTCACAATTTCTTATTATTGGAATAAGGTGAGAGAAGCATTTTGATGCACAAGAGACAATTATAATGCGACAATCATGATGCATGCTCATTCTAAACGTCTTCTCAGACCTAACTACTTTATCGGATGCTTCTACAACATCCTTATTAATAGTAGTAGTAGCCTTTATGGCCTAAATAACTAGCCACCTAGCTACCCATCTATTTCCTAAGGCTTCACGTCCTAGGTCTATCCTTATCGTCCTAACGATCTATCCAGCTTGGTTTCTAAGCAAGTTTTACTTTAGAAAAGGTTGGTAATCATGACTTATTGACTTCTCTGTACTGGTATTCGCTCCGATACCAGCTGTGGCGGAACCGCCCGAATTATTCCGACTTAAGTGCCTAAGTCCCGCCTTAGAGGCTAGACCACACTTAAATAGGAATAACCCGTCAGTCCCTCGGATCTAGTCCGATAAAGCCACTTATCCAGGATCGAATACCACTAGCTCACTCGAAGGTGAGGCATAGAGAAATACAATAAAACATAATACCACAAATTTAATAAGTATCATTAGTGATTACATTATCGGAGTTTCAGAAATAATAACCATAAATTTTAATGCAGCGGAAATAACTAACGGAGAAGAACCGAGTAACATGGCGAAGCCTGGCCACGCTACTCCTCCTGGTCCTCTCCTGCGGAAGCAGTAACCCACTCGACCATCTATCCCGGTGGCAGGGATGGAGGCCAAGTCACACCAGCAACAAATCATCCTAAGGAGTACCTGCAAAAATTGTGCCACAAGCAAGGCTGAGTATACTAATACTCAGCTAGACTTACCCGGTGTGAAGAGTCTACTCCTCTACCTCTAGACATGCAGCTGTTTGGCTGAGGGGGTTGGTTTGCCAAAAGCACTAGCTGAGTCTAAAATCAAGTTTTAGCTTTTCAAGTTTTAGTATGATCCTCTTTACTAGATGTGTACCTAGCTAGTCATACATGATATCAAACATTTTATCAATCAACATCTTTTGTCATCTCATTTCCACTTATTACTCAATGCAGTACAATGGATCAAGCAGTCTCATTAGCTGTGAGAAGCAGACGATTCGAATCGAGTTTTTATCCTTGCAAGGTAAACCTAAACACACGACGTGGCGAGGCACTCCGTCCCCACACACATCAACCGTCCCCATCGATTCCCTGGCAACAGATCAGGGCTCACCACCTTGGCGTACAATGCCTCACTGACCCCGACTGCCATCGTGCAGTGACCGCACTTGTACCCACCATAACCGGAATGGGAGACCACGTCTCAGGTCGCGTGAGGGGATATGTCTGCGGGCAGGTTCACTCAGGTACTAGGCTTACCGATTTACCATATTTCTCGGTATGTGTTTAGTACGTTCAAACGCTTGACACAGGTATCCGCACGTTAATCCTTATTCCAATTTTCGTCTCGTAGACAACGCATCCCCATGGATCCATGTCCACAGACCAACATCAGTATGATATGAAAGTGGATACAACTAATTTCCTGACCTCGCGCGAGTGCTAGAAAAATCACTCGACTTCTACCGAGATCCCTAATTAGTAAAGCAGCTACTCGACCTAGCATACTAGTATTCATCTCAAAGGAATCCTGAGTTCATGCAACTAAGGTTTCAGTCAACTCCTACACTTAAGTGCACAGTACAAGCCTACAAACATTAAGTGTAGTAAAATAGCATATATAAACGGTTATGCATAAAACCGGGGCTTGCCTTTAATTTAACACTTAAGTAGTGTTTGCTGGGGGAGGTACTCGCTTGGCGAGCATCCACTGGTTAAGTCCATTCTTTAGGTCGTCCACCAACTGCATCTTGTGGTTGGCACCACATCAGTTGCTCGATCATCATCTCTCGGTCCTATATGAGGTGCAAGATGCATATGTATGAATACAATGAAAGTAGCACAAAAATAGCACAAGATATACCAAGACACAGTGGCGAACTAAACATTAATTAGTAAGACACTACAACAACTATACGCAAACACTAATTATTTATGTGTCATTGGGCACACGTAAACACTACCACTGGAAAGACGATGATCACTACCTACAATTAACCAACGCAACACGATATCACACGTACAAGCATTTATTTAGTTGCTACGGCTTTTGTTGGGGACTTGTTCTCAAATGCTATGAATTAAGAACAAGGCAACATAGAAAGAAGTTAATGGTTAATGCCCTTCGTCCTTCGAAGCGTTATTCCCCTTAGGATATAACGATCTTCAGACGAAGGTCATGAAGGACATACCTTCATCATTACAGTTTATATTGATAAAAGGAGAAGCACATGAAACATGAAAGAATAACATGAATAATCACATAATATTATTACGTGCTTTTATCATATAGTCATGGAAAAATAAGAACAATATTGAATTACATTTGTACCTTCGGTTTGATAGAAGGCAAAAATACAAGTGTGACGCACGAGCGAGTACAAATCCCCGTGAACAGTACGGGGTACTGTTCATCTATTTATAGACACAGGACACAGCCTGTGAAGAATTACAATTATGCCCCTCACAAAAGTTTACAACATTGACTCAGACCTTTATGGACTAAAAGGTCATTCTATCTTTAAGTCGGTTTGTAATACCGAAGCTTCATAAAGAGGAGCCTTCGGTCATCTCCTGCGGACAGCTTCAGCCGAAGCTGCTTCTTCCTACAAGACCTTCGGCGCGACGAAGCATAACCCCAACAGTAGCCCCTTTCGTGGCGCTAGATCGTTTTTCGTAACGAGCTTGATCCGTGAAAAAGTCTCTTAAGCTTCGGGAAGCCGAAGGTCCAAAAAACACCTTCCCTGAGCTCGTTGTCGAGAAACGATTCAGTTTTCGAGCGCGTAGCGGTCCCACCTTGCAGAGTTACTGTTTGGTCTCTGTGGTCCACCGCCCAGCGAGTGCAAGCGGCTGTCCGCGTGGTGTAAAAATCCTGGCGTTTTGCCTTCTTACCTGCAACACTATATAAACAGACAAGTAGGTGTGAAGTTACCACAGCATTCATTGCTATTTGCACTGTTTTGCTGCCAAAATTTTTAACCATTGCCGAAGCTTGATTCTCGGAATCGAACGAAGCTCCAACTTGAAGCCTGCTTCGTCAGAAGGAAAGACTTCGGAAGAAAAAAGTATTTAATTTCCACAAGCTCAGAATTAAATGGCCAGAGTGCGATCTACCGCTAGGGTTGAGCGTGAGGGGGGCGAAGTTGAAGGTTCGGAGACTGTTCCCATCTCCGAAGCAATGCAACGTTCTGGACTGGTAACTTCGGAAGGAACCCCCACTGTTGAAGCAGAACAAGCAACTGCCGAAGCAGAAGAAGAGAACATTGAGGAAACTGATCCCGAAGATGATTATCGTATTGCCATGCCTAGTAAGCCCAGCCACCTGGACTTCGGAAAGTCTACTGTTTCGAAGGCTGATCTTTCCAAAATGGTAAAGTCGGGGTTTTTCAATGAGAGTCAGAAGAAGCTGTTACGCTTCGGAGGAGAAGAGACTACCCCAAAGCCGGAGAAGGATGAAATTGTCATTTTCAAGAGTTTTCTAAAGGCTGGGTTAAGATTCCCCCTACATGAGATTATTGCAGAGGTACTGAAGAGGTTCGGTATCTACTTTCATCAGTTAACTCCTAACGCTATTGTTAGGCTTAGTGTTTACATTTGGGCCCTTCGAAGCCAAGCGGTGGAGCCGTTTGCAGACAGTTTTTGTCGAGTTCACGAACTGCACTATCAGACGAAGGCTAGAAAAGATGGATTGCATGACAATTTTGGTTGCTATAATTTTGCTTATCGGAAAACCACAAAGTTTCCTGTAATCAGCTACCGAAGCAAATGGCCGGCAGGCTGGAAATCAGAATGGTTCTATGTCAAGGTTGACGACGACAAGGAGAAGCTTGTGCAAAGTCCACTCGAATTGATCTTCGGAGAAACCCGACCTCGCTGCAACATGACACCAGAAGGTCAAACACAACAGGCAATGGATGAATTCAGAATTATTGCAGAGCATATCAGTACAAGAGACCTGGTTCAGGAGTTCTTGGCCTTCAGGGTTTTTCCTACTTTAAAAGAATGGGAAATGCCGAAGCTAGAGGGGGAGAAAAAAGAAGGTGAACTTGTACGTTTACCTTACTATTTCAAGTTTAAGAAGTACTTTAAAACACCTTGTCAAGAGTGGCTGGATACAATTGAAGTAATGTGCAATGAAATACTTGGCAATTACTCCAAAAAAGAAGATCAATTGATGACTGCGGCCTTCGGCACCCGTCCGAAGCGAAGACTGAATCGAGTGCTGGACGCTCTGGGTTTTGAATACCCTGACTATGAAAATCTGAACAAAGGTGCCGGGGGCCAGAAAAGGAAAAGGACAACTGAAGCCTTAAATGAAGATGAGAAAGAACCATTAAAGAAGAGAATTCCGAAGAAGAGGAAAGCGTCTTCTCCGAAGCAAAAAATATCTGACGAAGAAGAAACCCTCGCATCACCCTCTGCCACTGAGGTGGAGGAAATTTTGAAGGTAATGACTGAATCCCTGCCTGCAAAGCTAAGTCCATTGGGGCCTCAACTGACAAAGTTTTTTCAGAAGGAAAAGGAGCCCGAAAAAACGAAGAAGACGACTAAAGTAAAGAGGCAAAGAATTATCACTGTGACAGAAGTTATTGACAAGACACCACCAAGAGCTTCGGCTCAGAAGACACCAGTGGCTGAGGAAAGAACAAATATTGAAATCACACCTTCGGAAGTCGCAGCTACCGAAGCTGCCTCAACTGAAGATGTGAACCTGGAAAGCACAATCGAACACATTAACAAAATACTGCTAGACATGGCCGCAGAAGAAGCTACCGCTGCCGCCGAAGAGGCCGTGGCCGCAGCGTCGGGGAAAGGAAAGGAAATTGCTGACGAAGCTTCAGAGAACGAAGCCTTCATGTTTCAAAATTTAATTGGAGAAAAATTGTCAAAACCCGAAATAGAAGAGCTTAAAGAGTATGCCAAATCTTGCGGGTACAAACCAGGAGCACTCCTCTTCGGAGGTATTGATGATGAAAAATTAGATTGTATCCGAAACCAAACTGGAGCCAAAGTTATCAGTACTCTGTCAAAGAGTATTGGCTTTCCGAAGCTGGAAATGGACATTAGCCGCTACCGACGACAACATATCGTTGGTAGTTTATTTTATTCCAATTTCAAGGTGAACTACTATTCTCTTGACTTTTATTGTTTTTAATAATGAAAACATGTCTAACGAAGGTTGTTTTCGTGCAGAGCATGCTGTTGAGCAAGGGCTTGAAAATGCAGCAAGATTTTGAAGACAAGAAACACGAAGTTATAATTGAAAATTTAGAAAACAAAATAAAGGAGCAATCAGCTGACATTGAGAAGAAAAACTTTGAGCTCCAGGCAACTGAAGGTTCATTGGCGGAAGCCGAAGCAAAAATAACAGAACTGAACACGAAGCTTCTTTGCCAATCTAAACAGTTTGAACAAGAAAAGCAAGAACTTAAGGCAAAACTTGAAGCCGAAGCTAAACAGAATTCAGATTTGAAAAAACTATTGGCGGACCTTCAAGAAAAATGTTTGGAATTTAGCAACAAATGCATTCAACGACTAAGAAAAATTTTTCACTCAATTGGAGCCAGCAGTGAGAAATTCACACCCTCAGCTAATGATTTGCCGAAGACCTTCGAACATATTGAGGGTGAAATTGACGAGCTCGACGAAGTTATAGCTGGGCATGGTGACTTCTGTGCCTGGGTAGCTTCTCGGGGCACTGCTGCAGCTTTCCTAAAAGCTGGCTGTGACCATGGAAAGATTGTCAATAGGCCCAATTTCACTTTATCACCATCAATCCTAGATGACATCCCTGATCTCGCCCGAAGTATTTCCAATAGATTTATAAAAATGATATGGACAAAAGGCGGGCGAGAAAAGGCTGGAGATGAAGCTCGGAGTCATCTTGAACCAGTAAGAAATCTTACCTTGCGCTTACCTCGTCCTTCAAGCTCGATTTTGATTTATAACTACTTAATTCATGTAGGATGACGAAGCCGAAGTCGATGATTGAAAAGTGACGCCGAAGCTAAAATCCTTCGAAGATTAAGTAGGAGTAGACTGTAGATAGACTCAGGAAACTTTTGAGATAACTTGTGTAAATGTAACTAAACTTGTCTTTAATGAGTTCTGTTCATACCTTGTATTATGCTCTTGCCCTTCTATTAATGGGTGTGAACTGCTTCGTTGTGGATGAAGTTATCCTCTTTTTTTTTGAGCCGAAGGCGAAAAAACACCTTCCCTTCTTTTCGTACACAGCGAAGCATAGAAAACAATATTTCCCTTTCTTCCAAAGCTCTCCTTTTTGTACGCGAAGAAGCTCTTCTTTTATGCCGAAGCAACCACGTATGCCATGATGATGATTATCCTACATATGCCTGAATGAATGTTTATGAATGCAAATGCTATGATGTAATGTGATGTGCGAATGAATGTCCAAACACATATCCGAAGCCATACCCTCAGCCATTATTTCCTTGGAAACAATCAGCTCTGCATTCCCTTAGGAACGACTTTGGAGCTTCTTCGCCTTTTACTTTCGGCGGAATCAGCGTTGACTTTTCGCTGTAAGCTCTGCATTCCCTTAGGAACGACTTTGGAGCTTCTTCGCCTTTTACTTTCGGCGGAATCAGCGTTGACTTTTCGCTGTAAGCTCTGCATTCCCTTAGGAACGACTTTGGAGCTTCTTCGCTTTTTTAGTTTTCGGCACTCGATGGTGCGTTCTCAGCTTTTACATTTACATTCCTTGGGGGATTTTGCTCTTATAGAACTAAAAAAGGAAATTACATATGATGGCCCCATTAAAAACCTTTCTCCCCCTTTAGAAAGGAAAAGGGTGCCATGAAAAAGAAAAGACATAAAAAGTTACATCAAATTACACATAATATTGTCGAAGCTCATCCGCATTCCAAGATCTTGGAATGTCGTTGCCGTCCATGTCTTTCAATCTGTATGAACCAGGTCTTGACGAAGATGCTACTAAGAAAGGTCCCTCCCATTTCAACTGTAGCTTGCCCACTGTGTCTGGGTTGGCCACTCTCCGAAGCACCAAGTGTCCTGGCTCAATATTTTTTAGCCGAACTTTTCTATCTCGCCATTTGACTGTTTTGGCTTGGTATTTATTGATATTCTCCACAGCTTGAAGCCTGATCCCTTCTAAAGCATCTTTTTCCACAAAACAAGCATCTTCAGGACCTGACTCTGTCGAAGCTACTACTCTTACTGATCCAGTTTTAGCTTCTTCCGGAGTTATTGCTTCGTCACCGAATAATAACTTGAATGGAGTAAAGCCTGTAGACCTTGATGTTGTTGTATTGTGGCTCCACACCACTTTGGTTAACTGATCTGGCCACTTTCCCCTGGGTTGATTGAAGATTAACTTCATTATTCCTGTCATTATAATGTCGTTGGCTCTTTCAACGAGTCCATTTGACTCCGGATGCCTGACTGATGCAAAATGGATCTTCGTACCAATTTGATCACAGAAATCTCTGAAAGCTTCGGAGTCGAATTGTGTTCCATTATCTACAGTGATGGCCTTTGGTACCCTGAAACGATAAACAATATTCTGCCAGAAAAACTTTTGGACAGTGGCAGAAGTTATTGTGGCTAATGGCTTCGCCTCAATCCATTTAGAAAAATACTCCACAGCCACTACAACATATCTTAAATTCCCTTGAGCCAGTGGCAATGGACCTAACAAGTCAAGGCCCCACCTTTGCAATGGCCAGATGGGTTGTATGAGCTGTGTTAAAGACGAAGGTTGTCTTTGATCTCTTGCACATTTCTGACAGCCTTCGCACTTTTGAACTAATTCTGCTGCATCCGAAGCTGCCTTCGGCCAATAAAACCCTTGGCGGAAAACTTTTCCAAGTAACGGCCTAGATCCAATGTGAGATCCACACAGGCCTGCATGTATTTCTTTCATCAACTCTATACCTTCGGTTCTAGATAAACACTTGAGTAGCGGAGCGCAAACTCCATGCTTGTACAACTCCCCTTCTATCATGACATATGGACGAGCTCTTGCTTCTATCCTCCTGTTATAAGCTTCGTCATCTGAAAGGAACTTACCCTGAAGGTAAGAGATGATCTCAGTTCTCCAATCTTCGCTATAAACAGGAGATATATTGAGGACTGCTCTTTCAAGGAGTTCTACTGAAGGTGCCTTTATTGTTTCGAAGAACACATCCGAAGGTAAAGGCAGCCCCTGTGCTGCTGACTTAGCTAGCAAATCAGCATGCTCATTTTGCCCTCGAGGGATATTTTTGACAGAAAATCCCTCGAAGGAAGCTTCGATTCTTCGGACCGTGTCTAGATATTTTTCAAGCTTCGGATCTTTAGCCTTGCAACTCTTGTCGATATGACCCGAAACAACCTGGGAATCGGTTTTGAGGATGGCCCTTCTGATTCCCATTGCTTTTAATTTCCGAAGGCCCAAAAGCAGGGCTTCGTACTCAGTAATATTGTTTGTACAGCTAAAATCGAGTCTTGCCGCATAACAAGTTTTAACTTTGGATGGTGAGACCAACACAGCGGCTGCTCCTGCTCCGAAGGTTCCCCAAGACCCATCGCAAAACACTGTCCACACTTCGGCATCTTTATTTGTTTCTTCATCCTGAGCCCCTGGCGTCCAATCGGCAATGAAATCTGCCAACGCTTGAGACTGGATCAAGGATCTATGCACATACTCAATGTAAAATTCATTGAGCTCTGCAGCCCATTTTCCAATCCGTCCAGTAGCTTCTCTATTTCTCATAATATCCTTCAACGGCTGCGAAGAAGGAACAACAATATTGTATGCTTGAAAATAATGCCGAAGCTTCCTGGATGCCATCAAAACAGCATATAATACCTTCTCCAATTCTGTATAGTTTTTCTTTGATACACTGAGAACTTCAGATACAAAATACACTGGAACCTGCTTCTTGACTTGGCCATCAAACTTCTCCTGGACAAGTGCTGCACTTACCGCTGAGTGCGAAGCTGCTACGTATAACAACAAAGGAGCCCCTGGCGTTGGTGGAGTTAATGTTGTTAAATCTATCAAATATTGCTTCAGTTCTTCAAAGGCTTTTTGTTGGCTTGGTCCCCATTGAAAGACTTCGGCTGATTTCAGCACTTCGAAGAATGGTAAATTTCTTTCTGCTGATCTGGATATGAATCTATTGAGAGATGCCAACCTCCCTGTCAATCTTTGGGCCCCCTTTCTTGTAGTTGGTGGTTCCATTCGAAGTATAGCTTCAATTTTACTTGGATTAGCTTCAATTCCCTTTGTTGAAACCAAGCACCCAAGAAATTTCCCCTTCTTTACTCCGAAGACACATTTTTCTGGATTCAACTTTAAGCCAGCTTGTCTGAAACTGGCGAAGGTCTCCTGCAAATCAGCAATATGATTTTCTTGTTTCGTGCTCTTTACAATGATGTCATCAACATAAGTTAGCACATTTCTGCCTATCTGAGACTGGAGAACCTTCGCAGTCATTCTACTGAAACTTCCTCCAGCGTTTTTGAGCCCCTCAGGCATCCGAAGATAGCAATATGTGCCACTTGGGGTTATGAAGCTAGTCTTCGGCTCATCTTCCTTCTTCATCCAGATTTGGTGATAGCCTGAATAACAGTCTAGCAGACTCATGAGCTCTGAAGAAGCTGCTGCATCAACTAAAGAGTCTATCCTTGGCAATGGGAATTCATCCTTCGGACAGGCCTTGTTGAGATCTGTAAAATCAATACACATTCGCCACTTGCCATTGGCCTTTTTTACCATAACAGTGTTAGCTAGCCATTCTGGGTACTTTACTTCTCTGATAACTCCTGCACTGAGGAGTCTTTTGACTTCATTACGAGCACCTTCAGCCTTATCATCAGACATTTTCCGAAGCCTCTGTTTTCTGGGTCTGAAGGATGGGTCAACATTGAGCGAGTGTTCAATAACATCCCTATTTACTCCGCAGAGGTCATTAGCTGACCATGCAAAAACATCTTTGTTGTTGAACAAAAACCTTATTAAGGTTTTCTCCTGCTCTTCGGATAATTGAGAGCCCAACAGCACCTTCTGCTCTGCTATGTCCTCACATAAGAGCATGGGCTTCGGCTGATCTGCTGAAGCTGCTTTCTCCCTTCTGAATTTGTACTGTTCACAAACTTTAGCTCCATCTATGTTATGGATTGCTTTTGAGTCAGTCCAGTTTCCTTCGGCCCTTCTGGCAGCTTCCTGACTTCCATGAATAGCGATGGGTCCCTGATCCGAAGGTATCTTCATGCAAAGATAGGCAGGATGAAGAATTGCTTCGAAAGCATTGAGGGTGCCACGACCAATAATTGCATTGTAAGGGTATTCCATGTCAACAATGTCAAACACAACTTGCTCAGTTCTAGTGTTGTTGATGAACCCGAAGGTCACTGACATGGTGATCTTGCCGAGCGCTACAATCTGTCTTCCTCCGAAGCCACAGAGAGGGTGCGTAGCATCATGAATCTTATCTTCTGGCTCTTGCATTTGCCTGAAGGCCTTAGCAAATATGATGTCAGCTGCACTGCCTGTATCAACCAAGACATTGTGGACCAGAAATCCTTTGATAACACAAGAGATAACCATGGCATCGTTGTGTGGGTAATCCTTGAGTTGAAGGTCCTCTTGGGAGAAGGTAATAGGAATATGAGATTATCTCGACTTGATGAAGGGTCCTTGCACCCCAACATGCTGTACCCTTCTCTGTGCTTCCTTCTTCTGCTTCTTGTTGGCTGGCTCTGAACATGAACCGCCTGTTATCGGGAGTAGCAGCTTCGGAGCCGAAGCAGCTCCAGCTTGATCGTTGAACAAAGCCATCAGCTCAAGAAAGTGCAAGTGAGTTCACCGGAGGTGGGCGCCAATGTTGGGGACTTGTTCTCAAATGCTATGAATTAAGAACAAGGCAACATAGAAAGAAGTTAATGGTTAATGCCCTTCGTCCTTCGAAGCGTTATTCCCCTTAGGATATAACGATCTTCAGACGAAGGTCATGAAGGACATACCTTCATCATTACAGTTTATATTGATAAAAGGAGAAGCACATGAAACATGAAAGAATAACACGAATAATCACATAATATTATTACGTGCTTTTATCATATAGTCATGGAAAAATAAGAACAATATTGAATTACATTTGTACCTTATGTTTGATAGAAGGCAAAAATACAAGTGTGACGCACGAGCGAGTACAAATCCCCGTGAACAGTATGGGGGTACTGTTCATCTATTTATAGACACAGGACACAGCCTGTGAAGAATTACAATTATGCCCCTCACAAAAGTTTACAACATTGACTCAGACCTTTATGGACTAAAAGGTCATTCTATCTTTAAGTCGGTTTGTAATACCGAAGCTTCATAAAGAGGAGCCTTCGGTCATCTCCTGCGGACAGCTTCAGCCGAAGCTGCTTCTTCCTACAAGACCTTCGGCATGACGAAACATAACCCCAACAGCTTTTCATTTGTTCTTCTATTGATCACACAAAAGCATCACAAACACAAGTTTAATAGAGGACCGATGCATCAATGTCGATGGACTCCTCTATCACAATCAACTACAGCAAGCAAGCACATTAATCACGGAACACATGTTAACCTAAGTTTAGCCATCACAAGTCTATGTCTGTTAAGCGCTAACTAAGCATTTTATCCAAAATGGTGAACTAAACATTCATTTGAGCACGTGCAGATTTTTAGGACAGCAGCACAGCAGTTACTTGTTTTAATCATAACTTTTCAAATATTAATCCAAAAATAGTAAACTATGACTTTCTGGAAAGTTTAGAAAGTGCTCTACAATTTTGGTATTTTCATCACAACATGATTCAACACTTAGCAAGGTTGAATTGTGCAAACACAGCAGCTCTGTCCAGATTTGGACAGATTCAGATTTGCAACTTCAAAAATTTACAACTAAAGATTCAGACATCCAAACAAATTGATCCTAGACTTTCTGGAAAGCTAATTAAATGTTCTACAAATTATTTATAAACATCCCTGGCTGGTTTAGCATGTATCAAGGGTAAAATATACTATGAAGGTTGTGCTGTCCAAAACTGGACAGATTCAGTCTTCACACTTCAAACACATGTAACTTAATCTTCAGACCACCAAAAATAGTGATTCAAGACTTTTTGGAAAGCTTGGGAAAGGTACTACATAACTTTTATAATCACCAAGAAGTGATTCCAGGTTTATTCAAATCAAACATCACAGTTTTTGAAATCTATTCTGACAGAGGACAGAACACAGCAACCAGTTTGAAAAATTCATAACTCTTAAACTATCAGTCCTATGGTTATGAAATTTTAACACAAGCAAGATCAGAAAAGCCTCTACAACTTTCTTATAATCGACAAGGACTGATTCTAACATTAACTTAAGCAAACAATGCAGCTTCTGAAATCTGTACAGAATTTGGACAGATTCAGTTACTGAATTTGTAAAAAGCATAACTCCTAAACTGTCAGACCTATGGCTGTCAAATTTTAACACCAGAAAGATAATAAAGTTGTCCATAACTTTCTTGTGACCACCAATCACTGATTTCAACATTAACTTAAGCAACCATTGTAATTTCTGAAATCTGTTCAGAAATTCGACAGATTCAGGTGTTGGGCTTGTGAAAAGCACAACTCCTAAACGATCAGGTTTCTGGCTGTCAAATTTTAGTACAAGCAAGATAATCATGTTACCTCAAGACACACTTAAGTATAGTCACACAATAGATGATGTGATGGCTACGTAGTCATGCCATCACTTCACCACACACTCCCAAGTAACAAAAACAACTCTAACCGAACTTGGCATTTGGCCGATCGATTCCTAACCCATTTTTCATACTACCACTACACCACACATCGCAAACATAGACTAATTCAATCATACTTCACATGGCAATTTATACAGAGTCGCAAAGTAACAATATTAACACATAGGTAAGCGGCATTTCTTCACGACTTTCGGCTAAGTCACCAAATAGACGACATGATGACTACGAAGGCATGTCACCATTTCATCACACACATTCATCTCCTATATGCGCACTAATCCATTTCTTGCGACACATGCATTCAAAATCAATCCACACTACACAAGGTACACTTATCTCTTATTTATGCGCAGACTTAACACCTTTCGGGATAAAGCGTCACTATAAACACCTTACACATAATTGCCTTAGGAACCTATTAATTCACTCGAAGACATCTATTCAAGTCATAAACACAATCATACACCTATTTGTGAAGCACAATTTAATGAATGCCTAACGCGTATAGACTCGACTTATAATTATAGAGGAAGCGATGACTACTTTGGCATGTCACCACCTCTCTAATTAAGCTAAAACAATTTCTACTTATATCGACCGAACATTCGTGTCGAGCACACCTTATATTACCTTGTCTCGCATACAACCATATTGTGGCGTGCACTCGAGACACTACCGATTAACTTGACGCAATTACCACTACAATGTACTTCGATATACACGTTCGACATCACAGTGCTTCGACAAACCCCACACTTCCAATCTACTTGTCACATCCAACCACATCACGTGTCCACTGCATTCTCATGACCAATTTTAGCACAATTATTTATGACCACGTTTATCGACTAGACAAGTGAAACACTAACCGATCATTCGCATATCTCGTCTTTAAAACACTAATCACATGGCACATAATTTATAATTTCGACCCATTCTATCCTACACCACGGTGAATACATAACATATTTTTAACATAGACTACATCTTAGCCGACTGCGGAAATTACCAAGCATTCTTTACGCTTTATTAAATTTACCACAACTAGCACACTAATTTACGACGAGGTGCTTTAGCAAATAATTAATATATCCGCGAACCAATCTCTACGACGCACAAAAGAACTATCGCAGCCACAGATATATCCAATCCAACAACAAAATAACACATTGGCTCACCATATCAAATCTCCATCGCGGTTGCTGCACATGTGGCATGAAGACGAACGTGTCGTCGCACACGGGAGACCGAAACAAAGTTGAAGGGCGTGGCTCGCTGTTACGATCCGTCGAGCACGCAAGCGCGAGGAGAAGCACCATGCCGCCACTGGGCGTTGCTGGGTGAGGCTTGCTGCAGGAATTCGGACGGCGCTTAGGCAGGGGCAACGACGGCGCTGTGGAGTGGAGGGTCGAGCGGGCTGGGGCTGCTGCAGGGGTGCTGGTCATGGGAAAAAAATAGCAGCGAAGTTCGATGACGATGCAAGGCGAAGAGCGGTGCTGCTGCAGGGGATCGACGACGCAAGGTTTGTTGTGCATTTTGTCGAGCGCATAGCAAGCATCAACGGTGCACTGCGCAGCAGCACGCAGCAGGGGAATGGAGCTCGGGCGCCGAGCGTCCACCATGGCAGGGACGCCGAGCTCGGCTCGGTGAAGAGGAGCAGGGCCGGCAGAGGGAAATCGCCAAGAAAGAATTTCTGCGCCACTCTTGCTGCGTCCAAGCCAGAAAAAAAAAAGGTTGGGCACCAAGCTCCCTGGTGGCCTAGCTTGTGCATGGCAGGGAGGAGGGGTCAGCTGGAGGTATGGCGGCCAGGGGGGCTCGCGGCCATGGAAGTCGCAGCGGCGGAGAGGAGCTCGCCCGCGCCTAGGGAGCAGTGGATGACCGCTGGCCTGGGGAAGAGGCGCCATGGGAGGGGCATGTAGAGCTGCTGCGTAAGGGAGAACGAGCAGGGAGAAGAAGGGAGAGGGGCGCGGCCTCCATGGAGGTCGTCCATGGGCGACGGTGGGCCACTGCTCGAGTTCGGACCCGGAGAAACTGCTCTGCGCGGTGGAGCCAGGGGGGGGATCGCTGCACAGGGGAGGTCGGCTGAAGCAGAGGCGGCGCTGGGGAAGAAGGGGAGGACGCCATGGCTGCCGAGGGGAGGAGCTCCTACGCGCTTGAGGAAGAAGAAAAGGGAGCGTGTGCACATCGGCTGAAGGAGAAGAGAGGGAGAGATGGCTGTGGCGGCTAGGGGTAGGGAGTGGTAATTTCTTCCAACTTGCAAGGGGAGGCCTCATATTTATAGACATGTGAGGGCTAGGGTTTTTAGTGGGCCAAATGGGCTGGGTTGGGCTGGCCCAAACACTAAACCGGGCCGCGATAATTTATTTTTCGGAGTAAAAATGTTCCTGCGGATTTCGTCTCAATGGAGAACAGAGCGAAATAGAGTTTGGATGAACGGACGGTTGAGCGATTAATTCGGTCGAGAGTTGGATTTGATTTCGCTCGGAAATAATTCCTCGCGCACTATTTTAGAAATAAATGTTTCTCTCCAATTTCTGATCGGCTTTGAATTTTAGTCGGAGAAAACGAATCGTGATATTTTAAAATCGTTGTCGATGTTGATTTTGAAATCGGATTGGATTCAGAGATATTAAGCCGAATCGGATAGAAATTAATTAGAGGACGACATACTGAGTATTTCGTTTGCGAGTACGGATCCGAATAAAATAGTCGGACATAGATCGAACATCGAGAAAATTGGATTTAGACACAGCTCGACTAGCAACTGTCGAGCGCTTGATTAAACGAGCTTTAGACAAGATTTATAAATCGAGAATGATTCCCGAGTTTGCATTCGTCGAGAATAAAAGTTTTTAACAGGCTCCAAATTGTGGCGGAACCGCCCGAATTATTCTAGCTTAAGTGCCCAAGTCGCACCCTTAAGGGCAGCAACACACTTAAACAGGAATAACCCGTCAGTCCCTCGGATCTAGTCCGATAAAGCCACTTACCAGGATCGAATACCACTAGCTCACTCGAAGGTGAGGCACAGAGAAATACAATAAAACATAATACCACAAATTTAAGGAGTATCATTAGTGATTACATTATCGGAGTTTCAGAAATAATAACCATAAATTTTAATGCAGCGGAAATAACTAACGGAGAAACCGAGTAACATGGCGAAGCCTGGCCACGCTACTCCTCCTGGTCCTCTCCTGCGGAAGCAGTAACCCACTCGACCATCTATCCCGGTGGCAGGGATGGAGGCCAAGTCACACCATCAACCAATCATCCTAAGGAGTACCTGCAAAAATTATGCCACAAGCAAGGCTGAGTATACTAATACTCAGCTAGACTTACCCGGTGTGAGGAGTCTACTCCTCTACCTCTAGACATGCAGCTGTTTGGCTGAGGGGTTTGGTTTGCCAAAAGCACTAGCTGAGTCTAAAATCAAGTTTTAGCTTTTCAAGTTTTAGTATGCTCCTTTTTAAACTAGGTGAGTACCTAGCTACTCATACATGGTATCAAACATTTTATCAATCAACATCTTTTGCCAGTCACCTCATTTCCACTTATTACTCAATGCAGTACAATGGATCAAGCAGTCTCATTAGCTGCGAGAAGCAGACGATTCGAATCGAGTTTTTATCCTTGCAAGGTAAGCCTAAACACACGACATGTCAGGGTACTCCGACCCCACACATGTCAACCGTCCCCATCGATTCCCCGTTCGCGTCCAGGCCTCACCGCCTTGGCATACAATGCTCCACTGACCCCGGCCGCCGCCGTGCAGTGGCCGCACTTGTACCCACCATATCTAGAATGGGAGACCCAGTCTCAGGACAAGTGAGGGATAAAGTCCGCGCCCGGCTTCACTCAGGTACTAGGTTTACCGGTTACCATATTTCCCGACATGTGTTTAGTACATTCAAACGCTTGACACAGGTATCCGCACGTTAATCCTTATTCCAATTTCATCTCATAGACAACGCATCCCCATGGATCCGTGTCCACAGACCATCATCATTCTGTTATCAAAAATGGATACAACCAATTCCTGACCTCGCGCGAGTGCTAGAAAAATCACTCGACTTCTACCGAGATCCTGATTTAGCATAGCAGCTACTCGACCTAGCATACTAGTATCCATCTCAAAAGGAATCCTGAGTTCATGCAACTAAGGTTTCAGGCAACTCCTACACTTAAGTGCACAATACAAACCTACAAACATTAAGTGTAGTAAAATAGCATATATAAACGGTTATGCATATAACCAGGGCTTGCCTTTAATTTAACACTTAGATAGTGTCTGCTGGGGGAGGTACTCGCTTGGCGAGCATCCACTGGTTAAGTCCATCCTTCCTTGGGTCGTCCACCAACTCCATCCTGTGGGTGGCACCACATCACTTGCACGATCATCCTCTCTCGGTCCTAAATGAGATGCAGGATGCATATGTATGAATATCATGAAATAGCACAAGATACTTTAAGTATATGATAGCGAACTAACATCAACTAGTAAGACACATAAACATCCATATGTTAACGCTAGCTATCTATACGTCATTGGGCACATCAAGTCAACATTACTGGAAAGACGATGAACATTTCCTATATTTAGCCAACACAAACATGACATCACGAGTACAAGAATTTAACATGTTCGCTTTAATCGTTCATTGGCAACTTATTATTAAACTAGTTAAGTACACATAAGTTTTCTATGACTCATATATTTAGACAGACTTAGATAGAAAGGGATATTCATTTAATCGAGGTTTTACAATCATTCACAATATTCTCATGCAAGCACACACCAAAGAGGACATACATGAGGAGATAGTTTAATCGTCATTACATGTTATACTACTTTAATGACGTTGGTTACTTAGTAGTATTAGCAGAAAGCCAAGGACAGGACATTATTCATTTTGTTTCCCTAATATATAACTGCACTTGCTAACTGTTGATTAAGCTAAGCTACTTATTAGACCTTAACCAATTTAGTTCACTAATTTAGTGAGATGTGTAATACTTACTTATATATAATCCCAATTATACTAGTCACTTATTATTATTCATGTTCAGCCAAAACTCAAAACAAACAAGCAGTCGACTCAAAACAGCTACAACAAAGTAGGGCAATCAATCACATTAAACATGTTTGGGACAGCAGCATATCAGTTGTTCGTTTCAGTTATAACTCACACGTTATTTATCCAAACATGGTGAACAATTACTCTTTAGAAATCTTATTAAACACTCTATAACTTTGGTATTTTCATCTCAAGGTAATTAAACACTTAATAAGGTTAAATAGTGATATATGACAGTTTTATTTAGATTTGGATAAATTCAGACTTGCGACTTCAAAAATTCACAACTGGAGATTCAGACATCCAATTAAAGTGATCTTAGGCTTTATGGAAAGGTAATAAAATTGTCTACATATCATTTATAAACATCTTAAGGTGATTCAATATTTAACTAAGGATAAACATCATTAAAAGACCTTGCTGTCCAGAACTAAACAGATTCAGTCTTCACTTTAAACATCCATAACTTAATCTTCAGATCACCAAAAAGAGTGATCCAAGACTTTTTGGAAAGCTTGGAAAAAGCACTACATAATTTTTATAATCACCAAGAAGTGATTCTATGCTGAACTGAATCAAATAATTCAGTTTTCGAAATATGTTCTGTCAGTGGACAGAATACAGCAATCCTCTTATACAATTCATAACTCTCAAACTGTCAGGCCTATGGTTGTGAAATTTTAACACAAGCAAGATAAGAAAAGCATCTACAACTTTCTTATAATGATCATGAACAGATTGTAACATTAGCTTAAGCAAACAATTCACTATCTGAAATCTGTACAGAGATTGGACAGATTCAGTTACTGAATTTGTGAAAAGCACAACTTCTAAACGATCAGACTTATGGCTGTAAAATTTTAACACAAGAAAGTTAATAATGTTATCTACAACTTTCTTATATGGATTTTCTACAGAAAATATAATTTAGTTCATCAAACAAACAGCACGAAGAAAACAGTACGTGCAGCCTAAAACAGCAACCAATAAAATTCAGCTCCTATTCACTTCAAAAATTGCCGCGTTCTAGAGACTTCAACCATTTTAACACTTTACCATTTTTTGGAGTTGAAACAATCAAATTAGGACCAACAAGTAGACTTACTAACTGTTTATTCAAGTTATTTCGTGCGCTAGAATTACCACACAATTAACAAACACATTCACCAAAATAAAACACTTCGGCACACATGCCCGACATCACACAAAATCATGATGAAGCACTATTAATATTTATCTTTAGAACACCATGACATAACCATTAAATGTCTAATTAGTTTTAAGGTATAACTCAAGCATTCCATGAACATGCATGATTTTATTTACTCCTAATTTTTCACTAAGTCTTGCAATTATAAAATAGGTGTTATTTTAGCACCAAATGAAACTATCTAATTTGGGGCTGAAATTTTTATGAGGCATAGGTAATAACAAATTATGACCAATGTATAAATTTCACATGCTCAGGTTTTATATTTTATTTACTACAAAAATAACAAATTGTTAATGCAATAAAACATGTGAGAGCAAGTTAAATCTAAAACTAATTATTTTCTGTGGATTCATGACCATATTAAGTTTTATTAGGCTACTATAATATCATGCAAGGACAGTGGAACACCATTTTATATTTTTGCGTCTATACATCATTTTTAAATCATTTAAAACTACTTAAGGTGCATTAAACAAGTTAAATCACTAACTTAATCATACATGCACAACAATTTATTAAATTTTTACCAGTCACCAAGAATCACACCAAGAGTCTACTGTAAAAATTTCAACCTATTTGGAGCACCAGAGCTACAGATCCAAAAATAACAATCAAAACAATCATCTTTTTCCTATTTAACATGTTTTAATTAACACACCAAGAAAACAGTGAACAACATATAAGTTTTATATTTTTCCTTGATGGAGTATGACAACATCTAACTAACAAAACAAGTTTCATCATTTTTGGATTTTTGTAATTAAAACTATGGAGAGATGCAAGTTCGTTTATTCTCTAAACCAGTTTTTAAATACGAATTTCTACAGAAAAACTTTTCCACTAAAACATACCAACCTATAGATCCAATAGTTAGAGCATTTCATAAGGAAGACAACAAAATAAATTTCACGATTTTAGGAGCTCTGAAACTCGAGATATGAATTTTAGAACACAACACAAAAATCTGAAATTTTGAGTACACTCACATCCGCCCTTGGCCCACTTGTCATTGGCTCAAGGAGGTCTTCTTCTTCCTCACGTGAATAGAAGGGAGGCTGCCGGAGGTGCTCGGCCAGGGAGGAGGGGAGGACGCCATGGAATGATAAAGGGGCTGCTCCTTGCTCAAGCAAAACCAAAGGGGAGGGGATAGCGCCCATGGGACAGCAGCAAGGAAGCACTCGGCAGCCAGCTGCTGCAGAGAGGAGACGAGATGGGGAGGCACCATCCATAGAAGTTGCTCCTCACTGCTCAAGGTGGAAGAATGGGGGCTGGATGGGGAGGGCCGACCATGGGAGAGCTCCTTCCCAGCGCTAGTGTGAAGGAGAGGCCGAGCTGGAGAGATGGCGTGAGGGAGAAGGGAGAGGGGTGGGTGCCATTTATAGAGCCAAGCTCTGGACATGTCAGGTGGCAGTGGGCAGTGGCAGGTTGAAAAACGTGGACATTGGGCGGCCATTTTTGGCGTCTTCCTCTTGGAATCGGACCTTGGCCACTGCACGAAATATCTTCCTTGATCTATACTCTACAATTCGTTTATAGGACTTGAGGTGATTCGAGCACTGGTTAGAGAGTTATAGATCCACGAAAACTGGTTTGTCAGTGGGTTAGAAATCAGTGGAAACTCGTGAAAACTGAATGTCAAAGCATGTCAAACGAAATCGGATGAATGCCATCTTTTAATATGTTGTGCCCCTATTAGTTATTAACAACTTTTATATTTGGAAAAACTTGAGTTGTTCAACAAAAATTTGGGAACGCGAGACGTCGACCCGAACGACGCTGATTTCAGACTTAGAAGAAATTCGAATCCTGAAATCAGATTTTTATTCTGTCTTGATGGCACTATTTGAGGTACTTAGAGATTGAATCAAGGCTTGGTTTAAATATAAAATTTGTTGTATAACACAGGTTCTACAACTTTTATTAAAGGTCAAACCTCATATCTTGAATATAAATTAAAGTTTCACTTTGGTCAAAGTAGTATCATTATAAAGCTTCAAATTATATTTTTAAGGCAATCGGGGTATTTTCTCGACATTTTCTTGGTATTTTCTCTACATGAACCCTTAATAACTTTTGTTGTGGAGTTGATATAGAGTTGTTTGAGCAAGGTGACAAGGGTTGGTTGAATTTCAAAATTTGCGTTTGTTCAGATGAGCAGTTTCAAGCATGTATAGGATTTATCTTTTCATGTGAATATTTGCCTTAAACTTCTAGAATTCTTTAAAATACACTTGATAGATAGAGATGAATTATGATATAGAGAAAACAAGTCGATTTGCATAATAAATAATTAGAGGTTGAGACTACAGAGATTCGCTGGAGGATGCGGATTCGGACTACATATTTGGACATAGACCGACTGTCGAGAAGGCGGATTCGGATATAGATTGGATAACATTACAACTATCAAGAATCCGAATAAATGAGTCTGGACAGGAGTTACGAGATGATATTGACTTTCGAATTTGCATTTGCTCCGAGAAATAAAAGTTTTAACAGGCTCCAAATTTGGCTGTTCTTGAGATCGAATAATTCCAAACTTGGTGAAACTTTCATGAGTAACTTGATGAATGGAGATAGATGTGATCAAGAAATAGAAATTTTCACTGAGCATCTGAGATTAGGATAAATCTCCCGACTTAACACGAAATAGACACCTGGGGTGTCACACAAATTGGCCTTCTTTGAGATTGAATAATTCCGAATTCGGCGAAATGTGAATGAATAATCTAGATAATCAGAGACATACGCGAGTGAGAAAGAGAAATTTTTATTGAGCATCCGAGATTAGGATTAATCTCCTGTCATAACACGAAACTGACACCTGGGGTGTCACACCAACGCTCGAAGACCCTTCTGCCGAAATGATTTTTCGGGCCTTCTCGACTACATCGATAGCAGAATCCGGCGGATGAGTAAGAGTACACGTAAGCGGCAAGGCCGACCGAGCCGAGGGATTCCTACGCCTCCAGGATACGGATACCTCACTCATCACCTTCCGTGAAAAGTAACTCTCGCTTGGACAAACAACTCTGTTAGCGACAAATAAGTCCAGATACTCGAAGCAAGGGGAAAAGACACGCAACTTTACAACACGACGACAGTATGTTTGGGCCTCGACGGCCGCAGAAAACATACGCACACTACAAGATAACCCGATCCTGCAGGCTCGGACCTTGACGGTTGAAGGGAGCAGCAGCACCCTCGGCGTCAACTACACCTTCGGCGAGGTCAGACCTAGCCTCGGACGGCGACACGGTCGGAGGATCTCCACTTCAAAGGACGACATCAGCACCACGCCCGGGCCATCGCCGCCAGGGTCTCTTCCAGGAGTCCGGCTCGAGCAGACGGCTCGGCCGACCACCCCGAAGCCTCAGCCAGCTGTCCCCCGAGGACATCAGCCCGGCTCGTGGCCTCGGCACCTCAACTCCGACGCTGGTCCCGCCAGTGGACGGCCCGGCCAGGCTCCGGCCGATGAAGTCTTCTTTTCGAGTCAACTCCGCCTCTGTCCGTGCTGACACCGCTACCTCCGGCTTCGGCTCATCGAAGAGCGGCCGAGGGTTCCTTTAACTAAGCAAGAGAAGCCTCGGACAGCAAGGCCGACCGAGCCAAGGGACTCCTACGCCTCCGGGATACGGATACCTCACTCGTCACCTTCACACGAGGCAACTCACGCCTGGGGAAGCGGTTCAGATAGCCGACAGGTGAGTCTTAGTGCTCGAAATGAAGAAAAAACACGGCTCCGTGCCGAAAATACATACATGTTCAGGCCCTGACAGCCACAATGAACAGACTCCGGCACTCAAGGGGCCATTACAAACGGAACTCCGGTTCCGCCCCCGCAGGTACGAACAACCCCCCACGTTGGAGGGCCTGCGGGGCGACAAAACCCCTGGTGGCTCGCCGACGCCCGCTCCAAAGTGGCCAAACAGCAGCAGCGATGACCTCAGGGCGGACGCTGATGCGACGGGCTCCTCGCCCACGCCCCCACTCGAGGGGCGAGGACAAGCTGTCAGAACCAAAGAGCCGGAGGTTGGATCACGGGTGGCGCTGATGGTCTCGTCGGCAGAAAAGCCCACCTCTCCAGCTGCCACCGCCTCAGCACCGACAGCGGCATCCACCTATCCGCCAAAACCGGACCGGCGAGCGTCGGCCGCCCCAAAGCGCACCGGCAGGTCCTCGCTCCCGTCCCCGCTACGAAAGCAAGGACAGAGGACGGAATGTTGCATCCTAGCTGGGCAGCAACAGTCCGCCCTCCCCGGCATGGCTGGAGGACGCCTCCTCCGCAGAGCTGGGGGATGGTTTCCACCACCAGAAGCTGGAAGAAGAGGTGGCCAGCCGACCCGTGCAGAGGTAGAGCTCCGGCTCAGCCCGACCTCCACCCCAGCAAGGATGACGAAGATCCTTGAAGCTGAGGGCGGAACCAAGATCGCAGCCTGGCTTGCTTCTCCCCACCCAGGAGCTGGTGGTCACCGTCTTGGGTGACCACCGGCGAAGGGATGCGGCCGGGCTGCCTGACGAAAATCCTTGAAGCCGAACGATGGCTGAAAGGTACCAACTTCCGCGAAGTTGCGTTTCCCCAACGACGACAAGGCGGAAGAACCACGGGCGCCCCCCATCTGGGGGCTCGAAAGGTGGAAAGACACGATGCATGAGGGGAGCGCGAAGACATGGTTGCCCTTTAAGGGGGTCGCCCTCCTTTTAAAGGCAGCTCTCCCCACTTGCGTCCTCGGCCATCGCGGGCTAAGTCTTCTCCAACACGCTCCAAGGTCCTCCCCCTACGACACGGGGGCTGGGTCCCACGCGTTATGCAAGCTGGCCCAGGGCAGAAGAAACCAAACCACCGCGCGCGGCGCGCGCAACTGCCCAGCGGTTACAAGCATTCCCCCACTTTCGCCCAGACCAGCGGGTGAAAGGGTGGACCGCCATGCAGGCGGCATGCAACCGCACCGAAGGGGCGCACCTTTTCGACTTCGACGCGTCCAGCACGGAGGCCCAGGCCCATGCGTCATGCAACCGGCGCGTCGGTCGCTACGTGCAAGAAACCGCACCGCCACTCGCGCCACTACCGCGCCTCCTCGACTGCGGAACCAGTACCGCGACTCGAGGAAACCCTGCACATGACCCAACAGTGCCCACCAGGCACATCGGTCACGGGCTAGTCAGCTGCAGGAGAAGGCGCGACGGTCGATGCGGCCAGAAATGGGCCGGCAGTAATGGCGGTGGCAGGCGGGTGAAAGCAGCGGTCAAGTCGTCAGCCAGGCTCACGTCCCCTCCTGGGACAGCGGGAGAGCCCTCTCCCACGGCGTGAAGACGGCGCGCCCGTGTCCTGTTCCTCGAACGGCTCGCGCACGCGCAATGGCTGCCCCACGAACCACCCGTCCTGCCGCATTAACTCCGCCGCGGGACAGGCGGCACCTTTGGCAGGAGAAGCGGGCGACGCTTCGCCTTCGCCATAATGACCGCGTCCAAAAAGGTACGCCACGTCATTCGATTTCGTATCCTTTTCCTCTTTCTCTCTCTTACAACAGGGACCGGGAAAGGGGATGCCCCGAAAGGGATCCTTCTCCGCGAAGGAAACGGGCCCCGAGCCCCCCTACTGATCAGAGGTTCGAAGGCTGGCCCCTCGGAGGGGTTCAACAGTCGCCTCAGAGCGCTCGGGCTCCGCGCCCACTACTGGTCAGAGGTTCAAAGGCCGACCCCTCGGAAGGGTTCAACGACCACCTTAGGCCACTCGGGCTCCGCGCCCACTACTGATCAGGGGTTCATAGGCTGGCCCCCGAAGGGTTCACAGCCGCCTCAGACGCAGAGCGAGGGATGACCCTGGGTACGTTCGATACATAACCAAGGCTCGGGCTACGCTCCCGAGGTACCCTAGGACATTTCCGAGACCAGCGGGAACGATCTTGTAACGGAATCCCATTAGAGGGAGGCATCGAGCCCTCGGACCCCGTCAAAAGGGGACCGGGTCCGGCAGATCACCCATAGGTACTTTTGGAGCGTGCCTCTGGGCCTCTAGCCGACCCCTAACAAATGGGGCACGGGCGTCCACTCGGATTACCCGTTAGCAGCTCACCGGAGACACCATGTTCGACGCCCTCCGAGGGCAACATGGCGCTTCCCCCCCTCCTCCTTGCGGAAAGGCGACGCAGGGGCGTATGTAAAGAAGTCGAGTCTGTCCTTGACCGTCCTCTTGCCCTATCCGGAGGCTCGGGGGCTGCTCTCGCAAACCCGGCTCCGGCCAAACCGTTGACAGCGTCAACATACCAGCCCGAGAACTTGGGACCCGACCGTGCACCCGGGCTACGGCCAGCTCGCATGAGGGAACAACCAGACCGACCGAGGCATTGCGAAACGCATTAAGACCTCGAAGGAGTCAAACCACTCCTCCGAGGCCTCGGGGGCTACACCCGGCGGGTGCGCTCGCGCGCACCCACCGGAACAAAATGCAACCGAGAAAGGCCGGTCCCCTTGCAAAAAAGTGCGACAAAAGCCTCCAAGCGAGTATTAACACTCCCTTCGAGGCTCGGGGGCTACTGTCGGGGACCATAATTAGGGGTACCCTCAAGACTCCTAATCTCAGTTGGTAACCCCCATCAGCACAAAGTTGCAAAGGCCTGATGGGTGCGATTAAGTCAAGGATCGGTCCACTCAAGGGACATGATCTCGCCTCGCCCAAGCCCAGCCTCGGGCAAGGGCAGCCGACCCCGGAGGATTTACGTCTCGCCCGAGGACCCCCTCCAGCAACGGACACACCTTTGGCTCGCCCGAGGCCCAGACTTCACCAAGAAGCAACCTCGGCCAAGCCGCCACACCGACCGACCGTATCGCAGGAGCCTTTAATGCAAAGGTGGCCTGACACCTTATCCTAACGCGCGCCCTTCAGTCGACAGAGCCGAAGTGACCACAGTCACTTTGCCGCTCCATTGACCGGCCTGACAAGAGGACAGGGCCGCCTGCGCCGCTCCGAATGCTGTGCCACTCGGCAGGGTGAGGCTGACAGCAGCCAAGTCCAGCCTCAGGCGCCATAGGAAACTCCGCTTCGCCCGACCCCAGGGCTCGGACTCGGGCTCAGCCCAGGAAGACGATGAACTCCGCTTCGCCCGACCCCAGGGCTCGGACTCGGGCTCAGCCCCAGAAGACGACGAACTCCGCTTCGCCCGACCCCAGGGCTCGGACTCGGGCTCAGCCCCGGAAGACGACGAACTCTGCTTCGCCTGACCCCAGGGCTCGGACCCGGAAGACGACGAACTCCGCCTCGCCCGACCCCAGGGCTCGGACTCGGGCTCAGCCCCAGAAGACGACGAACTTCGCTTCGCTCGACCCTAGGGCTCGGACTCGGGCTCAGCCCCGAAAGACGACGAACTCCGCCTCGCCCGACCCCAGGGCTCGGACTCGGGCTCAGCCCCGGAAGACGACGAACTCCACTTCGCCTGACCCCAGGGCTCGGACTCGGGCTCGGCCCCAGAAGACGACGAACTCCGCCTCGCCCGACCCTAGGGCTTGGACTCAGCCCTGGCCTCAGCCGACAGTCTCCGCCTCGCCCGACCCAGGGGCTCGGACTCGACCTCGGCCTCGGAAGACAGACTCGACCTCGACCTCGGAGGAGCCTCCGCCTCACCCAACCCAGGTGTAACACCCGGATTTTAGGGGTCCCAAAACCCGGGCGCTAACATAAACACCAGGTATGCTGGGACCAAGTCTCACACATATGATGTATAGTGGCACAGGATCGAATGTCACATCTTTATACATAACAGGAGTTCTATACAAAATAAATAATTACATTATAAGGAGACAACGGTCCAGCAACCCAAAGTTGACTGGGAGACGACGACCTAGACCACTCACGAACTCATCGCAGCATCCTCCAAGCGCCTCATCCTGCGATACCTGTTCTTGACCTGTGGGGTGTGTGAGACAGCAAGAGTGAGCTCACATACGTTCATCGCTCAACAAGTTGTGGGGAATAATGTGCATGAACTCGCCAAAGGTGGGAGCTCACGTGAAGTGTAAGGCTTACCAAAGAAGATGGTTAGAGCTGAGCATTGCTTTTAAAGTTGGTCAAAATTTTATTAGCAGTTACTAAGTATAAGTAAATACCAGCCCAATTAAATAGTAGAACAAAAATAACAACTTCACCTGCAATGCAATGCATATGACAAATTGAGTTTAAGTTCCATAATTTAATCATGTGAGGGTCCGAGCTGCTCATGACCGTGAGCACGGCTAGTATACCAGTTTTACACTCTGCAGAGGTTGCGCATCTTTACCCACAAGTCGTGTATCCCATGTCGCCAGGGTTTGCAAGGCCCTTAGACACTTCCGAGGTGAATGGCTAGGGATCCACTACGAGGCCTTTACAAAGTTCCACTAGCTTCCGAAAACCCGCTACAGTTTATAGGAAGTTCCAATGCAGGAATCCCTTGCAGGACCGCCATCGCAGCAAAATCCTCCCGAGGGCCTCCCTACACTGACCACTCCCCTACTGCCCTTGCCCCTTTCGGGTAAGGTAGTCTTCCACTAGCTTTCCTAATTAATCAGCCAAGGGGTCCCATTCCTCCCTTGTGGTAGCACTGTTTTCCCGGGTGGTCGCTCCATGTTCCAATTAACATAATGATCTTATCATGAACAATAAATAACAACTGATAACAAAAGTGTAATCATGAATAGTGTATCTCCATACCCAAAACCACATATAGCACTTAGCAAGTACTACCCAGAAAGTTTAGTGGTAAACAAGGTATAAAGATAGACAAACTAGGGTATCCTATTGGGTCCCATCAAAATTAACCTATGCAGATCATTATGATTAATTAGAACATGAGTGGGTAAAAAGAAGTGATCAAGGGCACAACTTGCCTGGGCCTTGAGAATCCAGGTACCAGGATGATCTTCAGGTGACACGTGACCTCGCACTAGTCGTAGCAATACAAACAAATAGTGTATAGGCAAAATTAACATTACACCAAACATATATGCAAAATACATATTAATAATCTACATATTGAAATAAGATCACAGGAACAAGAATTACTGAATTTGGAGTTATAGAATTCAAGTTATGAATTTCTGAAGTTATTAAGCACCTAGAACAGAGTAATTCAAATGAACAATTTTGCTTCAAGTTTCTTGGCTAAACAAAGGTACTAGGTGATAAATAATATTAAAACAAAATTATTGCAACTGGAATGGGTCAAAAAGGAGCTAAAATGAATTAGTTATGAATTAAATAAGTTTCTGGATTTATTTTAACACTAAAAATCATTTTCTAAATCATTTTCTATGATTTTCCTATCCACTGGACTGCGCCTCAATTAAACAGAAGCGCAGGGGGCTCGGGGATAAAATTCCTAAGACTCTGGCAACAGACGCCGAGGACGGCGGGTTGAATCCGAGAAAACCCAGGGTTTCTTTTATAAAACATACCCGCGAAGGGGTATCTGTGAATTCAGGTCGTTGGATCACAATTCGAGCGTTCAGATTAGATCAGTGTATTATGCGAACCGGTATTCAATCCGGGCCGCAGGATTCGCAATCAACGACCCATACTTTAAGTAATCGTGACTGCCCCAGGGCCATCCGATCAAAATCAAACGGATCCGATTCCATGCACGAAGCGTTACTCCCTCATCTAATCTCGGACGTCCGCTCCACGATCAACGGCCCCCATCGTTTCTCCCAATCCCGCCCCAAACACGGCGGCGCCGCCCACACGCGCGGCGGGGCCATCGCCGGAGTACGCCAAATCGAGGCCACGATGCACCCCGCACGCATCAAGGCCCTGATTCGCAATGAGGAGGGTGATTCGAATACGATGGAGCTACTCACCGCAGCTGGAGGGCAATGGGGGAAGCTGGCCACGGAGAAGAGCGAACCCGCGGCGGCGCACGGACGACGGCGAGCAATTAGAAGCGCGCCGATGGACTTCTTTGCCAGGAGATGCCACGGGTAGATTTGGTAGCTGCCCGCGATCAATCCAGGTCACACGCCAATGGCCCGACGACGTTTAATCGGTAGAACGGCGGCGGTGGCAATCCTTCTTCCCCGATTCCGTTCGACGAGCCCGCTGGTCGAGGGCTCGACGCACGTTTATATAGCCGAGAAGGGGGAAAAGGAGGGTGGCCAGTAGCCGCACCATCAGGAGCGAAGCGCGGAAGGTTGTTGCCAACCGTCGGCGAGGATCACGGTCGGATTCCGCGCGCGAGCTGTCGACGCGAAGCGAAACCGAAATCGCGAAGAAGGGGGAGAGATGACAGAGGGGTCCCACCGATTAGTGACACAGCGCCGCGTGTGAGGAGACTGAGCAGCGGGGCCCGGCCGTCAGCGCCAGCGGTGCGCGTGCGATCCGTGTGCGAGTACGCCTGACGAAGCGGGCCCACCCGGTCAGCGATAGAGTAAAGTAGATGGCGCGAGCGCGAGGGGATGAGAGGCTGCCCCGTGGGGCCCACATGTCGGTGTCGAACGAACGCGCGCGAGAGAGCCAAGGCGAGGCTGGCACATGGGACCTGCCTGTCGGCGCCGCGGGGAGGGATTTGGGCTGTGCGGACTCGGTTAGTTGGGCCGGAATAGGAATTCGGCCCAGCGCAGGGGCTTGTTCTTTTCTATTTTTTTTCTATTTTCTTATTTCTTTTCTAACTTCTAAATTTCAAATTGGATTCAAATTTGATTTTGAACTTGCACAAAAATTTCAATGAACAAACAGAAGAGCTTAGCATGAATGCAGATCCATAATTTTATTTATTTATTTATTATTTCACCATGTCTATGAAAAATGATTTGGAATACACCAATTATGCTCACATAATGTACATTAAGAAACTAATCTCTAATCTTTATTATTTTTAAAAAAAATACCTTAGCTTAAATATTTTTAGAAGATATTTATAAATGTTTTATTCACTAAATTAACTCATATAAGGATTATATATATATTCTCCCATTTGAAAACATATTTATTCAAGTTACAGAATAAACTTTCTTAAATTACCCAAAACACTACATAATTATATATATTATTTTTTTTACATGTTATTATTATTATTATTTTTTCTATTACAAACTTTGGGCTTTACAAATCCTACCCCCCTTAAAAATAATCTCGTCCTCGAGATTTGTAAGAAAAGGGATGTATACTCATATTGTTCTCGGAACATATGCACAAACAAAAGAAATCTCAGTATGAGGTATAATTCTTTAACAAAACATAGGGTCAATAGACCTTATTGTTTCTTCTAAATTAATATCATATCATCTACTAACTAAAGTAACATCTAGATCTTACAAATCATCATAATTTATATCTATATAGCTTGGTGGAGCTGGTGGTGGTGGTGGAGGTTGTTGTTGTTGTTGTCTCTCCAACCGTGCTTGCCTTATTTCTTGGCGGGTCTGACGTATTTCCTCGCGTTGTTGTCTTATCTGGTTTTGCATCTCGGTCACCAGGTCTGTTAATTGTTGTATTACCAGCCTTTGGGCAGCAACCACTTGTTCGGTTTCAATAGGTGGAGGATTTGGAGAATTCATTTTCTGTTTGTTGTTACGTGATAATCTTTCCTTTCCTGGTATTGACCATGAAAGTTAGAAGCATATGGTAATAGTTTTGCAAAGGAAATTATTCAATAAGCGGAATGAATAAGCTAGTAGCTGGTTATAAATCTGAGAATTCTTTAGTAGGGCTTAATCTTTGTTTTACGTCCAGATTGGGGTAACCAGTTGTATAAGGTGGATATCCAAGGGTAAGATGGAATCTGTCAAGATGAGAGATATATATGGGTGAGATAGACTACAAGATGTAGGTTAAAAGTTTGTTTGTTATTAGGTGGGAATAGAAAGGTTATACCATTCATCATGGCTCTAGGTTAGGTTAATACATGGCTAGTAGGGTTTAATCACTTCTACCAGTATCACTAATATGTTTAAGTAGACCACATTAGATTAGATCATATTAGATTAGATAAAATCTAGTTTAGGTTGGATATCACTAGATTAGACCGGTTAAGATCTAAGTAAATTTTGGATTATCACATGGTTGTTACTCTAGAGTGGGATCAATATTCTAATTAGGGCAAGATGAATCCATAAGGATAAGGTAGAATCTTTTGAGGTCAGTTAGATCTATTAAGATGGGATAAGTAAAGTGGTTAGGATAAGATGAATCCTTCAAGATAAGATGAATCTATTAAGATAAGAGAAAACCTCTCAAGATAAGATGGATCTATATACATTAGGATAAGTTAAGACCTTTTGAGATAAGATAGATCTATGAGTGTAGGATAGAATCTCTTAAGATGAGATGAATCTATTAAGCTAGATACATTTTTTTTTAATGAGGGATAATCCAATTTGTCTAGTACTTTTATAAGCATTTTTTTTTCTTTATGTATATGCAGATGTAATTGTGGACATTAT
Organism: Zea luxurians; assembly: GCA_029449295.1. Taxonomy (NCBI): domain Eukaryota; kingdom Viridiplantae; phylum Streptophyta; class Magnoliopsida; order Poales; family Poaceae; genus Zea; species Zea luxurians. The sequence goes on from JAOPSE010000507.1 coordinate 120,509, forward strand.
TCCACAACTAATCACACTCAATCAAAGATCCAAATCAGACAAGTATCATAAGAACAAGCATTCAAGCTCATAGATAAAAATAGTTTTGTTTTTGTTCCTAAGATTAGGTTTCCTATTCCTAAAAGTCACTTTAAGTACATGATTTCAAAGTGTGAAATCCACATTTGTCTTTAGAAGGAAAAGGTAAGGATAATCAGAGTAAAGCGGAATTAGATGAGAAAAGATTAAGAAAAGTTTAGAAAAGAATCAGAGTAGCAAAGGTAAGTAAGTATTGGTTGTCCAGTTCTATCTAGGTTTTGTCCTACAGTCAACATTCCTCTGATACCACTTCTGTAACACCCGGATTTTAGGGGTCCCAAAACCCGGGCGCTAACATAAACACCAGGTATGCTGGGACCAAGTCTCACACATATGATGTATAGTGGCACAGGATCGAATGTCACATCTTTATACATAACAGGAGTTCTATACAAAATAAATAATTACATTATAAGGAGACAACGGTCCAGCAACCCAAAGTTGACTGGGAGACGACGACCTAGACCACTCACGAACTCATCGCAGCATCCTCCAAGCGCCTCATCCTGCGATACCTGTTCTTGACCTGTGGGGTGTGTGAGACAGCAAGAGTGAGCTCACATACGTTCATCGCTCAACAAGTTGTGGGGAATAATGTGCATGAACTCGCCAAAGGTGGGAGCTCACGTGAAGTGTAAGGCTTACCAAAGAAGATGGTTAGAGCTGAGCATTGCTTTTAAAGTTGGTCAAAATTTTATTAGCAGTTACTAAGTATAAGTAAATACCAGCCCAATTAAATAGTAGAACAAAAATAACAACTTCACCTGCAATGCAATGCATATGACAAATTGAGTTTAAGTTCCATAATTTAATCATGTGAGGGTCCGAGCTGCTCATGACCGTGAGCACGGTTAGTATACCAGTTTTACACTCTGCAGAGGTTGCGCATCTTTACCCACAAGTCGTGTATCCCATGTCGCCAGGGTTTGCAAGGCCCTTAGACACTTCCGAGGTGAATGGCTAGGGATCCACTACGAGGCCTTTACAAAGTTCCACTAGCTTCCGAAAACCCGCTACAGTTTATAGGAAGTTCCAATGCAGGAATCCCTTGCAGGACCGCCATCGCAGCAAAATCCTCCCGAGGGCCTCCCTACACTGACCACTCCCCTACTGCCCTTGCCCCTTTCGGGTAAGGTAGTCTTCCACTAGCTTTCCTAATTAATCAGCCAAGGGGTCCCATTCCTCCCTTGTGGTAGCACTGTTTTCCCGGGTGGTCGCTCCATGTTCCAATTAACATAATGATCTTATCATGAACAATAAATAACAACTGATAACAAAAGTGTAATCATGAATAGTGTATCTCCATACCCAAAACCACATATAGCACTTAGCAAGTACTACCCAGAAAGTTTAGTGGTAAACAAGGTATAAAGATAGACAAACTAGGGTATCCTATTGGGTCCCATCAAAATTAACCTATGCAGATCATTATGATTAATTAGAACATGAGTGGGTAAAAAGAAGTGATCAAGGGCACAACTTGCCTGGGCCTTGAGAATCCAGGTACCAGGATGATCTTCAGGTGACACGTGACCTCGCACTAGTCGTAGCAATACAAACAAATAGTGTATAGGCAAAATTAACATTACACCAAACATATATGCAAAATACATATTAATAATCTACATATTGAAATAAGATCACAGGAACAAGAATTACTGAATTTGGAGTTATAGAATTCAAGTTATGAATTTCTGAAGTTATTAAGCACCTAGAACAGAGTAATTCAAATGAACAATTTTGCTTCAAGTTTCTTGGCTAAACAAAGGTACTAGGTGATAAATAATATTAAAACAAAATTATTGCAACTGGAATGGGTCAAAAAGGAGCTAAAATGAATTAGTTATGAATTAAATAAGTTTCTGGATTTATTTTAACACTAAAAATCATTTTCTAAATCATTTTCTATGATTTTCCTATCCACTGGACTGCGCCTCAATTAAACAGAAGCGCAGGGGGCTCGGGGATAAAATTCCTAAGACTCTGGCAACAGACGCCGAGGACGGCGGGTTGAATCCGAGAAAACCCAGGGTTTCTTTTATAAAACATACCCGCGAAGGGGTATCTGTGAATTCAGGCCGTTGGATCACAATTCGAGCGTTCAGATTAGATCAGTGTATTATGCGAACCGGTATTCAATCCGGGCCGCAGGATTCGCGATCAACGACCCATACTTTAAGTAATCGTGACTGCCCCAGGGCCATCCGATCAAAATCAAACGGATCCGATTCCATGCACGAAGCGTTACTCCCTCATCTAATCTCGGACGTCCGCTCCACGATCAACGGCCCCCATCGTTTCTCCCAATCCCACCCCAAACACGGCGGCGCCGCCCACACGCGCGGCGGGGCCATCGCCGGAGTACGCCAAATCGAGGCCACGATGCACCCCGCACGCATCAAGGCCCTGATTCGCAATGAGGAGGGTGATTCGAATACGATGGAGCTACTCACCGCAGCTGGAGGGCAATGGGGGAAGCTGGCCACGGAGAAGAGCGAACCCGCGGCGGCGCACGGACGACGGCGAGCAATTAGAAGCGCGCCGATGGACTTCTTTGCCAGGAGATGCCACAGGTAGATTTGGTAGCTGCCCGCGATCAATCCAGGTCACACGCCAATGGCCCGACGACGTTTAATCGGTAGAACGGCGGCGGTGGCAATCCTTCTTCCCCGATTCCGTTCGACGAGCCCGCTGGTCGAGGGCTTGACGCACGTTTATATAGCCGAGAAGGGGGAAAAGGAGGGTGGCCAGTAGCCGCACCATCAGGAGCGAAGCGCGGAAGGTTGTTGCCAACCGTCGGCGAGGATCACGGTCGGATTCCGCGCGCGAGCTGTCGACGCGAAGCGAAACCGAAATCGCGAAGAAGGGGGAGAGATGACAGAGGGGTCCCACCGATTAGTGACACAGCGCCGCGTGTGAGGAGACTGAGCAGCGGGGCCCGGCCGTCAGCGCCAGCGGTGCGCGTGCGGTCCGTGTGCGAGTACGCCTGACGAAGCGGGCCCACCCGGTCAGCGACAGAGTAAAGTAGATGGCGCGAGCGCGAGGGGATGAGAGGCTGCCCCGTGGGGCCCACATGTCGGTGTCGAACGAACGCGCGCGCGCGAGAGAGCCAAGGCGAGGCTGGCACATGGGACCCGCCTGTCGGCGCCGCGGGGAGGGATTTGGGCTGTGCGGACTCGGTTAGTTGGGCCGGAATAGGAATTCGGCCCAGCGCAGGGGCTTGTTCTTTTCTATTTTTTTTCTATTTTCTTATTTCTTTTCTAACTTCTAAATTTCAAATTGGATTCAAATTTGATTTTGAACTTGCACAAAAATTTCAATGAACAAACAGAAGAGCTTAGCATGAATGCAGATCCATAATTTTATTTATTTATTTATTATTTCACCATGTCTATGAAAAATGATTTGGAATACACCAATTATGCTCACATAATGTACATTAAGAAACTAATCTCTAATCTTTATTATTTAAAAAAAATACCTTAGCTTAAATATTTTTAGAAGATATTTATAAATGTTTTATTCACTAAATTAACTCATATAAGGATTATATATATATTCTCCCATTTGAAAACATATTTATTCAAGTTACAGAATAAACTTTCTTAAATTACCCAAAACACTACATAATTATATATATTATTTTTTTTACATGTTATTATTATTTTTTTTTTTCTATTACAAACTTTGGGCTTTACACCAGGGCTCGGACCGACTGCGTCACAGGAGGCGCCATCATTACCCTACCCCAAGCTAACTCAGGCTACGGGGAACAAGACCGGCGTCCCATCTGGCTCGCCCCGATAAACAAGTAATGATGGCGCCCCGCATGCTCCATGACGGCGGCGGCTCTCAGTCCCCTTACGGAAGCAAGGAGACGTCAGCAAGGACTCGACAGCCCCAACAGCTGTCCTTCCACCAGGCTCTAGCGCTCCTCCGACGGCCACGACACCACACGAACCGGGTGCCAAAAGCTCTCCGGCTGCCACGACGGCATGTACTTAGGGCGCTAGCTCTTCTCCGCTAGACACGTTAGCACACTGCTATACCCCCAATTGTACACCTGGATCCTCTCCTTACGCCTATAAAAGGAAGGTCCAGGGCCCTCTTACAGAGGGTTGGCCGCACGGGGAAGGACGGGACAGCGCTTGCATAAGCCTCTCGCTCCCTCCCACGTGGACGCTTGTAACCCCCTACTGCAAGCGCACCCGACCTGGGCGCGGGACAAACACGAAGGCCGCGGGTTTCCCCTTTTACGCCTGTCTCCCTCCGGCTTCTTCCCCCCTTCGCGCTCCGTCTCACGCCGACCCATCTGGGCTGGGGCACACGGCGACAATTTACTCGTCGGTCCAGGGACCCCCCGGGGTTGAAACGCCGACACGGCCATTTCAATGTGTGGGAGCCCAAGCAACATTCCAAGTCATCTAGTTGACATATTCAAGCCCTCCCAACCACATATATTCATTGATCCATCCTATGCACAAGATTTAGATCACTACAACCCACACAAGTGCCACAAAAGCGAGAGCAAGCAAAAGAAAGCCTCTCGTGTGTTTTAGCTCTAGTGCCTTGTGAGATTCATTGAGAGATAGTGTGTACTACATCTTTGTGTTCATTTGAGCGTGGAGTTTTGACTCCCATTGAACTACCTCCAAAGTTTTGGAGGCTTGTAAAGCTAGCAAGAGTGAGAGCACCTAGAGGGGGGGTGAATAGGTGATCCTGTAAAACTTCAAAAACTTATAGCCACAAAAACTTGGTTAATTGTTAGCACAATAATTGCCAAGTGGCTAAAGAGGAATCCTCTACAAAACACAATAACCAACAAGGATCAATCACAGAGATGGCACGGTGGTTATCCCGTGGTTCGGCCAAGACCAACGCTTGCCTACTCCACGTTGTGGCGTCCCAACGGACGAGGGTTGCAATCAACCCCTCTCAAGCGGTCCAAAGACCCACTTGAATACCACGGTGTTTTGCTTCCTTTTTCTCAATCCCGTTTGTGAGGAATCTCCACAACTTGGAGCCTCTCGCCCTTACACTTGAAATTCACAAAGAACACGGAGCAAGGGAGGGATTAGCAACGCACACAAGACACAAGAATCAGAGTGTCAACACGCACACAAATCGCAACAAGAGCTCGCAACACGACTCAATGAGTTCACAACTCCACAAGAGCTCTATATGCTATCACAATGAAACGAATGCGCAAAATCGATGTCTTGGTGCTTAGAAATGTTGTGGAGATGCTTGGTGTACTCCTCCATGCGCCAAGGGGTCCCTTTTATAGCCCCAAGGCAGCTAGGAGCCGTTGGGAGCAATCTTGGAAGGCTGATCTTGCCTTCTGTCGACTGGCGCACCGGACAGTCCGGTGCACACCGGACACTGTCCGGTGCCAGATTTCTTTCCTTAAATGGCGAAGCCGACCGTTGGCAGACCTGGAGCCGTTGGCGCACCGGACATGTCCGGTGCACACCTGACAGTCCGGTGCCCCCTTCTAGCCGTTGGCTCGGCCACGTGTCCCGCGCAGATCGCGCGGCCGACCGTTGGTCCGGCCGACCGTTGGCTCACCGGACAGTCCGGTGCACACCGGACAGTCCGGTGAATTATAGCCGTACGTCGCCGGTGAATTCCCGAGAGCGGCCAGTTCGCTCGAACCAGACTGGCGCACCGGACACTGTCCGGTGCACCACCGGACAGTCCGGTGCTCCCAGACTCAGCAGATTCTTGGCTGCTCGAGCCAAGACATTTCCAATTGGTTTTTTTCTTTTTTCCAGCACTTAGACACAATACATTAGTCCATAAAACAATGTACTAAGTCTGAGAAACATACCTTTATCCTTGATTTGTACTTTGTCCACCTCTTTACACTTAGGCACTTGTGTTGGGCACTAAATCACCAAAACACTTAGAAATGGCCCAAGGGCACATTTCCCTTTCAATCTCCCCCTTTTTGGTGATTTATGCCAACACAACATAAAGCAAGTAGAACAAGTACAAAAACAATTCAAATTAGAACTCACAATTGTTTTGATTCAATTTGACATATATGGATCACTCTATGCCACCACTTGGTTTGTTTTCGCAAATCAAACTCAAATTCCTATCTCTAAGTCAAAACCACTTGTAGAGACACAAAGAGAGGTTTTCCAAAGAAATTTGATCAAGGATTTCAAAAACTCCCCCTTTTTCCCATAATCAACACTTCTCCCCACAAGAGGCCAACTTTTGACATAAAAGACAATAAAAGAGTTTTGACAAACCAAAAGCTCTAATCTACTATTTCAAAATTTCTCAAGTGGTAGCTGATCCATTTATTGTTTTGGCCTTTATTTTCTCCCCCTTTGGCATCAAGCACCAAAACGGGATCAATCTTGGCCCTTTAACCCCATTGTCTCACCAAAATTTTCAAATAAGAACACAAAGGCAATAGGAGTATAAAGATGAACTTGGAAAAGTTACTCTTTCTCATCGGAGTGCAGTGGAAGTCTTGCATGGTTCAAGTCCACCTTTTCCCTTTCAATTCTCCTTGGAGACTAAAACAACCAAACTCAAGTACATGGTTAGTCTCAAAGGGTCAAGTTGTAGCACAGCTCCCCCTAAATATGTGCATCACTTGCAAAAAGGACTTGTGAGGTCCAGGGAGTGTTTGTACAACTTGAGCACCACAATAAGCAACAAAATGCAGAATGAACATGATCAAAGGCATAAACACATATATGCTACAATTCAATCCAAGTTCCGCGAATCTAAGATATTGAGCTCACTACGCAGCCTGCAAAAGGTCTTCTCATCTAGAGGCTTGGTAAAGATATCGGCTAGCTGGTTCTCGGTGCTAACATGAAACACTTCGATATCTCCCTTTTGCTGGTGGTCTCTCAAAAAGTGATGCTGGATGTCAATGTGCTTTGTGCGGCTGTGCTCAACAGGATTTTCCGCTATTCAGATAGCACTCTCATTATCACATAGGAGTGGGACTTTGCTCAGATTGTAGCCAAAGTCCCTGAGGGTTTGCCTCATCCAAAGTAGTTGCGCACAACACTGTCCTGCGGCAACGTACTCGGCCTCAGCGGTGGATAGGGCAACGGAGGTTTGTTTCTTAGAGTTCCATGACACCAGGGACCTTCCTAAGAATTGGCACATCCCCGATGTACTCTTCCTATCGACCTTACATCCAGCATAGTCGGAATCCGAGTACCCAATTAAGTCAAAGTTAGACCCCTTTGGATACCAGATCCCGAAGCAAGGCGTAGCGACTAAATATCTAAGAATTCGCTTCACAGCCACTAAGTGACACTCCTTAGGATCGGATTGAAATCTAGCACATATGCATACGCTAAGCATAATATCCGGTCTACTAGCACATAAATAAAGCAAAGAACCTATCATGGACCGGTATGCTTTTTGATCAACGGACTTACCACCTTTGTTGAGGTCGGTGTGTCCGTCAGTTCCCATCGGCGTCTTTGCGGGCTTGGCGTCCTTCATCCCAAACCGCTTTAGCAAGTCTTGCGTGTACTTCGTTTGGGAGATGAAAGTGCCGTCCTTGAGTTGCTTCACTTGAAACCCAAGGAAGTAGTTCAACTCGCCCATCATCGACATCTCGAATTTCTGCGTCATCACCCTGCTAAACTCTTCACAAGACTTTTGGTTAGTAGAGCCAAATATTATGTCATCGACATAAATTTGGCACACAAAAAGATCACCATCGCAAGTCTTAGTAAAAAGAGTTGGATCGGCTTTCCCGACCTTGAAAGCATTAGCAATTAAAAAGTCTCTAAGGCATTCATACCATGCTCTTGGGGCTTGCTTAAGTCCATAGAGCGCCTTAGAGAGCTTACACACGTGGTCAGGGTACCGTTCATCCTCAAAGCCAGGGGGTTGCTCCACGTACACCTCCTCCTTGATCGGCCCGTTGAGGAAAGCGCTCTTCACATCCATTTGGTACAACCTGAAGGAATGGTGAGCGGCATATGCTAGCAAGATACGAATTGATTCTAGCCTAGCCACGGGAGCAAAAGTCTCCTCAAAGTCCAAACCTGCGACTTGGGCATAACCTTTTGCCACAAGCCGAGCCTTGTTCCTTGTCACCACCCTGTGCTCGTCCTGTTTGTTGCGGAACACCCACTTGGTTCCCACAACATTTTGCTTGGGGCGAGGCACCAGTGTCCAAACTTCATTGCGCTTGAAATTGTTGAGTTCCTCCTGCATGGCCAACACCCAGTCCGGATCTAGCAAGGCCTCTTCTACCCTGAAAGGCTCAATAGAAGAGACAAAAGAGTAATGCTCACAAAAATTAACTAATCTTGAACGAGTAGTTACTCCCTTGCTAATATCACCCAAAATTTGGTCGACGGGATGATCCCTTTGGATCGTCGCTCGAACTTGGGTTGGAGGTGCCTGAGGTGCTTCTTCCTCTTCAATTTGAACATCCTGTGCTCCCCCTTGATCATGCGCCTCCACTTGAGGTACCTGTTCGTCATCCTGGGTTGGGGGATGCACCATAGTTGAGGAAGACGGTTGATCTTGCTCCAAATGTTCCTGAGGCCGTACATCTCCAATCGCCATGGTGCGTATCGCGGCCGTTGGAACGTCTTCTTCATCTACATCATCAAGATCAACAACTTGCTCTCTTGGAGAGCCATTAGTCTCATCAAATACAACGTCGCTAGAGACTTCAACCAAACCCGATGATTTGTTGAAGACCCTATACGCCTTTGTATTTGAATCATAACCTAATAAAAACTCTTCTACGGCTTTGGGAGCAAATTTGGAATTCCTACCCTTCTCTTCACTAGAATGTAGCATTTACTCCCAAATACACGAAAGTACGATACATTGGGTTTGTTACCAGTTAGCAGCTCATATGAAGTCTTCTTGAGGAGGCGGTGAAGGTAGACCCTGTTGATGGCGTGGCAAGCCGTGTTCACGGCTTCCGACCAAAAGCACTCGGGGGTCTTGAACTCTCCAAGCATAGTCCTCGCCATATCTATGAGCGTCCTGTTCTTCCTCTCTACCACACCATTTTGCTGAGGTGTGTAGGGAGCGGAGAACTCGTGCTTGATCCCCTCCTCCTCAAGGAACTTCTCCACTTGAAGATTCTTGAATTCGGACCCGTTGTCGCTCCTTATCTTCTTCACCTTGAGCTCAAATTCATTTTGAGCTCTCCTGAGGAAGCGCTTGAGGATCCCTTGGGTTTCAGACTTATCCTGCAAAAAGAACACCCAAGTGAAGCGGGAAAAGTCATCAACAATAACTAAACCATACTTACTTCCTCCTATGCTCAGATAGGCGACGGGTCCGAAGAGGTCCATATGCAGCAGCTCCAGAGGTCTTGACGTGGTCATCACATTCTTGCTGTGATGTGCTCCTCCCACTTGTTTACCTGCTTGACAAGCTGCACAAGGTCTATCTTTTTCGAAATGAACATTGGTTAGACCTATCACGTGTTCTCCCTTTAGAAGCTTGTGGAGGTTCTTCATCCCCACATGTGCTAAGCGGCGATGCCACAACCAGCCCATGCAAGTCTTAGCCATTAAGCATGCATCTAGACCGGCCTCTTCTTTTGCAAAATCAACTAAGTAAAGTTTGCCGTCTAGTACACCCTTAAAAGCTAGTGAACCATCACATCTTCTAAAGACAGACACATCTACATTTGTAAATAGACAGTTATATCCCATATTGCATAGTTGACTAACAGATAGCAAATTATATCCAAGAGACTCTACTAAAAACACATTAGAGATAGAGTGCTCATTTGAGATTGCAATTTTACCTAACCCTTTTACCTTGCCTTGATTCCCATCACCGAATATTATTGAATCTTGGGAATCCTTATTCTTGACGTAGGAGGTGAACATCTTCTTCTCCCCCGTCATATGGTTTGTGCATCCGCTGTCGATAATCCAGCTTGAACCCCCGGATGCATAAACCTGCAAGGCAAATTTAGGCTTGGGTCTTAGGTACCCAACTCATGTTGGGTCCTACAAGGTTAGCACAAATATCCTTAGGGACCCAAATGCAAGTTTTGTCTCCCTTGTATCTTGCCCCTAATTTTCTAGCAACTATCTTCCTATCCTTTCTACAAATAGCAAAAGAAGCATTTAAAGCATGATATATTGTAGAAGGTTCATTTACTTTCCTAGGAACATTAACAACATTTCTCCTAGGCATATTATGAACAACATTTCTCCTACCAACATTTCTATCATGCACATAAGAAGAACTAGAAGCAAACATGGCATGAGAATCAAAGGCATTATATGCATTACAACTCCTATAAGCATTTCTAGATTGTCTCCTATCATGGTACATAAAGGCATGGTTCTTTTGCACACTACTAGCCATAGGGGCCTTCCCTTTCTCCTTGGCGGAGATGGGAGCCTTATGGCTTGTCAAGTTCTTGGCTTCCCTCTTGTAACCAAGTCCATCCTTAATTGAGGGGTGTCTACCAATCGTGTAGGCATCCCTTGCAAATTTTAGCTTGTCAAATTCATTCTTGCTAGTCTTAAGTTGGGCATTAAGACTAGCTAATTCCTCATTTAATTTGGAAATTGAAACTAAATGATCACTACAAGCATCAATGTCAAAATCTTTACACCTATTACAAGTTTCAACAATTTCTACACAAGAATTAGATTTACTAGCTACTTCTAGTTTAGCATTTAAATCATCATTAAAACTTTTTAACGTAGCAATAGTTTCATGACAAGAAGATAATTCACTAGAGAGCATTTTATTCCTTTTAATTTCTAGAGCAAGAGACTTTTGTGCTTCTACAAATTTATCATGTTCTTCATACAACAAATCCTCTTGCTTTTCTAAAAGCATATTCTTATCATTCAAGGCATCAATTAATTCATTAATTTTGTCTACCTTGGTTCTATCTAGGCCCTTAAACAAACATGAATAATCTATTTCATCCTCATCACTAGATTCGTCCTCACTTGAAGAAGCATAAGTAGAGTTTTGAGTACATACCTTCTTCTCTCTTGCCATAAGGCATGTGTGACGCTCGCTTGGAAAGAGGGCCGATTTATTGAAGGCGGTGGCGGCGAGTCCCTCATTATCAGAGTCGGAAGAGGAGCAATCCGAATCCCACTCCTTGCCTAGATGCGCCTCGCCTTTTGCCTTCTTATACTTCTTCTTCTTCTCCCTCTTGTTCCCTTGTTCCTGATCACTATCATTGTCGGTACAGTTAGCAATAAAATGACCAAGTTTACCGCATTTGAAGCATGAGCGCTTCCCCTTGGCTTTGGTCTTGCTTGGCTGTCCCTTGCGACCCTTAAGCACCGTCTTGAATCTTTTGATGATGAGGGCCACCTCTTCATCATTAAGTCCGGCCGCCTCAATCTGTGCCACCTTGTTAGGTAGCGCCTCCTTGCTTCTTGTTGCCTTGAGAGCAAGGGGTTGCGGCTCGTTGATCGGACCATTCAAGGCGTCGTCCACGTACCTCGCCTCCTTGATCATCATTCGCCCGCTAACGAATTTTCCGAGGACTTCTTCGGGCGACATTTTGGTGTACCTGGGATTCTCACGAATATTATTCACCAAATGAGGATCAAGAACGGTAAAGGACCTTAGCATCAGTCGGACGACGTCGTGGTCCGTCCATCGCGTGCTTCCGTAGCTCCTGATTTTGTTGATAAGGGTCTTGAGCCGGTTGTATGTTTGAGTTGGCTCCTCGCCCCTTATCATCGCGAACCTTCCAAGCTCGCCCTCCACCAACTCCATTTTGGTGAGCAAGGTGACGTCGTTCCCCTCATGAGAGATCTTGAGGGTGTCCCAGATCTGCTTGGCATTGTCCAAGCCGCTCACCTTGTGATACTCGTCCCTGCACAAAGAGGCTAGCAACACAGTAGTAGCTTGTGCATTTTTATGAATCTGTTCATTAATAAACACAGGGCTATCCGAGCTATCAAATTTCATTCCACTTTCCACAATCTCCCAAATGCTTGGATGGAGAGAAAACAAGTGAGTACGCATTTTGTGGCTCCACCGTAGTCCTCTCCATCAAAGTGAGGGGGCTTTCCAAGTGGAATGGGGAGCAATTGAGCATTTGAGCTATGCGGAATGCGCGAATAATCGAAAGAAAAGTTTGAGTTAACCGTCTTTCGTCTGTTGTAGTCGTCGTTGCCCTTTTGGGAGGAGGAAGATTCGTCGCTGTCGTAGTAGACAATTTCCTTGATGCGCCTTGTCTTCTTCTTCCTCCCGTCTTTTCTTTTGTGGCCCGAGCCTGAGTCGGTGGGCCTGTCATCATTGGGCTCGTTGACGAAGGACTCCTTCTCCTTGTCGTTGATCACCATCCCCTTGCCCTTAGGATCCATCTCTTCGGGCGGTTAGTCCCTTTCTTGAAGAGAACGGCTCTGATACCAATTGAGAGCACCTAGAGGGGGTGAATAGGTGATCCTGTAAAACTTCAAAAACTTATAGCCACAAAAACTTGGTTAATTGTTAGCACAATAATTGCCAAGTGGCTAAAGAGGAATCCTCTACAAAACACAATAACCAACAAGGATCAATCACAGAGATGGCACGGTGGTTATCCCGTGGTTCGGCCAAGACCAACGCTTGCCTACTCCACGTTGTGGCGTCCCAACGGACGAGGGTTGCAATCAACCCCTCTCAAGCGGTCCAAAGACCCACTTGAATACCACGGTGTTTTGCTTCCTTTTTCTCAATCCCGTTTGCGAGGAATCTCCACAACTTGGAGCCTCTCGCCCTTACACTTGAAATTCACAAAGAACACGGAGCAAGGGAGGGATTAGCAACGCACACAAGACACAAGAATCAGAGTGTCAACACGCACACAAATCGCAACAAGAGCTCGCAACACGACTCAATGAGTTCACAACTCCACAAGAGCTCTATATGCTATCACAATGAAACGAATGCGCAAAATCGATGTCTTGGTGCTTAGAAATGTTGTGGAGATGCTTGGTGTACTCCTCCATGCGCCAAGGGGTCCCTTTTATAGCCCCAAGGCAGCTAGGAGCCGTTGGGAGCAATCTTGGAAGGCTGATCTTGCCTTCTGTCGACTGGCGCACCGGACAGTCCGGTGCACACCGGACACTGTCCGGTGCCAGATTTCTTTCCTTAAATGGCGAAGCCGACCGTTGGCAGACCTGGAGCCGTTGGCGCACCGGACATGTCCGGTGCACACCTGACAGTCCGGTGCCCCCTTCTAGCCGTTGGCTCGGCCACGTGTCCCGCGCAGATCGCGCGGCCGACCGTTGGTTCGGCCGACCGTTGGCTCACCGGACAGTCCGGTGCACACCGGACAGTCCGGTGAATTATAGTCGTACGTCGCCGGTGAATTCCCGAGAGCGGCCAGTTCGCTCGAACCAGACTGACGCACCGGACACTGTCCGGTGCACCACCGGACAGTCCGGTGCTCCCAGACTCAGCAGATTCTTGGCTGCTCGAGCCAAGACATTTCCAATTGGTTTTTTCCTGTTTCCAGCACTTAGACACAATACATTAGTCCATAAAACAATGTACTAAGTCTGAGAAACATACCTTTATCCTTGATTTGTACTTTGTCCACCTCTTTACACTTAGGCACTTGTGTTGGGCACTAAATCACCAAAACACTTAGAAATGGCCCAAGGGCACATTTCCCTTTCAAAGAGACACCAAAGTGTGTGGTGGTCCTTATGGGGTCTTAAGTGATCCTTGAGAAGATGAAGAGCTCGCTGGTCTTGTGTGATCGGTGGAGAGAGGGAAAGGGTTGAAAGAGACCCGTCCTTAGTGGACTCCTCAACGGGGATTAGGCCTTCAAGGGCCGAACCTCGGTAAAACAAATCACCCGTGTCTCGTGTGCTTATTGCTTGTGATTTGTTTGTTCTTTCCCTTTCTAAGTTTTTTCTTGCACTATTCTTTGCTAATATCATTTGGTGTTGCTTCAAGCTAAATTCTCATTTAGTGGAGCAACACCTTGCAAGAAATAACTTGTGTTATTGCTCTTCTTATCTAAGCCCTCTTGCTTCATTCTCATAGATCTTCTAGTTGCATTAATTTATCATTACCTCACTATTTGAAAGCAATACTCTTTGCAAGCAAAGGACTTAGTTTTTATACTCCGATAATTGTGCATCTTGTTCTAACCACTAATCAAGGAATCTAGTTGGGGATAAAGTTTTAATTTCCAGGTTTCGCCTATTCACCCCCTTAGGCGACTTTCACCAGTATCATGCCATCCTTATCTTCCAATATCGGATGGTTAGGCTGATAGGCTCTGCATCCTACATAGTTCTGAAAAAAGTTTAAATTGCGAAATGACTTACAACTTGCATTATAGTTGTGTACGACCGTGTCTAGAAATATAATATAGAACACAGTTAACATACGAGAGAGTAAAGCCCAATTAACAAGATATGCAAGTGCAAATATATACCTTTGGAGGCACCACGTCTGTATGCACCACCTAACTGCCGTAGTGAGGCCTCTCGTTGCCGACATCGTGTGCGACGTGGAAGATGTTGTCGTACCCACCCCCACGTGGGGGTGCGTAGCCTTCGTCGCTACAGCCATAGGCATCCTAGGCCCCGCGCATACGTGGACTAGGGCAAATGCCGACCATATGGATCAGGGTCGATGGACGCGCGGCCATGGAATCCCGCAGCCATATGGGTTGGGTGGCAGCGGCTAGTCGCAGACGTTATAGGCCAGGAGAAGAGTGTCAACAATCATAAGAACCATACTGAAGAACTCGACCACGTTGTCGGACGTACCAGAGTAACTGACCCAACCGAAGGAAGACAAGTCCCATAAGCTGAAGTGGCTAAAGACCAGAAGCTAAGGAGTCGCAGGGCATGGAAGCCAAATCCAAAGTATAGTGGTGCTGACTGGATCCAACTAGGTCCACATGTATGTAATGAGAGTTGTTTTGAGAATCTTAGTTTCATATAAAAGGGATCCATTATCTATTGTAAGGTTTTAGCTTTTTGGCTGGCAATGACTTTGGAACACAAGATTGAATAAACAGAACCACCACCTAAACTACCTCTTTTAGCATTGGCGAGATTGTGCGATTGCTAAGAAAGCGTGCCCCAACGCTCGCTCATCTCCGAATCTGCCTACTTGAGGACTGCGCGATGAAGAGTAAACCACAAATATTTGCAACTCCTCGTCCTCCATCACCACCAATACGTTAGCTCCCCTCCCATGTCGTTGCACGCCGCCGTTGCTTGGTGAGTCCGACGAGACTACTTGGTGGACTTGATCTCACCTCCTCCCTTTTGTAGTCTGATGTTGATAACGGATGCGTAGAAAATAAGGCTTTCATCGAATAAGTCTTCATCCGATCCACGTGGTGGTAGTTGTGAGATGGCCGCGGGCGCACGTCGCGGGGGAGGGGGGTTAGTTCATCGTGGCGGGAGAAGCGGGGAGGATGACGGCTGGAGCGAAACATACAACGTTGCTTACACGTGAATCTGGCGTACAGAGAAGGGAAGGGAGGGGAGGGCTGTAGGTTCTTTTGAACGAAAACTGAGAAGTTTTTTTTGGTAAAATTATGACGCATGATGACCGTCGAAACTGGTGCTTTAAGACCTGTTTGGGACAGCTCTAGAAATTTTGTGTGGAGTTGGTGGAACAAGTCATTAGGTGTTTCAAAAAATCGTGGAGCTAGTGCTGTAAGCCTTTAGAAGACATTTAAATAAGTCATTTTGTTTAGTATTTAGATAAAAAATATTTTTAAAACTATTTAAATTAATATTATAAACTACAGCTCCACATTGAAGCTAGAACCTGCATCCATCCCAAACATCCCTAAGTACAGTAGAGATGAGAAATTTAACCCACAAAAATCAACTAAAATAGGACACAACCTCATTCCTGAGCATGACATTTAGCACCTGCATTTGGCCTCCGTCTGCGCCATCAGCATGCCAGCACCTGGCAGCGCGCGTATCCGCTTCTAGCACATTCCATGTTGCAACAATGCAATGGTACTACTACCAGAGCGGAGGGTGGTGGGAAGCAATATACACCCATGCCGTCAACGTAGGACAACCACAAGCCATCACACACGATCAACACATCTCTAACAGCTAGCAGCACACAAGTGCCCAGCGGCCAAACCTGTAGGATGTAGCAGCACGCTAGCATACTAGGTCTGCGAGGACGTCGTCGCAACACTCTCGCTTGACCCACTCCAGCGGGTGCCCTCCCTTTGTCAGCGTGCTTAATCTTAGTAGCCCTTTATTTGATCTATTTCTGGATCTACCGCTGACTACATTATTATAATAAAGTGAATGTGTGCTTTTAATAAGATCTCAATCCTGACCTTGATAAGCTTGAGGTGGTTCCCCAAACGTCCGCTTTGCATCTCTTTGAAGAAAAGGTGAAATAAAATATTTTATGCATTGTGTAGACTGAATATTGTTATGCATTGCCGGTGGCTCTCCAAGCACGAAAAAGACATTTATTATTTGACATAATAAAACTTCTAGTTTATTTTTAGCCTTCAGAATCTAAGGCTTTTCTAATGTTAGTAAATTTGATCCCTATATAACACTATAGTTAGCTCTGACATCTAACGATGTTAACTTCCATATGAAAATATGTTTTTACCCTCATTAAATATATATCTAAATAATTATTTATATATGAACAACTATAGTAAAAATTAACGGTATTATAGTAATTATTATTATATATATATGAATACTTGTAATAATTAGTATAAATATTCATTCCTAAATAATTATTTAATATAGGTAAAATTATTTTTTCGCATAAAATTTAACACCTTGATATCATAACTAAGGACAATACCATATAGAAAATTACCTCCAATATTAAATAGAGGAGATTTATATTAAAAAATAATTTTTTTACTAGTGTACAATAAAAAACTGTCTATAGAAAAATAGTGTAGTCTGGCAACAACAAGCTAACAAGTAATCACGATTAGGGTTGGAAATGAGTCGAGCTCAGCTTGGTTCAATGACCTAACGAGTTAAGTTCAGCTTGGCTTGGTCGCACGTGCTATGAGATTAGGTCCGACTCTAGCCAGCTCATAAAAATAAAAAAATCGGTAACATAATAATGTATCAAAAAAGTACACCAACATATTTTAAACTATATCAAACATCTAGTTCATAAAAAATTATGTATCAAAAAATATACCAACATATTTTAAACTATATCAAGCATCCAGTTCATAAAAAAGAAAAAAAACAGTAACATAATAATGTAATAGTGTAAAAATATAGCACTATATCAGTAGACTCGCGAGCTGGCTGTTTGAGTGAGCCAAAAAATAGGCTAGTCTCAGACTCATTCAGGCTCATGAGTCTCTCCACTGAACCGATTTCGAGCCGGATCTCGAGCTTTTTTTGCAGTCGTACTCACGACTAGACCTGTTTAAATGTCGAATCGGGTTCGGGTTTAGTGTCGGGTCTGGTCGGATGGCCCGTGCCTACCTATTTGATGTGTCGGGTTGGATTTTTTAGGCTGGGTTGAATTTTTTCTTCGGGTCGAGTTGTTTTAGGTTGGGTCAGGTTGTATGTAAAAAATCACAGCCCTTACATATCCTGTGAATTATTGCAGGTCAAAAATTATGACCATATTAATTCGGTTTTTTTGGACGAGTCAGGTCGGGTGGTTTCATCAGGTCTATGACGACTATAGATGACCAATAAGCATGATGCACGCGAGCCCGGCACGAAGCCCGCTGTTTGGGCCCGATCTGAGCCCGGCACGTTCCGGGCCGGCCCGATATGAATAAGCAGGTCGGGCTCGGACAGGAAACTAGACACGGTGGGCTAGCCCGGTACGGCCTGTTTATCTCTAAGCCCGTTAAACCCGTTTAGCCTATTTTTCGGCTCGCTTTTTTCGTGCTAAACGGGTCGACTCGGTCCGTTTAGGCTCGTTGCGGGCCGGGCTCGAATAGGAAAATAAGCTCGCGGGCTTAGACGGTCCGAACCGATTTTCTAACCGTACCCGGCGGGCCGGATTCAAAATAGGCTGGGCTTCACCGTGACTGGGCCGGGTCGGGCGGGACGGCCCATTTGGCCATCTCTGACGACTCACAACAGCCTTTCCCGTACGCGGTCGAAGTAGAACGAACCTACACCCAGACCAGGCAGGCAGGCAGCCAGCCAGCACTCACCTCGAACCAAATTATTAAGCCCCGTTGCCGCCGGCGGCTGCTACACACACTTCTCCGCGTTCCTCGCCGCCGCCGGAGCAATCCCGCGGCGCGCTGTCTAACTCACCACCATGCTGCAGAGCAAGTCATTCGTGAAGAAGACGAAGCAAGGCCGCATCCAAAAGGTAACTGCTCGGGCAAACGTCGCCGTCTCTCGAGGTGCTCCCCCAAACCCTACGGCCCTACCTGACGCCGTCGTCGCCTCTTCGCAGGTCGTCAGGGAGCACTACCTCCGCGACGACATCTACTGCGGCTTCGTCCCCTGCACCGCCTGCGCCGCAGCCGCGGAGCGAAAGCTCGGCGCCGCCGCCGCCGCCGCGGAGCGAAAGCTCGGCGCCGCCGCCGCCGCCATCCTCGTCGTCGACACCAACGTCGTGCTCCACCAGGTAACGGAAGTGTTCCTCCATCTCCCGCTTAGCCTAGGTGTGAGGGTGCGCTGGGATGATGAGTTGAGATGCTGCGTCAGATCGATTTGCTGGAGAACCCGGCGATTGAGGATGTCGTCCTGCTGTCAGTGGTGCTGGACGAGGTGAAGAATAAGAACCTTTCAGTTTTCAACAGGATCAAGGCACTGTGTATCAACAAAGCACGGAGATTCTATGTTTTCGCCAACGAGCAGCACAGGTGAGTTGTATTCTACCATCATGTCCCTGCCCGTTTGTATTTCTGTTTCGGTTTGGGGTGCTCTCTTCCTATTTGAACCAAAAGGTTCCAGGTCCAGTTTTATAGTCAATTGACTATTTTATGATAATAAAGCTGCTGGAGTTAGTAGTTCTATAATGTATTGAGTTTCTAGCATTGGAAAAATCAACGAAAACTTAAGGGTTAACCCAAGATCACTCGTGCCATAAAATACTGTGGTCAATTCTTCTTAGAGTTACCTTTGTGGATTTCTTTAAATGAAGTGAAATCGATGCTATATATATATATTTTAAAAAAACTTTGTTCAAACTATGTTTGCTTGAAGTCACATGCTCATTTAACATGCAGCATGAGTATTGGACCCAATTTCTTTTTTGCAGTTTCAGCATGATTGTATTTTTTTTTGAGGAAAGGGGAGTGCAACCGAGTACGGGGAAACTTACAAAGATCAGAATCGGTGTCTTAGGCAGAATGTGCCTAGCAACTGAAACAGCTATCCTATTCAGAACGCGGATCTCTGAACAAGAATGAGTTTCAGCATGATTGTATTGATGAAATGTCTTTATCCAATCACCATGACCGCACAATTACTTATCAAATAGTTTCATGGGAAGAATTAATAGCTTTGGTAGATGCCCATGTTCTGAGAAGGCTACAGCTTCCTAATGCAAAATTGTTAATGTGTGTATCATTACTTGCAAGCTTACACTCTTCTTGACATTGCATCTTTCAAAGGGATATATAAATGGATTAGCTGCATGAAAAAAAGGCAATAGAACTCCTATTTCTACAGAACTAGGTCAATCGCAGCAATCTATGTTGGCCAGCAAAAATATTCTCTGCCGTCTAGAATGCAAGTGCCTATGAATGGGAAATTTTGAAATCTAATTGCTTCAGCTTCTAGTTGTGTAGTCCTGTAAATCGTGTAAGCTTTTTATATCAATACTTGTGTCTTGATGGCAGCCTTCTCTTTCATTTGCCATTATATGTTTATCTTTTACTCAAAAAACAGGGATACTTACGTCAAAGACATGGTTGGGGAGAGCTCTAATGATCGTAATGACAGAGGTATGGAATGATTTTGTTAACCTGGTTATGTGATTCCACACATTTCATTTTCTATCATATATAGAACAGTTGTGCCACTGATTGTTTGCTTATTCAGCAATTCGTGTTGCTGCACGTTGGTACCAAAGTCATCTTGGTGAGAGCGTGAAGGTTCTACTGATCACAAATGACAGAGATAACAAAAGGAAAGCGATTGAAGAAGGCCTTAACGCTGAGACAGGTGGATAGCACTGATTTATAGCTCAATTTTTTAATACAGTGAAATAATTTTATGGAAGCCACAATCTCAATGAAACATTTCTTCTTCCAGTTGAGTCATATGTAAGATCGCTTGCACAGCCTGGTTTGCTTGATTTGGTTGTTGTTCCAACTAGCGGAGATGTTTCTATGGAAGATGTAGACGATCATAGACCATCAAAGAAGAAAGTAATCTACAATGAGGTATGCTAACTATACAGTAGTGCTTTTTTGATGACATATACACTCTTGCGTGAAATGTACTCATCTGTTTGTTTGGTATTATTACAGCACAAACCTATGTCAGAAATTACATCTGGTTTGCGGTGTGGAATCTACCATCAAGGGAAGCTTCGAGTTAATCGTTACAATCCGTTTGAAGCTTATGTTGGAAGCGAGAGCATTGGTGATGAGATTGTTATCCGTGGCCGCTCAAATATGAACAGGGCCTTTGATGGTGATATAGTTGCTGTTGAGCTCTTGCCACAAGATCAATGGCACGAGTCAAAGTCTTTTATAGCAGATGATGATGGTATTTTCTCACGCTGAAATAACAATATGAAGGCATCTCATTTTATTTCCTTATTTTGTGAATGTTGCTCTTTTTCAGAAGAAGAAGAAGAAGATGTTCATTTAGTCCCTAATAGTGCTGATGATGCTCCTCGGAACACAAATTCCACACAATCAACAGTTGGATCATCAGCTCCTTCCGTCTCTAGTCGTCCAGTTGGGCGTGTTATGGGTATAATCAAGCGAAATTGGAATTCGTGAGTTTCTATGTGTTATGAGTTAGATTTCTTATGTGTACTATCCTGATCTTGTCATTATATGATAAGGTTCTGGTGTTCTGCAGGTACTGTGGATCCTTGCAGCCGATGCCCATGCCCGCTGGTAGTGGGGGTGTCGCTCATGCTTTATTTGTTTCAAAAGATCGAAGAGTTCCTAAGATTCGAATTCAAACCAGGCAGCTTGAGAATCTTGTGAACAAAAGAATTGTTGTCGCGGTTGATTCATGGGATGTTTTGTCTCGATATCCATCAGGACACTATGTACGAACCATTGGAGATATTGGTGACAAAGAAACTGAAACAGAGGCAAGTGTACTAAAATTTAGAGTTGCATAAACCGTATCTTAGAAATACTTGCATCTAAAGGGCATACTTTTCATTGTAATATGTAAATGGTGTTTATGCATGAAGCAGGTTGTCTTAATAGAGAATGATATCAACACCAGGCCTTTCTCTACACAAGTCCTTGCTTGTTTGCCACCTTTACCTTGGACATTATCACCAGAAGATCTGGCTAATCCTAATAGACAAGACTTACGCCAAGTGAGAGTCTTTAGTGTGGATCCACCAGGTAATTTAATCAGGATACCTGCAATCTTTTGGTATTTTATGTACCTGGGTCAAACCCTTAGACAGTTATACTTCAACTGCTTTATAGGTTGTCGAGACATTGATGATGCACTACATTGCACACTACTTCCAAATGGGAACTTTGAAGTTGGAGTTCGTATCCTTGAACAATTTCTGCTGCAAATTCTCCTGTTCAGTTCAAATTTACAAGCAAATTTCTGACTAGCCTCTTTTTCATTTACCAGTCTACCTAGCTTGGAGTGTATCGCATAGAATTGATTGTCTATAATTAAATGGAATTGGCCATTACGCTAAGAATGCAATTTTGTACTCCTACCGTGCAGCATATACACTTCTGCACAAGGCTATGTCATATTGGATAAGTGTTATGCAAGAGGTTTTCAGTTTACTCATGGTCTCTACTTGGTGTAGACTTAGTTTAGAAATCATTTATCTTGATGAAATCCATCTTCTACGTGTGGCGTGAAATCATTTTGCCTCATTTGATTGGGCACTACTCGTTTTCAATTGGAATGCCCATCTTCCTGGACATAAAACGCACATAAATGTGAGTTTAGTGTTGCGGAAATACGTTGTTGTGTTGGATTTGTGCCCATACAAGAAGGGATCGAGTCCGGAACCGATCATATACGTGATACGCTAGGGTAGCACCAATTGAAGAAAATCTTGTCCAACACTGTTTGAGATGGTTTGGACATGTCCAATAGAGACTCAGAGGCATCAGTGTGTAGTGGATCCTAAGGCGTGATAGCAATGGGAACAGAGGTAGGGGAAGGCTAAAGTTGACGTGGGAAGAGGCGGTAAAAGGAGACTTGAAAGGATGGAATATACCTAAAGATTTAGCATTTTAGCGTTGAATAGTAGTACATGGAAAACAGTTATCAATGTGCGTGAACCTTGACTTGTGGTTTTTGTTGGATTTGAACACTAGCCTACCCCAACTAAAGATGGATTGAATTGACAGATTCAAAGTGGGCTCAAACAGGCTGTGCATAATATGTAATCATCTATGTTGTAGTTGTACCTTTGGTTCTTGAAATTTGTTATCTTCAACTAATTTACTTTTGGTCTCGGTCACAACTTTTCTGTCCTGGTCATTCACTCTGTGCTACTGATATATAGACTGCATTCCTTGACTTGAGCTGAGATATCGCTGATGTCACTAATTTTGTTCACCCTGGTACCCCTCTTGATGAGGAAGCTGCGCAAAGGGGCACTTCTGTTTATCTTGTTGGGCAGCGGATTGATATGCTTCCAAAGCCCCTGACTGAAGGTGCTGATGCTTCTTACCTGGCGTGCATATCTATTATCTAATTAACTAAAATCTAAAATGAAATGTTGCTCTTTTAATTGAATAAAAGATTGCCAGTTTGTAGTATCTGAACTGACTAGTGATTTCTCTTGTTTTGGTTTTTTCAGATGTTTGTTCACTTCGTGCTGATGTTGAACGGTTGGCATTCTCTGTCATTTGGGTAAGTCTAGTTCATGACATCTTGTTATTTCGATTAGGATTAGTGCTAGTTAGATATGCGTTGCATAAGATATTTTAATTTAGGTGTTACCTTTTCAACTCTTATCTATTTATGTTTGTCATATGGAGCAAGTCCACCGTAGCTCAGGTAGGAGACAGGCCCCGGGCTGGCCGTGCTGTAGCCTGGGTCTTTGGCCAAACAAATCAATGGTAAATCACCTAAACAGTGAAAGAATAAGCTCTAGTAGTCTATTTGTAGCAATTTCATGTGTATCTCAGCCTGGGGCCTAGCTTGATCTTGGATCCGACCCTGGTAGTCCATATTATACTTTTTTAGAGACCACCACATGCTTTTCCCTCGTATGGAAGAACAATGCTGCTTGCAAATATTGGTGTTTCACCTTTTAGTTTTGTAACATGACATTACTTGTCACGCGACGCCTCTTGTCTACTATTCTGAACCATGATTTACTAATAAAATCATCTTTTATAGCTTCCCTCACAGTATTGTTCTGCTACATGAGGAGAGCACTTATTTTCATCTGTTCTCAAGTATTTAAATAAGTGTACTGATCTAACGTTTGGATTTTGGAACATTATGTTTACAGGAAATGACTCCGGATGCTGATGTTATATCAACGAGATATACAAAGAGTGTTATCAAATCTTGTGCTGCAATGTCTTATGTTGAAGCCCAGGCAAGAATGGATGACAGGTGTCTTCTGCATTGCACCTTTTCAGAACATTAATGTACAATTAAATCAAACTTTAAGTAAAAGCACATCATGAACTTGATTGTTTTCTTTTGTTTATTTTTCAGCCGCTTAGTTGATCCACTAACTGTAGACTTGCGGAACTTAAATTCATTGGCAAAGGTCAGCTATCGTGTTTCACTTCTAAGTTCTATCACACTGTAATGGGTGTATGTCTGCTACCATCTACTCCCTCCGTCCTAAATTAAAATTCGTTTTACCTTTTTACTGGATTCATACAATAATTAATGTATGTGTTCTATATATATGTCTAGGTTCATAATCATCCATATGAATATGGACATAAAAATCTAGAGCTAAAACGACTAGTATTTTGGGATGGAGGGAGTAGTATTTAATGCGAATAACTTCACCTTATGTATTCATGCTTTGATTGCTTTATGCAGATCATGCGACAACGCCGTTGTGAAAGAGGGGCTTTGACTCTTGCTTCTGCAGAAGTAAAATTTGAGATTGATAGTGAAACTCATGATCCTCTTGACATAGGTGCGAGTTCATGCTGATCGGTGTTATATTTCAGAATCCGTGTCCATAAAGTACTTACATAGTTACATCAAATTCAATAGGAATTTATCAAATCCGTGAGGCAAATCAAATGATTGAAGAATTTATGTTGGCTGCGAATGTTTCTGTTGCTGAGAAGATTTTGAAGCATTTCCCCTTATGTTCATTGCTAAGGTACACATTATTCAGTTTTTGATCTTGTCACATTCCAGATCTAGTTGAAGTTGTGCACATCCAAAGATATTGGAAATGAGCCCTTGGAAATATCGACCACAACAGATCAGGTTGAAGTTGTGCACATCCAAAGATATTGGAAAAATCCTTTGGAAATATGAACCACACAATGTCCATTAAAATAAATAGTCAGTGGGGATCTGCCATTTGTCAACTTATCTGTGACCTTTCTTTTCAACCCAAAGTTAGATGTAACCATATTATGGCCAATATCACAAGTTGGTCTAAACCTATGAGGTAGGATTCCAAAATTATCATGACTGTGACAACAGATCTTAAGATATATATGTCTCTGAAGAGTCTTGGTATGCACTGAATTACTGAAATGAGCTGTAGAATTATTATGGTGCTTCTAAACATGTTGCATAAATATAACAGATTCAAGTCTGCATACCACTCTTTTTTCTTGAAAGCTAAAACTACCAGTTCAAAAGTTCATCATGACTAGGCTATAAGTTACTACCTGAGAACACATCAATTTATTAATAACATTCTGGTCTAAAAGGTGTATTCAACATCATGTAATTTTGTGTTTGTACATTTGAAAAGTTCGTCGATTATTGGCAGTTTGCTGCTTCTGCTAATGTGTTGATGTCCTGCTAATGCGTTGATGTCTGTTATCATGCAAATCAGTCTTTAACAACTGTGCTCATTGACCATTACCATTTTTACTTCTTAATCTTTCCTAAGCTTGCAAATTTTGATTTTGTTGGTAACAGGCGCCATCCTAGCCCAACAAAAGAGATGCTTGAGCCATTACTCCGTACTGCCTCTTCGATTGGCCTAAATCTGGACGTGTCATCCTCAAAGGCATTAGCTGAATCACTTGACAACGCAAAGGTGAGACCGTTATGTATTATTTTACTCTTTGGATGCTTCATTATACTTAATTCCAAATTATAAGACATTTTGGCTTTTTTAGATACGTTGTTTTTGCTATGCACTTAGATATGCACTGTCTAGATACATAATAAAAACAATGTATCTAGAAAAGCCAAAACGTCTTATAATTTGGAACGGAGGGAGTATGTGATAATAGACTCTTGAGCTGACCCTTTATTACTGCATCACACGCAGAGCAATGACCCATACTTCAACAAGCTTATTAGAATTTTGGCGACTAGATGCATGACACAGGTAAGATTAGGAAATGAAGTGTCCATTCTAATTTACTGATTTCAAAGAATCCATATAACTTTCCCTGTCACAACACAGGCTGTTTATTTCTGCAGTGGAGATTTGACCTTTTCTGAATATTACCATTATGGGCTTGCTGCTTCTCTTTACACTCATTTCACTTCTCCCATTCGCAGATATGCAGGTTTGTTTCCCATCCTTAGATGCTCTGATGCATGAAAATAAGAAATTAAGAACTTTGATGGGTTGAATGTAACTGGGAACCTGAAGCCATCAAGGCTTATACTTGGCTATTTTCTTCACCTGGCTTTTCTAGCTAATTAGCCTTTTAGGATGATTGTGGATCTGAACCTAATCTAACCTTTCTTTTTGTTTCCTGCACATAGCATGAGTGAAACATTTAAAAAAAAAGTTTATTTTTCTTCCTATTAGCTGGGATGAGATGCCTTGTCTGGATTCTGCACTACAAATACTAATGAATATATTGATAGAAAATAGCAACTTGGTGAAATTTATGTATCATAACATCGTTCTTTGTTGCTATTGGTGTATGCCCGGATAGTAGGAATCGATAATGCATACCAGTAAGCTTACTTTATATTTCTAAGTGCCTTAAGGAAATGGAATTAATGGCAAGGGACATATTAGCTTTTGTCTTGTAGTTGATTGCATGAATAGCCTGCTATTTTAAGCCCGCTTTTTTGTTAGTATAAGATATACTTTGGGACTGTGAATCCAATCAATTGACCTGTGGCACGTGTACGACACAGTGTTGTAGCGTTGTGTGGAGTGTCATCACACAACGATAGTCTAGCACTTGTGCAGAGAGATCAGTAGCATACACCCTATGATACTTCTTGTACCATAGTTGATGATGCAGTTCTAGGCTGTAGCCTGTAGAAGTTTTTGAAAGCAATGTAGCCTGTAGAAGTATTGCAGCACATATTAAATTGTGAGGATGATCTTGATTCTACATCGTTTTGTTGCAGATGTTGTTGTTCATAGATTGCTAGCTGCAGCTCTGAATATTGCAAAGCTCCCACCAATCTTTCAGGATGGTCCACAACTTACAGGCATTGCTGACAGTAAGAGATGAGAAATCAATTCCAATACTTGAGCATTTATTTTTAAGTGTTGCCGTTTGCCTGTTTGTTACTGATACTGGTATCGTGCCAGACCTGAATTACAGGCACCGAAATGCCCAGATGGCAAGCAGAGCATCAGTTGAACTCCACACCCACATATATTTCAAGACAAGGTACATATCTTGATTGTAGATGACATAAGTGTGTGGTAGGTTAGAAGTAGATAATATTGAAATGTGATAAGGATGGTGGCAAAAAGTGAGGACATCAATTCTTTTCAAGCTTTAAGGATTGTGCACGTTGTTTTGTGACTGCCTAACTCTTTACCGTGCAGGCCAACTGACACTGAAGCTAGGATAGTAAAGATCAAGGCAAATGGTTTCATAGTATTTGTCCCAAAGTATGGTTCTCTCCCTTCTAACTTCCTGTGCGGACTCAATATTATGCATTCGTCGTTTTTACTCATTTCTCTAATCAGGTTTGGCATAGAAGGGCCCATCTACCTTACTCCGAAGGGCGACAAAGGCGGTGATTGGGTTGTTGACGAGGTGCACCAGAGAGTAACCAAGCCCGGAACAAACATCAGCTATGCTATCCTCCAGACTGTCAGGATTCATATGGAGGTAGTTGAACCTCAGCCTCATCGCCCAAAGCTGCAACTCACCCTGATATGAAAAATGTACAGCTGAATTGTAGCAACATTGTAGTGTTTTCCCGGGCCTCTCACACCTCCAGCTCATTCTTTAGTTCAACATTGGTGTGATTTTCGATTTGTAAAACTAATCAGTAATCACCACATGGTCAAGATTTTGTAGTATCAGATAGTTTTTTCTCAATACATGGGGCTCTATGCATGGAAGCTTAGTTTCTGAATGGTACTCACAATAGAGAAAATATACGACATTGTATTCTGTTTATGTGAAAGAGATGTATGTTAATGTGACAAGGGTGGTTATTGTGCGCACGCACCATTCATTTATATGGGAAGCGAACATTATTTTTGCATGGCCAAATCTTGCTGAACTTTTACCATTACTTCGATAAAATGGTCCTCTGTGCGTTTGGTGTTTATAGATGGTTCGGTTCTATGCGGGTCTGGACCGGTCCGGCACGAATAAGCGGGTCAGTCATGACATTAAACTAGACACGATAGGCTAGCCTGGCACGGCCCGTTTACTTCTAAGTCCGTCAAGCCCGTTTTTTTACACTAAAACATGCTTACCGGCCCGTATAGTCCGCTTTTTTCATGCTAAACAGGCTGGTCTGGCTCGTTTAGGCCCGCTGCGGATCAGGCTCGGACAAGAAATTGAGCCCGCGTGTTTAGACGACCTGGCCCGGTTTTCTAACCGTGTCTGACGGGCCAGGCTCAAAACAGGTCGAGCTTCACTGGGCCTGGGCCAGGCCGAGCGGCCCATTTGGCCATCTCTATTCGTGTTCCTCGTTTGTCTATGCCATCGTCTCTCCCATCCAGCTAATTTCAGAACTGGTAGCTCACAGCACGAGTGACCTGAACACCGTTGGCCACAGTGTCACAGCAAAGGGCAGCACCACAGGAAGATGGTAGAGCACTCCTCTTTCCCCACATCAAACAGCTGGGTTATTGCGCCTGCAATGCGACGGATAAAGAAACGAACACCTCAGAGACACAAGGACATCTATGATCCTGACATGTTGAATTGAATTGTCCAGACCGAGCAATCCATGTGTGCCTTGGCAGTTGGCGCGTCGTGCTCCTTCTTTAACCTTGCGGCGCCACGAACCTGTTTCCGTACGAGCTAGGGAGGCTAGCGGGAACAGGGTGCTGAATCCAGTAGCGTTTCTGCAGTCAAGCATCAGTAGTGTTTCTGCAGCTGCAAGCTTTGCCTACCGGAATCGGAATGAACAGTCAAAAGATTGGATCGTGTCAATGAACAGTCCACGGCCAAGCAGTCGTGTCATGCCACTGGGTCAAATTCAGAGGCACGTTCATGCCCCGCTTTTCACGTGGCGACCGTGCACGGTGCACCACCACCCTACAGCTACAGGCTACTACTACAAGCTAGCTGAATCCTGCCTCGCCATCAGAGCAGGCGGCCAGTCCCCATTACGGTCACGGGCGGTGCTTACCTTTCCCAATTTAGGTAGTAATTAATCCGCACGCCAGGGAGAGGTAGCAAAGGATAAGCGCTACGTAGAGAGTGATACTGAAACGCGAGAAGTACTGTAAGAAGGACAGGCGACGACGCCGATGCGTACGTGCGGCGACTTTGGCTGCCCGACGTTGACCTGTCACTTGCCAAATATCCCGCAGCGACAGCGTGCACGAATGAGCACCGCGGGGCGCATATCCACCAGGCTAACTCGCCTAGGCTAGTGCTGCTGGTCGCCTAGTAGGCTAGCGCAAACAGGCGCACGACGTGGAGCTCCTCGTCGCCACGTCGCGTACTCGAAATCTCTCCTTGTCCTTGGGGCCCTTTGCATCGCGACGTCAGGCCGTCCGGTCTGGACCCTGGTGTCGTGCGGCAGTGCTGTCAGTACTTGTCAACTAATTTAAAATTTAACTATTTTAAAAATAATAATAGTCCTCCCCAGAAGGCAATTCTTCATCAACGTTTGACCAAATTATATATAACACGTTTTTCGTTACGAGGAAAACAATCATCGTAAGAGTCTATTTGGCAGAGCTTCGCCATGCACCAAAAGCAGCTTTATTCTCTAAAATGTTACTCAAATGCACGGCTTGTTTTGAGAGCTTTACCACACCTAGATCAACTAAGAGCAACTCCAATAGTTATATAAATTTTAGCTCTCTAAATCATAGATTTAAGAAGTTGCTAAATGTCTTTTGGAGTAAAAAAATGTGAGTTCTCCAATAGTTCTCTAAATATAGGTTGTAATTTTGTGTTGTATATATCCATATAAAAAATAAGTCACAAAAACTATATAATGCAGTCAACATTTTTGTTTAGTGAGTTGTTAAATGGTTGCCAAATGTAGAGAGAAAATGAGGTTAGATGACAAGTTCTTAAATTTAGAAAGTTCATTTAGAGAACTGTTGGAGAATAGTTTTTATGTTAACTACCTAAATTATTGATTTAGTAAGTCTTTTAAAGAACTACTGGGGTTGCTCTAAAAACAACTTCAGTCCATTCCCCCACCCCAAATGTTCTACTCTATAGGTGTACATTCGGACCGGTCGGCTCAAGCCCGAAAAAGGTTTGTATTGTTTGAATTTTGGGCCGGTTCATGGCCTGACACGTAATTGCTTAAATGTATCGGGCTTATTTCGGTCGGCCTAAAATTATAAAAGCCCGAAATTCAATTTTTGGCCCGAAATTCACATCAGAGCCCTAAATTCAAAACAAATTTAATAAAACAAATAAAAGATAAGACAAATAAATTTGATCAAAAGCAAACTTAATATTTGTATTAAGTTACCAGAGCTATGCAATGACTACCTCGTTTACAAATCATTTTATTAGAGGGAAAGAGAGTATAATCAGCTCTATATAAAGTTCATAAGTTCAGTTTATTATCTAATGTTCTAAAAAAATAAAATTACATCACATACTCTAATTCAAAGCTACAAAAACATCTAACTAGCATTATCTCTAGCTTTGTGTTCTTTATCAAGTATATGAAAGTGTGGAATGAAGTGTGGTTTTAATAAATATATGGGCCTTTTCGTGCCTCTATATGGGCCATTTCGTGCCTGCCTTAAACGGGTCGTGCTCATACCCGCCCATGGGTCACGACCTCGGCCCATACTCGGCCCGACACTAAAATATTTTGGATCATACCATACCTGGGTCGTACTTTTTTCATGCTTCGGGCCGGCCATAAGACCCGACCTAAATGTACACCTATACTCAACTCCATGAAATTTTGATTCACTAAAACAACGGATTTGAGGGAAAGACTCAAGGTTTTCTTGGAGGTGCTCCACGAAAACCTATTCTATACCTCGGTAACGCGATCTCGATGATTAGAAGTGAGTGAATAGACTGTAAAAATATTATAGAACTCGTAGATATTGCTACAACAAAGTTGATTAATGATAAATGTGGCACCTAAGGTTATATTCGCTCTAGCTCTAGCTTATTTTATGCAAGCCCCTAACAATACTAGTAACTTGACATTTAGCAAATATTGAACTAAGCAAGCTACTTACCAGCAAGATATACTAATCAACAACAATTACTAAGTGTAATTTAAACTAGAGGCGGGCGCACAAGGGGTAAAGTGGGCCATATGGCCCCCCTCAAATTTTAAAACCTATTATACCTACTATTAAGTATAAGGGGAAAAACAAATTTTGGGTGGGCCAAAACATTCCGATTTTGAGGATATGCCTAGTCCTCCTCGGAAGTCATTCTTCTCGGTCCAGTCCTCGCATCTATCTATCTGGCCCTATTCTTTTTTATGTCGCCCAAGTCAGTCCGACCTAACACCCCAATTCCCTACACCATCTGACACGTTGTCCCCTTCCCAACACGTGACACCGCCCTGACCCCACCTCCTTCCTGCAATCCTTATGTCGCCCCACTCATCATCGTCCCGACGCAGTCCCACTCGGTAGGTCTGATCTCGCTCGTCGTGACGACACGACCCCTCCTTGGTGGGCGATGTGCTTGGCGAACTAGCGAGCCCTATCTCTCAGCCAGCGATGGCACTCGACCCTACCCCTTAACGACGCTCCCGCCCTTCGAGGAGATCGACATTCGACAAACCACACACTGTGGCGATTCAATGATTGTTGTTTTTATTCGATTGAGAAATTGAGTGTGAGATTGAGTATTTGGATAAGATTAGAATATTCACCTTGGATTGTGAATTGGAGATTAGATACATAGTTGATGATTATTGCTCCTGTTTGTTTAGAGAAATGAGGAGATTTCTTCATCTATCTTTAAGATTTTCCGTGACCGATGGTTAGGACAATACCAATGGGAGCGACATGTGTATTGCACAAATAAGAATTTCAAATAATAAAGTTTTGGAAAGGAATTAATCGAGATGAAATAGTTACATATCCAACATTAAGAAGATAAATTGATGATGGGATCATTATTCGACGATTTCAATGTCTCAAAATTAAAAGGATGCAAATGCCTCGGTCAACAAATAATTGCTTTTTAGTACATATAGTTTCATTATATTAATTATATTGTCTTTGATCTATAACTTGAATTCTATGTGACACTAGTTTTTTACATGCTTGCTTAATTTTATCATACGATCTTTTTGGAGTCCCATGAATTATCGTCATGCGTCTGACACTGATTTAAACAATGCTACTTTTTTTTCTCGAACACACAGTATACTGCGCATTACTATATTAAGAAGAAAGAAAAATGGACTCGAGACGAATCTTACAACCCCTTGCGGGGCAAAAAACCATGAGAATACTCACCACACAGACTAGGTTCCATACACACCAAGCTACTAAGATTACTAAGACTGGCTCCAACAGGCCAGCTATTTAGCAAGGCAAAGCTAATTTACCTGGTCATTTAGTACTGTAGCTGCTCCAATAGCCCAGCTATCCAGCCCAGCCAAATTACATGGGAGGAGAGAGAACCGGCAAATTAGCTGGCCTAGGCACGCCTACCATTCCTCTCGGAAGCAACCGTCAGCTCGGACCTCGCGAGGGAATCAGCGAGCAGTTATCTGGGTGATTTGACGGGAAAGCTAGTTGGGCCAACGGCCACAACCATTTTGGCTGCTTTATTGCAAACAACAAGTCTGTCATGGATCAGGTAAAATGCAGGGATGGAAATGGCTGGGCAATATGGCTACCCATTGTTGGAGTTAGCCTAAGGAGTTAAAACCTTTGCAAAAAAACCTTGGTATATGATGCACAGCCTGAAGCCACCAATCAGCAAAAAATGGTGTCATTACGGCCAGGAGCAACATCCTGCAGGCTTATCCTCTCTAGGACAGCAAACCACACAGTTCGTGAGAACACGCAGGACACAAGCAGATGTTGCACAGTCTCCTCTTTTTTATCACATAGGTGAGTGCTCGTGCGTTGCAACGGAAACATATATAATACTAAGATAATTTATATGCGAATGTGTGTTATACTATTATGAGAAAATGTTTCGTAATTCATTTGTGAAAAAGTCATATGCCATAAGTGCCAAAAGGCAGAACAATGTCTTAAGAAGCAAGAAAGACAAGCTATGACATACTTGTACATGTTCTTGTTGTGGTGTACCATCCTATAACAGCTGAGGAAAAACGAAATAAAAGGCAGCCACAAACCCTAGCTTTTACACACAATGGTTGCTAAAGAATCTCTTGTACATGTTCTTGTTGTGGTGTCTGGTACCGATACATGGTTACACAAATCAATTATAGTACAATACAGTACAACACAGAACAAACAAACAAACAAACAAACAAACAAAATCCAAAGTGCAAAAACGGTGAGTCCTCAATCCTCATCTCAGGTTCAGTCTGAGTTAGAGTCTTAAGCAGTTGAGGACCTAACCCTCCTATTCTTAGCCTCGCTTTCTTCATCGTCATCGTCGTCATCTTTCTTCTTCTCATCGATTATCCCTATAATTTTTTTTGGATTGTCAACACATTTGCCGTCCCAGATTGTAAAGGGCTGTTGTATGGTTTCCATGGTTACCTTTCGTCTTGAGAATAAGAATATGTTCTAATGCTCTTGTCAGAAAATCGTCTTTACTTCTGAGATCTTGAAACCCAACTAATCAGTCAACAGCAATACCCTTCCTGAAAAATGACAGGGGTCATAGTATGGTGAAGCAGGTAGTAATGTGAGGTAGGAAGATTGCAGGGTACCAAACAGCAATAAACATTATCAAATGGGCAGGAGCGACATAAAACTTGTGCGCTTACTTGAACAATATTACACATGGCAGTGTCTTGATTGCTAGTTTGGCCACAAAGAATGGAGCATTCTGCAGTTAGTTACATATGTAATTAGGCTCCATGATTATTAAAAGGATGTAGTTTATAGCCAAGTGGTAGTATATAGACTTCAGCATCAAGCTTGACGAATTTTGTTCCCACATAGACTGGGGCAAGGGTCTTCAAATGCTTATCCATGATCCTAGCAAATATTCAGATAAAATAATTTCCATAAGTGCCAAAAGGCATAACAATGTCTTAAGAAGCAAGAAAGACAAGCTATGGCATACTTGCAACGGTAAAATTCACGGTGGTAAAAATGGCATATGACTAACAATAGATGGGTGGATAGATTGATGTGAAGTCATAACATCAAGAAGCATAACATGCGCTAGACTGGCAACAGAAGATGATCATTATAGTCCAGACACATATTACTGTCAGGTGCAAATGATAATCCAGGAGCACACATGAATCAAATGGACCTTCCATAACTAGACCAGATGGAATGTTGAGCCACAACAGCATGTTAACTATAAATCATGAACGATCTGAATAAAATGATAACATACACATGTGATGGGTCTAGTACATAGGTAGTTGAAAGTTAAGTTACGTTTGCAACTATCTAAAATGATAAATGTCCTACCACAGCTGTCTAAAATTATAGTTAACATGTGGACTTTAAAGTTTTTTTGGCAGCCATTAACATATGTGTCCATATGGCTGTCGATATTTGAAAAACGCATATCTAACATTTGAGCATAAGCACAAACACTCTTACCCATCATCTATGCTTTCGTATCGGGTTGCATGCTTCCTCAATATGAAGGCACATGATTATGAACAGCATCACCAAACTATCCCAGACCATTTGCAAAAATTATGAAGGCAGGTTAGTAGCAACTATCACTACTTCAGTTCACATCCAAACTACATTCTACAGGCACTTGAAATTGTTTAAATTGAGAGTCTATACCAAAATCAAACAATCAAATATCATCAATTTAGAAATTGGTTGATGGATCCATTTAGAAATTGGTTGTTGAAGTGGAGGATGGGGATTGTGTGGCAGGCTGGCTATATGAATGCCAGTCTAGGAAAATCGGTTACCTCCTTTATGATTGATGTGGTGTCACAAAGTAAATAGGATTGACCGGTTACCTCCTTTACCAAACAGAAACAGGTACTAAGCCCATTTACAAAAATAGAGACATAGTATATATATGGAATATGACTGAACAGGGAACACATCTAGCACCGAACATCAAGCACATTGAACAGCAAGCACATAGCACACTGAACACATTGGCGTCAAGCATGCCATTTCAATACCTTGTTTTAAGTACAATATATGAGTTTATGTCCATCAATGTTTTCAGTATTGAAATCAAGTAAATACATTAATCTGAGAGAAAAGACCCAATAACGAGATTGGCGAGGAACACATCTAGCATGTTCACCATCAACAAAAGTAGGAAGAGAAAGCACATTTGATTTAGTACTGTTGAATTTGTAAACACATTCAATATATAACAGGGAACATGGAACACATTGACAGCTATATGAAATATGACTGAACAAGGAACACATCTAGCACTGAACAACAGGCACATTGAACAACAAGCACACTGAACACATTGGCATCAAGTAAGCCATTTCAATACATTTTTTCAGTACAGTTGATTTTGTATTTAGGCTCAAGCAAGCACTGAACAACAAGCAAACTGAACACAAGCA
Organism: Zea luxurians; assembly: GCA_029449295.1. Classification (NCBI taxonomy): domain Eukaryota; kingdom Viridiplantae; phylum Streptophyta; class Magnoliopsida; order Poales; family Poaceae; genus Zea; species Zea luxurians. The sequence goes on from JAOPSE010000507.1 coordinate 155,872, forward strand.
TGTAAGTACATTGATAAATCAGCGCCAAACTGAGAAAATTTTGCTCCCCCGGCACCTCCCTCAGTTTGCAAAATCAACTGTACTGAAAACATGAGATGGAAAATAGAGTTGCAAATAAGCGATAGTTGCTGCATTGAAAAGCTAAAATCACATATAAAAATAGCCATACTTTCCTATTTGCCTTAGCACTTAGCTAATAGACTATGGGACACGTGATGTATTTAAAAATGCAAATGCAGTTGGAGGAGAAAAAAATTACAAAGACTTAAAAGGTTATGGTTATGCCTTGAAAGCGTACAGTGTATGATGTGGACACAAACAAGAATCATGTAAGCTACAACAGGGACGAGATGCACTTTTTTGTAAAGATCTGGTTGCATTTGAATCTAAATGATGGAACCTAGCCATTCAAAGTCATCGATTGTTTCTTTCAGGACGACAGATTGAAATTCCAGACAGTAGATCATATTATTTCCCCCCATGAACTAAAATAAGCAAATAGATGATGCATATCGCCAACAAATAAATAATTTGGTACCTATAGCTAGGATAATATAAATGGCCTACTTGTGACAATACTTACATCATGAACACCTATTGGTGGAATCGAGCGGACTTAGTGATGAATACAACGAGTGGACCATTGTCAGGCGGAGATGCTCTTGCTCCATTGGTAGGAGCAGCACAAGAGTGATCAGTGGAGTGTCTTGATGTCAGGGTTTATTCTAGGGTTCTTGCAGAGCTGATGTTGCCAGTTACACTGAAAGTCATTAGAAAGAAAGAAAGCCTAGTTAGACAATGAAACGGGATTAACTGAAAAGCATTGATCAGAGAACCATAATAGTGGGGAGAAAAAATGATGGATGCATTGTTTTAGTTTGTGTGACCAAGCAACATGTTGCTTATTCCAGGTATACTTCAATTCCTACCACCCTTTGGCCAAATATCAAAGACCTCTCTTTCTCCCAATAAAATGCAGCCTCAATTCCTACAATAAAGCTACCATGTCGGTTGTTGATTTATTGTTAAAAGCATGTACATGAACAGGTGTAACTACTATACAGGTGATTACAGGATGCTTGGATGTTGCAAACAGGATCACTGAAACTAAAAGTGAATATGTCCAGAGCTTGTTTACTTTGGTACCTAAAAATGGCATGCAATGGATGCAAAACAATTTCCTGGTTGTATTGTTCATTAACTTCAATTATGGAAAATAAATTTTCTTTATTGGAGTGATTGTGATTCAAGTGGATAGAATATTAATCGACCAATGAAAACATTGTATTTCAGCTATTCAGTTAGACAGTAACAAAGGACAGAAATGTCTACCATAAAGGATAAGAAATGCATTTTTATTGACTACAAAATTAAATAATTAACACTGAACTGCGCTATAAAGCTAATGATACATCCAAAATAGATTATTATTTCATTAAACACAAAACAAAGAAGATAGTCACAAGCTAAATAGAAGATCAAATTCTCATTCTACATGCAAGTTCCTTTAGCCATAAACTACATAGAAGATCAAGTTCCCATTCTACATGCAAAAACCTTTTTACTTGGCATGTTCTGTCTGGTTCACAGCTCTCTGTCTCCTATTTTGTTTGATAGGTCTTTTCTCCTGCGTTTCTTTTCTGCTTTCTAGATCTGTCTCTTTCTTGTAACATAGTTTTAGGAGAGATATTTGTTTCTTTTTCTTTATTGGACCCGGTGTATAAAGCCCAAATCAACCTGAAACTAAAGACTTATGTTTTATTTCTCCTAGTAAACCTCCAATATGCTTAAGTGCATGTACAACTCGGTTTTCAAAGTATAAGAGACAGTTAAGAGACTGAATGATACAATCCTACCCGCGAAGAACCCATCTCTTATAACTATAAGTACAGTCGAGGCACAATATTTATAGAGAGTCAGTAATTAAAAATCCTAAATTAAGTTTTTTTTGGAAAAACACAAAAATGTGCCTTTCCACTAAAGCACTCATAACTTTTTATATCCCTTAAAACTCTCTTATTTGTATCTACAAATGAGGGTTTTTTTGGATCTCTAATGCCGTTTTAAGGGATATATTGGAGAAAAGATTAAAATTTATCCCACTAATTTTTTAGATGCCCCTTAAAACTGCAACATTGCCCATTTATCGGCGCAGCAAACCTGGTTCCCACGTCTCTGCTCTCCACCAGCGGCTCCAGCGAAAGCTTCTGCTGCTGGCTGCTTCGACAGCGCTCTGCCCTAGCTTGGAAGATGCTCCATCCGTCCCGTCCGGCACGTCTCCACCACCACCGCCTCACTCACAATCTGATTAAAATCAACACAAATAAGCAGTTCCAAACAACGTTTAGATATTGCGACAATTTTTTCACAGGAAATTAGTAGTTTTTAATATTTCCATAGTATATCTTAACAGATAAAATCTAGAGGATGGAAAGAAATATATTATATAGAGACAAAGTATAATGAGTAGATATTTAACAGTAATATACCATAGCTGTTTGAGGCTCACCAATGTCTCCCCCATTATTCACATCTTGGAAGTATTGACCTGACAAATTGAATATGGCAACGAAGGCAATGGAAGCAATCAGGGTTGCTACCATGGTGACTGAATTGATGGTGTTCTGGATAGCTTCTCTATGCAGTTTCTGCAATTCTTTGTGAATCCCAGTCACTCGTTTATTGGTCTTAGCATTCTCGCTAAGCTGTGCCTGAACATTATGCTTGATATCACTCACAGTTCTCCTCAGTTCTGATGCCTCATCAATTTTCCCCACATTTCTAGCATTCTTTGCACCAGCCTCTGTCAACCACTCTATTATTTTCATTTTAGACTCACCATAAGGAACTTTGTCAGTCAAATCCATAGTTGTTTCATTTTGAATATTGATAGCATTAATTTCAAGTGATTCGTAGCTAAGAAGAAGTTGTACCATCTGAAAACAATAGTGACCAGTAAGGTAAAATAAACTTGGCAAGTCAAAGCAAAGCATCCTTGGAATCAAGTATGGACAAATACCACTAAGGAAATATTTTCTTCAGTAAAAGAGGGAATAAATTTTTACAACTGTTATGCGTCACCTTATCATCTTCGCTAAACCCCTTCAAAAACTACACCTGAGCATAACCCTGTGCACCTACTAGAGGAATCTCGCATATGGCAAATCTAGTTACTAGTGTAGCTATGGACTGCATTATAAGGGCCAGGTTATCTCCTGCTAAGCGTCGGACATTTAGTGCATCAACTAAGAGCCTTGTACCAAGCCCTCCATTAAATCTGTATATGTGTATTTGAAAGGGAAATGTGCCCTTGGGCCATTTCTAAGTATTTTGGTGATTGAGTGCCAGCACAAGTGCTTAAGTGTTAATCTATGCCAAATGTTGGACAAAGTGCAAATCGAGAGTAAAGGTATGTTTCTAAGACTTAGTACATTGTTTTGGAGACTAATGTGTTGTGTCTAAGTGCTGGAAATAGGAGAAATCAAATTGGAAAAGAGATGGATGTGTTCAGCCAAAGTCTGCTCAGTCTGGGTGCACCGGACAGTATCCGGTGCGCTAGGCTGGCGACTGTCAACTTGCTGCTCTCGGGACTTCGACGACGGTGTACGGCTATAAATCACCGGAATGTCCGGTGGTGCACCAGACTGTCTGGTCAGCCATTCACAGGCGAACTCCTCGTTCTCGGGAGATGATTAACGGCGTACGACTATAATTCACCGGACTGTCCGGTGGCGCACCAGACTGTCCGGTGAGCCAACAGTCAGCCGAGCCAACGGTCGGCCGAGGATTCCGCGCGTGACGCGTGGCCGAGCCAACGGTCACAATGGGGCACCGGACTGTCCGGTGTGCACCGGACAGTGTCCGGTGCGCCAACGGCTCTGAATCTCCAACGGTCGGCTTTGCCAAATAAGGAAAGAAATCTGCACCGGACAGTGTCCGGTGCGCCAGGCGACTGAAGGCAAGAATTGCCTTCCTGGAATGCTCTCAACGGCTCCTAGCTGCCTTGGGGCTATAAAAGGAGGCCCTAGGCGCATGGAAGAGCACACCAAGCATTCTCAAAGCATTCCTAAGCACTAAGACTTCGATTTCGCACATTTGATTCTTTGTGAGAGCAACTAGAGCTCTATTTGAGTTGTGAACTCGTTGGGTTGTGTTGTGAGCTCTTGTTGCAACTTGTGTGCGTGTTGTCGCTCTGCTTTTGTGTCTTATGTGCGTTGCTCATCCCTCCCTTACTCTGTGCTTCTTTGTGAACATCAAAGTGTAAGGGCGAGAGGCTCCAAGTTGTGAAGATTCCTCGCGAGCGGGATATAGTAAACAAAGCAAAACACTGTGGTATTCAAGTGGGTCTTTGGACCGCTTGAGAGGGGTTGATTGCAACCCTCGTCCGTTGGGACGGCACAACGTGGAGTAGGCAAGTTTTGTACTTGGCCGAACCACGGGATAAACCACTGTGTCTATCTGTGTTGATCCTCTTGTGGTTGTTGTGTTTTGCAAGGACTCCTCTCTAGCCACTTGGCCTTATTGTGCTAACGCTTAATCAAGTTTTTGTGGCTTTAAGTTTAAGTTTTTACAGGATCACTTATTCACCCCCCCCCCTCTAGGTGCTCTCAATTGGTATCGGAGCCGTTCTCTTCACGAAGGGACTAATCGCCTGAAGAGATGGATCCTAAGGGCAAGGGGATTGTGATCAATGATAAGGATAAGGAGTCATTCGTCAACGAGCCGAAAGATGACAAGTCTACTGACTCGGGCTCGGGCCACAAACGAAAAGATGGGAAGAAGAAGAAGACGAGGCGCATCAAGGAGATCATCTACTACGACGACAGCGATGAGTCCTCTTCTTCCCAAAAGGACGACGACAACGACTACGAGAAAAAGAAGACGGTTAACTCAAACTTCTCTTTCGATTATTATCGTATTCCGCATAGTTCAAATACACATTTGCTTTCCATTCCTCTTGGCAAACCTCCACACTTTGATGGGGAGGACTACGGATTTTGGAGTCACAAAATGCGTAGTCACTTGTTCTCTCTCCATCCAAGCATATGGGAGATTGTAGAGAGTGGAATGAAATTTGATAGCTCGGATAGTCCCATGTTTATAAATGAACAAATCCATAAAAATGCACAAGCTACTACTGTCCTTTTAGCATCTTTGTGCAGGGAAGAGTACAATAAGGTGAGCGGCTTGGACAATGCCAAGCAGATCTGGGACACCCTCAGGATCTCACATGAGGGGAACGACGTCACTATGCTCACCAAGATGGAGTTGGTGGAGGGCGTGTTTGGGAGATTTGCAATGATAAGGGGAGAGGAGCCAACCCAAACATACAACCGGCTCAAGACCCTCATCAACAAAATAAGGAGCTACGGAAGCACGCGATGGACAGACCACGACATCGTTCGCCTAATGCTAAGGTCTTTTACTGTCCTTGATCCACATCTTGTGAACAATATTCGTGAAAATCCTAGGTACACCAAGATGTCACCCGAAGAAGTACTTGGGAAGTTTGTAAGCGGGAGAATGATGATCAAGGAGGCGAGATACGTGGACGACGCGTTGAATGGTCCAATCCATGAGCCTCAACCCGTTGCTCTCAAGGCAACGAGTAGCAAGGAGGCGCTACCTAGCAAGGTGGCGCAAGTTGAGGCGGCAGGACTAAATGAGGAAGAGATGGCCCTCATCATCAAGCGCTTCAAGACGGCGCTAAAGGGCCGCAAGGAGCATCCCAAGAAGAACAAGACGAAGGGAAAGCGCTCCTGCTTCAAGTGCGGTAAGATTGGTCATTTTATCGCTAATTGTCCCGATAATAATAGTGACCAGGAACAAGAGAAGAAAGGGGAAAAGAAGAAGAAGTACAAGAAGGCTAAGGGCGAGGCACATCTTGGCAAGGAATGGGACTCGGATTGCTCTTCATCCGACGACGAAGGACTTGCCGCCTCAGCCTTCGACAAATCATCCCTCTTCCCCAACGAGCGTCACACATGCCTCATGGCAAAGGAGAAGAAGGTATGTACTCGAAACAATACCACCTATGCTTCTTCAAGTGATGATGAGTCTAGTGATGATGATGAAATAGATTACTCTAGTTTGTTCAAGGGATTGGATAGAACTAAAATAGATAAGAATAATGAATTGATTGATGCCTTGAATGAAAAGGATAGACTTTTAGAAAAACAAGAGGATCTTTTGTATGAAGAACATGATAAATTTGTAGAGGCACAAAAATCTCATGCTTTAGAAGTTAAAAGGAATGAAATGCTTTCTTGTGAACTATCTACTTGCCATGAGACAATTTCTAGTTTAAAAGATGTTAACAATGATTTAAATGCTAAACTAGAAGTAGCAAATAGATCTAACTCTTGTGTAGAACATGTTGTGATTTGCACTAGGTGTAAAGATTTTAATGTTGATGCTTGTAGTGAACACCTAGTGTCTATTGCAAGGTTAAATGATGAAGTGGCTAGTCTTAATGCCCAACTTAAGACTAGCAAAAATGAATTTGATAAACTAAAATTTGCGAGGGATGCCTACACGATTGGTAGACACCCCTCAATTAAGGATGGGCTTGGCTTCAAGAGGGAAGCCAAGAACTTAACTAGTCATAAAGCTTCCATTCCCGCCAAGGAGAAAGGGAAGGCCTCTATGACTAATAGTGTTCAAAAGAACCATGCTTTCATTTATGGTGATAGAAAATTTTCTAGAAATGTGTATAGGACCTGTGCTTATGATTCATATGCTATGTCTGCTTCTAGTTCCCATGTTGTGCATGGTAGAGATATGCCTAGGAAAAATATTCATCATGTGCCTAGAAAGAATATTGTTCATGTTCCTAGGAAAGTAATTAATGAACCTTCTACAATTTTTCATACTTGCAATGCTTCCTTTGTTATTTGTAGAAAGGATAAGAAGGTAATTGCTAGAAAATTAGGGGCAAGATGCAAGGGAGATAAAACTTGCATTTGGGTCCCTAAGACCATTGTGACTAACCTTGTAGGACCCAACAAGAGTTGGGTACCTAAAACCCAAGCCTAAATTTGCCTTGCAGGTTTATGCATCCGGGGGTTCAAGCTAGATTATCGACAGCGGATGCACAAACCACATGACGGGGGAGAAGAAGATGTTCACCTCCTACGTCAAGAACAAGGATTCCCAAGATTCAATCATATTTGGTGATGGGAACCAAGGCAAGGTGAAAGGGTTAGGGAAGATTGCTATTTCATCCGAGCACTCTATTTCTAATGTGTTTTTAGTTGAGTCACTTGGATATAATTTGTTATCCGTTAGTCAATTATGCAATATGGGATATAATTGTTTATTCACAAATGTAGATGTGTCTGTCTTTAGAAGAAGTGATGGTTCATTGGCTTTTAAGGGTGTACTAGACGGCAAACTTTATTTAATTGATTTTGCAAAAGAGGAGGCCGGTCTAGATGCATGCTTAATTGCTAAGACTAGCATGGGCTGGCTGTGGCATCGCCGCTTAGCACATGTGGGGATGAAGAACCTTCACAAGCTTCTAAAGGGAGAACACGTAATAGGTCTAACTAATGTGACTTTCGAAAAAGATAGACCTTGTGCAGCTTGTCAAGCAGGTAAATAGGTGGGAAGCTCTCATCATCCCAAAAATGTGATGACCACATAAAGACCTTTGGAGATGCTTCATATGGACCTCTTTGGACCCGTCGCCTATCTAAGCATAGGAGGAAGTAAGTATGGTCTTGTTATAGTTGATGATTTTTCCCGCTTCACTTGGGTATTCTTTTTGCAGGATAAATCTGAAACCCAAGGGACCCTCAAGCGCTTCCTCAGGAGAGCTCAAAATGAGTTTGAGCTCAAGGTGAAGAAGATAAGGAGCGATAACGGGTCCGAGTTCAAGAACCTTCAAGTGGAGGAGTACCTTGAGGAGGAAGGGATCAAGCACGAGTTCTCCGCTCCCTACACACCACAGCAAAATGGTGTGGTAGAGAGAAAGAATATGACGCTCATCGATATGGCAAGGACGATGCTTGGAGAGTTCAAGACTCCCGAGTGCTTTTGGTCGGAAGCCGTGAACACGGCTTGTCACGCCATCAACCGGGTGTATCTTCATCGCCTCCTCAAGAAGACTTCGTATGAGCTTCTAACCGGTAACAAACCCAATGTATCTTACTTTCGTGTATTTGGGAGCAAATGTTACATTCGAGTGAAGAAAGGTAGAAATTCTAAGTTTGCTCCCAAAGCTGTAGAAGGGTTTTGTTAGGTTATGACTCAAATACAAAGGCGTATAGGGTCTTCAACAAATCATCGGGTTTGGTTGAAGTCTCTAGCGACGTTGTAATTGATGAGACTAATGGCTCTCCAAGAGATCAAGTTGTTGATCTTGATGATGTAGATGAAGAAGACGTTCCAACGGCCGCAATACACACCATGGCGATTGGAGATGTGTGACCACAGGAACAAAAGGAGCAAGATCAACCGTCTTCCTCAACAATGGTGCATTCCCCAACTCAAGATGATGAATAGGTTCATCAAGAGGATGCATGTGATCAAGGGGGAGCACAAGATGATCATGTGATGGAGGAAGAAGCACAACCGGCACCTCCAACCCAAGTTCGAGCGACGATTCAAAGGAATCATCCTGTCGACCAAATATTGGGTGACATTAGCAAGGGAGTAACTACTCGTTCAAGATTAGTTAATTTTTGTGAGCATTACTCCTTTGTCTCTTCTATTGAGCCTTTCAGGGTAGAAGAGGCCTTGCTAGATCCGGACTGGGTGTTGGCCATGCAGGAAGAGCTCAATAATTTCAAGAGAAATGAAGTTTGGACACTAGTGCCGCGTCCCAAGCAAAATGTTGTGCGAACCAAGTGGGTGTTCCGCAACAAACAGGACGAGCACGGGGTGGTGACGAGGAACAAGGCTCGACTTGTGGCAAAAGGTTATGCCCAAGTCGCAGGTTTGGACTTTGAGGAGACTTTTGCTCCTGTGGCTAGGCTAGAGTCTATTCGTATTTTGCTAGCATATGCCGCTCACCATTCTTTCAGGTTGTTCCAAATGGATGTGAAGAGCGCTTTCCTCAACGGGCCAATCAAGGAGGAGGTGTACGTGGAGCAACCCCCTAGCTTCGAGGACGAACGATACCCCGACTACGTATGTAAGCTCTATAAGGCGCTCTATGGACTTAAGCAAGTCCCAAGAGCATGGTATGAATGCCTTAGAGACTTTTTAATTGCTAATGCTTTCAAGGTTGGGAAAGCCGATCCAACTTTATTCACTAAGACTTGTGATGGTGATTTATTTGTGTGCCAAATTTATGTCGATAACATAATATTTGGTTCTACTAACCAAAAGTCTTGTGAAGAGTTCGGCAGGGTGATGACTCAAAAGTTTGAGATGTCGATGATGGGCGAGTCGAACTACTTCCTTGGGTTCCAAGTGAAGCAACTCAAGGATGGCACCTTCATCTCCCAAACAAAGTACACTCAAGACTTGCTAAAGCGGTTTGGGATGAAGGACGCCAAGCCCGCAAAGACTCCAATGGGAACCGACGGACACACCGACCTCAACAAAGGAGGTAAGTCCGTTGATCAAAAGGCATACCAGTCAATGATAGGATCTTTACTTTATTTATGTGCTAGTAGACCGGATATTATGCTTAGCGTATGCATGTGTGCTAGATTTCAATCCAATCCAAGGGAGTGTCACTTAGTGTTCGTGAAGCGAATTCTTAGATATTTAGTCGCTACGCCTTGCTTCGGGATCTGGTATCCAAAGGGGTCTACCTTTGACTTAATTGGATATTCAGACTCCGATTATGCTGGATGTAAGGTCGATAGGAAGAGTACATCAGGGACATGCCAATTCTTAGGAAGGTCCCTGGTGTCATGGAGTTCTAAGAAACAAACCTCTGTTGCCCTATCCACCGCTGAGGCCGAGTATGTTGCCGCAGGATAGTGTTGCGCGCAACTACTTTGGATGAGGCAAACCCTCCGGGACTTTGGCTACAATCTGAGCAAAGTCCCACTCCTATGTGATAATGAGAGTGCTATCCGCATAGCAGACAATCCTATTGAGCACAGCCGCACAAAGCACATTGGCATCCGGCATCAGTGTTCTATATTAGCACCGAGAACCAGCTAGCCGATATCTTTACCAAGCCTTTAGATGAAAAGACCTTTTGCAGGCTGCGAAGTGAGCTAAATGTCTTAGATTCGCGGATCTTGGATTGATTTGTAGCATACATGTGAATTATGCTTTGATCATGTTCCTTATGCATTTTGTTGTTTACTTATGGTGCTCAAGTTGTACAAACACTCCCCGGACCTCACAAGTCCATTTGCAAGTGATGCACACATTGAGGGGGAGACGTGCTACAACTTGACCCTTTGAGACTAACCATGTGCTTGAGTTGTCTTAATTTAATCTCAAAGGAGGTTTGAAAGGGAAAAGGTGGACTTGGACCATGAAAGACTTCCACTGCACTCCGATGAGAGGGTAACTTATTCTAAGTTCATCTCATGTACTCTTATTGCCTTTGTACTCTTATTTGAAGATTTTGGTGAGGCAATGGGGTTAAGGGCCAAAATTGATCCCGTTTTGGTGCTTGATGCCAAAGGGGGAGAAATTAAGGCCAAAGCAATAAATGGATCAGCTACCACTTGAGAAATTTTGAAAATAGTAGAATAGAGCTTTTGGTTTGTCAAAACTCTCTTATTGTCTCTCTTGTCAAAAGTTGGCCTCTTGTGGGGAGAATGGTTGAGCTTTTGGTTTGTCAAAACTCTCTTATTGTCTCTCTTGTCAAAAGTTGGTCTCTTGGTGGGAAAATAGTTGATTATGGGAAAAAGGGGGAGTTTTTGAAATCTTTGATCAATTTCTCTTGGAGCGACTCTCTTTATGTCTCTACAAGTGTGTTTGACTTAGAGATAGGAAATCGAGTTTGTTTTGCAAAAACAAACCAAGTGGTGGCAAAAGTATGATCCAAATATGCCAAAGTTGAATCAAAACAATTTGTGTTCTTATTTGCATTGATAGTGCACTTGTTCTAGTTGCTTTGTGTTGTGTTGGCATAAATCACCAAAAAAGGGGGAGATTGAAAGGGAAATGTGCCCTTGGGCCATTTCTAAGTATTTTGATGATTGAGTGCCAACACAAGTGCTTAAGTGTTAATCTATGCCAAATGTTGGACAAAGTGAAAATCGAGAGTAAAGGTATGTTTCTAAGACTTAGTACATTGTTTTGGAGACTAATGCGTTGTGTCTAAGTGCTGGAAACAGGAGAAATCAAATTGGAAAAGAGATGGATGTGTTCAGCCAAAGTCTGCTCAGTCTGGGTGCACCGGACTGTCCGGTGCTGCACCGGACAGTGTCCGGTGGTGCACCAGACAGTGTCCGGTGCGCCAGGCTGGCGACTGTCAACTTGCTGCTCTCGGGGCTTCGACGACGGTATACGGCTATAAATCATTGGACTGTTCGGTGGTGCACCGGACTGTCCAAAGAGCCATTCACAGGCGAACTCCTCGTTCTCGGGAGATGATTAACGGCGTACGGCTATAATTCATCGAACTGTCCGGTGAGCCAACAGTCAGCCGAGCCAACGGTCGGCCGAGGATTCCGCGCGTGACGCGTGGCCGAGCCAACGATCACAATGGGGCACCGGACTGTCCGGTGTGCACCGGACAGTGTCCGGTGCGCCAACGACTCTGAATCTCCAACGGTCGGCTTCGCCAAATAAGGAAAGAAATCCACACCGGACAGTGTCCGGTGGTGCACCGGACTGTCCGGTGCGCCAGGCGACTGAAGGCAAGAATTGCCTTCCTGGAATGCTCTCAACGGCTCCTAGCTGCCTTGGGGCTATAAAAGGAGGCCCTAGGTGCATGGAGGAGCACACCAAGTGTTGGGGGCCTTCGGCTTCCGAAGGTCCTCAAAAACATGATTTGACAATATTTTCCGAGTGAAACATGTGAACAGGTATCTTCGGAGTCAGGTTGCGGGTGTACAAGAGCATGGTTAAGACGAAGCTTGACTGGGGTGGAAAGCGATCACGACGAAGGATAAGACGATCACGAAGCTACGTGCAGAAAAGCTTCGGCATGACGGCAGAAAAGAGGAACCAACTTAAGGATGAAAAGTCAAATTAAACCTCGAAGGATTGCTATAAAGTTATTGTCAAATGTAAAGGGCATCAATGTAATTTTACACGGCCTGCGTCCCGTGTCTATAAATAGATGAACAGTACTCCCGTACTGTTCACGCTGATCTGGCATACGCTTTTTCGCATCACGACTGTACCTTTACTTTCCATCAATCTGAAGGTACATTTGTAATTTGTTTTTATGAATTTGGTAATAAAAATAAGTTGATGATAATACTCGTATCATTACTCGTGTTTTATATATGTGTGCTCTTTTTTACCATCTATCAATCATATGAAGGTCTTTTCTTTTGTAACCTTCGTCCAAGATTCATTATATCCGAAGGGACATAATGTTTTTAAGGACAAAGGAGTTTAACATTTAACACTTTTTATGTTGCCTTGTTCTTAATTCTTAGCATTTGAGAACAAGTCCCCAACATTGGCGCCCACCTCCGGTGAACTCACGTCCATTTTTTGAGTTTTGAACACCTTCGGCAAGCGTCACCTTCGTCATGCCGCCTAAAAAAGCTTCAGCGACAGGGGCTGCCACTCTGCAGTCGCTGGACCCCAATCAAGATGTCGTTTCTCTTAGGGAGGCCCAGAGCCAGAAGAGAAAGGTCACCAGTCCAACGCCTTCGTAGGACGACTTGGATCAAGAAATCCAAAATTTGGAGATGATCAATCAACAGGTCCAACGGAAGAAGGAGAAGATGGCTCGCCTAGCTGATCTTCAAAGGCAGATAGACGAAGCCTCTGAAGAGCTTCGACATCTTGCTCAAGATGACCAGAACCAAAGGCCCCCGCGCAGAGAGCTTCATCAAGAGGGCTTCTACAACGAGGGCAACTGGTATGAAGATTTCCATCACGGAAATTTTGCTTTTGATGATACTTCTCCCCTGTCAACAGAACTGCAGGCTACTCCTTGGCCACAATCTTACCAGCCACCCCAGCTCCCCATGTACGACGGTCATTCAGATCCGAAACAATTCCTAATGAGCTATGAAGCAACCATATCTTCGTATGGTGGCAACACAACGGTCATGGCAAAGTCTTTTGTCATGGCTGTCAGGAGTGTGGCACAAACCTAGTACTCCTCTCTTAGGCCAGGGACAATCACCTCATGGCAAAAGCTGAAGGATATGTTGATAACCAGCTTCCAAGGGTTTCAGACGAAGCCAGTCACTGCTCAAGCTTTATTCCAGTGCACCCAGGATCACGAAGAATACCTTCAGGCATATGTCCGAAGGTTCCTACGTCTGAGGGCACAGGCACCAACAGCGCCCAATGAAATTGTCATTGAGGCCATGATCAAGGGGCTTCGACTAGGACCTTCAGCTCAGTACTTTGCCAGGAAGCCTCCTCAAACTTTGGAGAAGCTGCTCTAGAAGATGGACGAGTATATTCGAGCCGACAATGATTTTCGTCAAAGAAGGGAGGAAGCTTTCAGGTTCTCTGAAATGACCAGGGGCTTCGGAGGAAGATTTTATCCGAGGCACGTTAGGTCAATTCACAATTCTACTCAAAATGATGACAAAGGGAGTCAACAGCAAAGGCCACAGTGCTCCTCGCAAGCTTCGGGGCAACAGCAAAGCTCTTTCCGGCCGCCAGTGCCAAGGGGCAGAGGCGCCAGGGGCTTCGGGGGAAGATTTGGAGATCAACCAAGAAAAATTTACTGCCTATTTTGTGGTGAAGGCAAGGGCCATACCACCAGGATGTGCCATGTTACCATCCAGAAGCAAAAGGAGCTAGCAGAAGCTGCAGCGCAACAGAGCTAGCCGAAGCAGGTTATGCATACTGCTTCGTACCATTCGCCTTACATTCCAGAATATGTAGGCAATCACCCTGCAGCCTCTGTTGCTTCGGCAAGCCAACCCCAAGCTTCCTGGCAACAGCTTCCACCGCCACCACCAATACAACGAGCTCCGCAGCCAGAAGGGAGCCAGCACTCTCACCCCTAGAGGGACTTCAGAGAGGCGTCCGAAGCTCACACAGTCAATAGCACTGTGCCAGAGTCGAAGCACATTTACTGACAAAATATCCTACCTCGACAGCAGCTTTTTGCATTTTCGCATTCAGTTTTACTTTCTTTGTACTAAAGAACAATTATGGGAAGTTTAAGTGTCTTTTATCGTTTTTTCAAATTCTTGTAACAGTTTAGCTTATTATCATAATGAAAATATATCTTCACCATAGGCTTGAGTTGCCGAAGCACAAGAATTTTTGGTGGCACGGAGAACCTTCGAATTATCAAAAACTTGTTCTAAGGAACGCACTGTAACTTCTTCGAAGTAGTAAAAAGTCGTTCCTAAGGGAGCGCAGTGTAAGTTTTCTGCTCAAAAGTCGTTCCGAAGGGAATGCAGAGCTTACAGCGAAAAATAAACGCTGATTCCGCTGAAAGTAAAAGGCGAAGAAGCTCCTAAGGGAGGCTTACAGCGAAAAATAAACGCTGATTCCGCTGAAAGTAAAAGGCGAAGAAGCTCCTAAGGGAGGCTTACAGCGAAAAGTCAGCGTTGAGATAAAAAGATTATGTGCTCTATTGCAGGGATGTGTGTATCTTCGGCATAAATATCATTTTGCATAGCATAACATCATCACATCATTTTGCATAACATAAGCATCATACATCATATCGCATGTAGAACAAGAAGGGGACACAGTATTGATCTTCGAAGAATGTTTTGAAAAAGAGAAAATCCTGCTAAGGCACAAGATAAATTGAGAAGAAGTGTAGCTTCATTAGAGAGACAACATAAAACTTTTTTATAGCTTCGAAGAATGTTTTCACGAAGCTTGGATATTCTTCATCAGAGAAGTATGAAAATTCTTGTGATACATAAAATATTTTCTTCACGAAGCATGAAAAGAAGGGAAGGTGTTTTTTTCGCCGAAGGCTCAAAAAACGGTATGTATGCAAAATTTCATGCATCGTAAAGAATTGAACCATAAAAAGATTATATATTACATTCAAAGTTACAAAGTTTAACACATGTCACATTCCAAATATTTTTACAATAGTATTTAATCTTCCCTAAGAACTACTTCTGCAGCTTCGTTCAGTAGCTGATCGACAACTTTGTCCATGATGGCTTCGGCCATTTTTCTAATTTCATCGCCTCCCTTTGGGTGGGGGCCCGGAGACGCCTCAGCAGGTTCTGAGGGAGGAGAGGATACGGCTATATTACTATTACAAACCGTGAATAAAGTTTGTAATAAAAAATTACAACACAATAAAAACCACTAGTTAATACCTATTTGCCCTTCAGGCCCTGAGCTTTTCTCAGCAGCCTCTGCTACCTTCCTAGCATCATGGATGCCTTTTTCGCTTCTTTGAATGATTTCTTGAGCCATCTCTTGGCCGCCATTGTCCCAAATGTCGGTGAAAAATTTTCCACCGACCTGGCTTGCTTTGGCTGAAGGGTCTTTAATATCTTTAGAGGATAAAGCAGCTTCAGATTGTGCTAAAGATTTCACATGCTCGCACCCTTTCTTCTCCAAAATAGTAACAATTCCCCTGGCGCCCTAAAAAGCACAAATGTCCCTGTGACTATTCAAGATTTCCTCGAAGGCCTCAGCTTCGTGACTGATCCATTCAATCGGGCCTTCTGGATTCCTCCTTGTGAAATTTTCTTCACTAGAGAACGCGCCAACGCTGGCGAAGCTGAATTTTATCTTCTTAACACACTCCATGGATTTATCATAGCACCTTTTCTTGGAAGCACGAAGCTTTTCAACATTTATTTCCAAATGATTTGCCCATTGATCACTTAGTTCTCGTTTTGTTTCTTCAAGAATGCGTTCTTCTTTAGCTCGGGCTAATTGTTTCCGAAGATCTTCGATTTCGCGCTTCTGAGCTTCGGCTTGAGTTTTAGAATTAGCTTCGTTTTCCTTTATCTTATCCACCAATGTAAGCAGAATTTTGTCCTTTTCCAAGGCTTCGTTTCTTAGCCTGATAACCTCTGTTCGAAGGTTGTTAAGAGCAATAGTGCAGCTCTCATCTTCAGCATTCTTTTGTGCCCTTAAGGCATTGCTAAGTATTAAGCCCTATTCAAAAGAACGAATGGATTAACATAAGAACAAAAGACTAATTTAAAACTCATAAACTTCAAAATTTACAATTTTTACCTTCAGACTATTGTATCAAGGCTATCTGCAAGATCGTCCTTCGTCATGGCGCAAAGGCCAGCTTCAAGCTTCGGGAACCCCATGCTTCTAGCCATCTCCCGGCAGACGGATAATTCTTTATTGTCTGGGAGACAGTATAGGAAGTCATCTTCGTCTGTCCCATTGAACACTACGGCCCCCTTCGGATACTTCAGTTCTCGGGCATAGTGATTAGCTTCAAAAATCTCTTCTTCAAATAATTTCTTTCCCGAAGCATGCCGCACAATATAATCACGTATTTTGGAAGATGCTTCGGGGGCGGCAGTGTCAATTTCCTCAATCAAAATCGGCTGTGTCATTTTTGTTTTTTCGGTTTCCAAAGTTGCCTCTGTTAATTTTGTTTCTTCAGCTTTCCAATGTTTTACCTTGGTGGGCTCTGAAGGCCCAGCTTCAGTTTCAAATTGTTGTTTCAAAGCTTCAGCAACAAAGGCTTCAGTAGACACTTCAGAAGCTTCAACAGTTTTCTTCGGAGTTATGCTTGAAGATTTAATTGTTTCCAAAACATCTAGCACATTAACCATCCTTTTTCTTTTCGGGGTCGCTGCTGGACCCTTTTGGATTTTTGTTGAAGGACTTAAAATTTCTAATGTTTTTGCTTCTTCAGTCCTCGGTTCTTCTGTTTTCTCTGTTGCTGGTACTTCGGCCATTTCTTCAATTTTTGGCACTGGAGTTGGTTCTCTAGCTTCGGTGGCCGAAGAGGCCTCACCAATAAACTCAGGCACTGTGGCCGGTTCAATATAACGTGGCCGGTGTGTGAGCACCTTTACCTTTTTCCTCTTCGGCGCTGGCTCGCTAGGAGCAGCTGAAGCAATTTCCTTTGCAGGAGAAGTATTTTTCCTTTTTTGGCCTCGCACTGGGTAATGGTAGTCGGGGTAGAAAAACCCAATTGCATCGAATACTCGGTTAAGTCTCTTCTTCTTTCGACCTCCGAAGGCCGCTGATAATGCAGTATCTTCGGCTTTTGAGTATACCCCAAGCAATTCGTCACTTATGGCCTCAATACTTTTTAACCAGTCATCATCTGGTTCAACAAATTCATCTCCGTATTAGAATGTGTATTTCAGTCTAACTAGTCCACCTTCATCAGGTTCCTTGACGGTCTCCTTCGGCATTTCCCACTTTTCTACAAGTGGCCATACTCTGAAGGCAATATGCTCTTGGACCAAATCCCTTGTCCCAATAAAAGAGCAAACCACGTCGAAGGCTCTCTAGCATTCTTCGGCTGCTTCATCCATTTCCATCTTCGGCTTCCGGAGGCCGAAGCGTTGCCAGATAGGGCGCATAATGATACCCTTGACATCTTCACGTGATTTCAAGTCATTTTTCACGTAAAACCATTCTGTCATCCAGTCGCCGGGCCACCTCTTTCGAAAGGTTGGCACAGGGCAGCTTGACCCGGACCGAGCGCCGAAGCTGTAGCAGCCAAAGTTGTTGTGATACTGCTCTTTGCCCCAGGGTTTTGTCTCATACAATAGCTCGTGTATGTTACAGAAGCTTTTTGCATTAGGTTCCAAACCTTGGCTTCTCACGACCCACACAAAGATGTTCATCCTTATGATTGCTTCGGGGATAAGTTGGTGAAGGTAGATTTCGAATGTCTTCAGTACTTCCACGACAAAACTGCTCAAGGGAAATCGTAATCCAGCTTTTAGGAAGCTTCAGAATATCATGACCTCATTTTCTTTGGGAGTCGGACAAGTCTTCTCTCCTTCGTCAGCCCTCACAACAGACAAGTCCCGAAAGTATCTCCCTCTCATATTGACAAGATGATTTTCCTTAATACTGGACTTACCAAAAACTGCATGGCTTGGTCGCCAGGGTCGATCTTCGGAATCTTCACCACCACTATCCACATCGTAACTTTCACTATCGCCAGTATCTTCAGATAAACCCTCCAAAATCTCCTTGGTAATCTTCTCCGTATTAGTCTTTGACATTGATTCAAGAAAGCCCAAGTGCATCTCCTCAGAAAGGCTTAGCTTCGAAGCACCAATAACTTTCTTATCTTCAGGCATCTTCGCAAATGCTGACAAAACACACTCGAAACCGAAGCTTAAAAATTTAAAACCGAGCAAGTGCTGTTGCGCGCAGGCTGAAAAGTTGGGTGAGTAAAAGCAGATGGCAAAAGAGCGTGCCAGATAAACTTGCGGTGAGCTCTTATTTATACACCCAGTATGTCGAAAACTGGAGGGCCCCGTTTGTCAATGACTGTTGCTATTCTAGCAGAAGGAAGGTGTTTTTTCGGACCATCGGCTTAAAGCCTTCGTCCATGTCGCAATATGAATTTATCATTACAGTAAATTAATATTGCGAGGGGCTACTGTTGGGGGCCTTCGGCTTCCGAAGGTCCTCAAAAACATGATTTGACAATATTTTCCAAGTGAAACATGTGAACAGGTATCTTCGGAGTCAGGTTGCGGGTGTACAAGAGCATGGTTAAGACGAAGCTTGACTGGGGTGGAAAGCGATCACGACGAAGGATAAGACGATCATGAATCTACGTGCAGAAAAGCTTCGGCATGACGGCAGAAAAGAGGAACCGACTTAAGGATGAAAAGTCAAATTAAACCTCGAAGGATTGCTATAAAGTTATTGTCAAATGTAAAGGGCATCAATGTAATTTTACATGGGCTGTGTCCCGTGTCTATAAATAGATAAACAGTACTGTTCACGCTGATCTGGCATACGCTTTTTCGCATCACGACTGTACCTTTACTTTCCATCAATCTGAAGGTACATTTGTAATTTGTTTTTATGAATTTGGTAATAAAAATAAGTTGATGATAATACTCGTATCATTACTCGTGTTTTATATATGTGTGCTCTTTTTTACCATCTATCAATCATACGAAGGTCTTTTCTTTTGTAACCTTCGTCCAAGATTCATTATATCCGAAGGGACATAATGTTTTTAAGGACGAAGGAGTTTAACATTTAACACTTTTTATGTTGCCTTGTTCTTAATTCTTAGCATTTGAGAACAAGTCCCCAACACCAAGCATTCTCAAAGCATTCCTAAGCACCAAGACTTCGATTTCGCGCATTTGATTCTTTGTGAGAGCAACTAGAGCTCTATTTGAGTTGTGAACTCGTTGGGTTGTGTTGTGAGCTCTTGTTGCGACTTGTGTGCGTGTTGTCGCTCTGATTTTGTGTCTTGTGTGCGTTGCTCATCCCTCCCTTACTCCGTGCTTCTTTGTGAACATCAAAGTGTAAGGGCGAGAGGCTCCAAGTTGTGGAGATTCCTCGCGAGCAGGATATAGTAAACAAAGCAAAACACTGTGGTATTCAAGTGGGTCTTTGGACCGCTTGAGAGGGGTTGATTGCAACCCTCGTCCGTTGGGACGCCACAACGTGGAGTAGGCAAGTTTTGTACTTGGCCGAACCACGGGATAAACCACTGTGTCTATCTGTGTTGATCCTCTTGTGGTTGTTGTGTTTTGCAAGGACTCCTCTCTAGCCACTTGGCCTTATTGTGCTAACGCTTAATCAAGTTTTTGTGGCTTTAAGTTTAAGTTTTTACAGAATCACCTATTCACCCCCCTCTAGGTGCTCTCAGTATTAGAAAATAAACAATAAGAAATAAGAAGTCTTTATCGTACCTAGAATTTGAGACGTAGTCAAACCAAGAAATTTCCTAGCGCACAATGCTTTGAAATGACAAGGCACGAATACGCTCTATCAGCTTGCCCCCAGCAAGCGCAAACAAAAAGTACTGCGCTGGGACAAAAATCAAACATGTAAAGAGGCCATGAAAGGAAAATTATGAAAAACTAAAAAATAGATGATCATGAACAAGCATGCTTTTTAGGTGCTTTTGCAATAACAAACCATAGATAAAGATAGAACATATGCATCCTATTAGAACATACTTTACAATGCCTAAAAACATAATCTTATTCAACATCCTAATATTTTAACCATGTTTTTTTCTTATCCACTCTGTTATGTTTTTCTAGACAAGCAAACAAATCAGCCTTCAAAATCAGTATTACCAAGCACGTAGCCAAATAACGTAAAAGAAAACCAAAGCAAAATGTAGCAAAATAAATAAAGTAAAGCTTAACATGATTTTAGAGAACATAATAATATGATATTTACCTCAAGCTCATTTGCTAGATTAGTATGTTTGTTTCTAAGAGCTTCCATGATGTCTTTTGTACCATCGAATGTGCTTGCCGCAGAAGTTACCCAGGACAGGAAAACCATGTGTCTCAATTTCTCGACCATCTCCACCTACCTACTTTCAAGAAGCAACTATATTGCAGGGACCAAATGTAGGTTGCCTGAATACCAGTGCAACTGGTAGCCAAGGCGAGAGCATCTCTAAACAAAGCAAAGCAAGCAACCATGATAGGTCTCACAAACACCATACCTTATAAGTAGCAGCAGGTGGAGCTCATCGCCACTGGATTTATCATCCTGAAATAAGCAGATGAAGACAAATCACACAAATAAGATACATATCACCCTAAGTATTACTACTTGTCACTGTAACATATGGTGAATTATACACCAAAAAGATGAGGTGCATGAGTAATTCTAGTCATCAGTTACAGAAACATTATGTCTGGGAGACAAACAGTTTACACAATTACACTTAGAAACCAACACAAAGCGGCCAACCCATAACAACAATGATCCCTGTAGCTTTTAAGCCATCAATATATACAACAATATGTCTGTGCATTGCTCCTACTTGTTAGATGGTTTCAAGCCCATGCAAAAGTTGTTATAGACTTCAGATATTTGGCATTCAGAAATCAGAACAAAACTTCAGGTCAGATCTTATATATCCTAAGTGTGTATGCCACCAAAAACATTTTTTAAAGGCCAATCATGTTTTGCATTAAATAATGATTTGCACACATAAAGGGATAAGAAAACGGGTTTATATTTTATCAAAAGAAAAAGAGGTAGACCTAAGAAATAGTGACATGATGCCTCTATATCCCAAAAACACTTGGAATGCACCTCCAATTATTATAGCTCCCTGCAGGTGCTTCATTATGTGTTTAGAATTCTGTAATGAAATGCAAATTGTTAAGCTCAGTCAGGACTGCTAGTAGAAAACAAACAAGCCTTGCATGACTGAAACATTTGCCATGTTCTAAGCATGCAACAACATAAGACACAAAAATTCGTGCATACATTATCATTGATCCCAAAGAATTCTTGTGAGTTGATGATCGCAAGAGCAGGAGCCAGGTATATAAAGGATGGACCCTGCACAAGTGGATAGTCTCGTTCCAACAAACATGTGCAGCAATGTAGTCACCCCGGTGACGAGCAACACTGTGGATACCACTGCCGCCATGTCATCCTGACCAAAACACGACCAAATATAACCTAGTATTCAGTAAGAAACCTAATAAATCAGTAATAGTGCCCGAGATACAACAAATTCAATTCTAGAACTCACAGCCGAGCCACCCATAGTAGGGACCATCACGAGAGAAATCAGGATGATTGAACTGACCATGGAAATATAATGCTAGAATCTGTATACCACCAGAGGAACTGCAATGCAGCTTAAAACCGATTAAATCAATGCACCGCCCATCATTACCCATAGCACACATCGCCAGTGTGAAAGCTCTCTTGTGGGTTTTGGTGTTTGGATGACAACTCAATTAAAGGACTAACAAGTGTACTAAGTGTTGAACAGGTGCTTAAGGTAAAACTAACAGGGTTCAACACAAGTGAACAAATGTGATGGTCCAAGAACTGGATTATGGATACATAATGGACATCACAAGTAAGATGGACATTGCATAAAGTGAGACTCAGGTGCGTAGCTCAGAGACAACTGATCAAGCCAAGGATGGAGGCAAGAAGAGCTTCGAGGTACCAAGTGCACGGGAGAAGGTCAAAGAGGCTGAGGAACCCAAAGCCAAGGGTGAAGAAGAAGACTTGCAAAGTCAAGGGTGATCGAGTTGAGAAAAGCTACGACACATCAAGGATCACTACATAAGGACGTGACTTACAACCAATGAGGAAACATATCTAGTTTATGTGGTGTAAGTCATAAGGCTCAAGACCAAGCTCTAAGAAGGAGATCAAGGTTACTAGAAGAAGAAGCAGTGTCAAAACCAGAACTGGAAGCAGCCCAAAAAGAGCTAAGTGCACCTTGACTTTTAGTTTGGGTTGTTGCTATGTTTGGAGATGTTCTATGTGACCTTTACAGGATGTTGGAGCTAAGAAATGTTAATCTAGATCAAGTCAAGCTGACTTGATGATTTATGAGTCCAACATCAAAGCTCAAGCATGTCAAATGCTATAGATGTAAAAATCAAAGAGAAGGTATGTCTCTAGACTTAGTACATTGGTTTTTATGTACTAATATATTTGTCTAAGTGCTAGAAACAGAAGGAAGAAGAAAAGAAAAGAAATGAAAAAGGCTTGGATGTGTACACAAAGTTTGAGCTCAGTCTGGCACACCGGACTGTCCGGTGCGCCAGGCTGAACTCTGGTGAACAGGCCACTCTCGGGAGAAGCCGGTGGCGTACGGCTATAATTCACCGGACTGTCCGGTGAGCCAACGGTCGGCCACGCAAACCGCGCGTGACGCGTGGCCGAGCCAACGGTCAGATGGGGGCACCTGACTGTCTGGTGTGCACCGGACAGTGCCCGGTGTGCACCGGACAGTGTCCGGTGCGCCAACGGCTCTAGGACTGCAACGGTCGACTGCTCCATTTCTGGAAGGAAATCGGGCACCAGACAGTGTCCGGTGGTGCACCGGACTGTCCGGTGCGCCACTCTACAGAAGGCAAGATTTGCCTTCCTGGATTGCTTCCAACGGCTCCTAGGCCCCTTGTGCCTATAAAAGGGACCCCTAGGCACCTCAAGCAATGAATAAGTGCAGCCAACAAGTGTAGACATCACTCGAATCATTTCTCACTCTCCCTCTTGTGTGTATCTCTCTAGTTTGTGTAGAAGGCAAAGCTATAAGCCTTTAGAGAGAGGAGAAGTGCTGCTAAGAGCAAGAGCAAGGTCTTGAGTGTAGTGTTACTCTGCCAGGGTGCTGTCAAGAAGTTTGTAAACAACCACGGTTTTGTTGTAACCCAACTCAACATAGTGAAAGGCTCTATCTGTCATACTGACTCTCTATCTTACTCGGGATAAATCCTTGCGTCTGTGTGCTCTCTATCTGTCAACATAGTGAACCTCGGGATAAATCCTTGCGTCTGTGTGCTCTGTTCCGTATTGTATTCTGACTCTCTATCTTACTCGCTTTTATATCTGCACTTCACTGCTTACTTATGGTACTAGCTTTCCTTGAAGTGCAGGATATTCTTAAGACAGGAACTTCAATTCCACTACAACCTACTCGAAGGGTTCTTCACTCCACTGCGATCCTGTCTTCGAGTAGAGTAAGATTTAAGTTTTAAAGTGATAATTTTTATTCGCCTATTCACCCCCCTCTAGGCGACATCCAGATCCTGTTCCCGGGCCAAAGGGAACTTTCAATTGGTATCAGAGCTAGGCCTCTCTAGTGTGGGCTTAGCCGTCCGGAGATGACGATGTCGTCACAAGAGGTAACTATAGAACTTCTTTTAGGCGATGGCTCAAATTACAAGTCTTGGTCTATCTCTATTTATAATGCTTTCATGAGTGTTGATCCTGATTTGAGACAGGTCTTTAGTAGAAGTATTTTTCCCTCTAATGTTAGTAAAAATCCTTCTAATGATGAACTAAGATGTCTATCTCTAAATCACCATGCTTGCAACATCTTAGTTGATTCTCTTTCTAGAGATGCCTATTTTGTCATCATGAGTAGTGATAATGATTTATTTGTTGATGCTCATGATTTATGGAATAGAATTAAAGTAAAATATTTTGTGGCAAATTGTACTGCTCCCACTCCCTATATTGCTTGTGATGCTAACCTTTCAAAGGGAGAAGAACAAGAACGATGGGCACCAAACGATGAATCCACCTCGTCAACAGGTTTGTTCTCCACTAGTAATAAATGTTTTATTGCTAACAATGATGGTGGAGACGAAAGCCATGATGAGGAGGAATATGAGGATGATAGCGAGGATGAATCTTCATCACCACAAGGTGCATTTTCCTGTATTGCTTCCACTAACATTGATGACAGAGAAAATGAGACCGACGATGTGGAAGAAGAGGAGATTCATTGTTTCTACATCCATCTCAACAAAGAGGACAAAGCGCTCTTGGTTAAACTGTTGAGAAGGAACAAGGAACAAGGTGAGACACTTCTCAGGCTAAAGGAGACACTCATCAAAACAAACAATAGCCTGGAGAAGATGACCAAAGAACATGAGGAGCTAAAGTGCTCTCATGATGATTTGGTCCAACGATATGATTCAATTTTAATTGAGCAAAGAAATAATGATGATGCTTTATCTTGTGTTGCTCAACTTAAAATGGAAAATGCCATGCTTAGGGGTCAAGTCGAAATGATAAACTTAGAAAAACTTGCTCTAGGTGAAGAATATGATATGTTATCATTTTCTCATAATAAATTAATTGATGACCATATCATGCTTGATATTGCTCATGAAATAGTAATTTCTAGTGTTAACTCAAGTGAACCTCATTCTTGTAAATGTGCACATTTGGATAATCTATCACCATGTGCTAACCCCTGTCACTCAAAAGGAAGCGAGTGTTTAAATGAGCAAAAAGTTGCAGGGTCACAAAAGAAATTATGTGGGAACAAGAAGCAAAGACAACTAAGGAGAAGACGCATTGCTCAATTCTCTCATGATATCCACGGGCGCGTGGTGAAGAAGCTTGAGAAAGGAAAAACTGCAGCAAGTGTTAAGCTCAATAAGAAGAATGTTCCTAAAGATGAAGAAATCAACATGAGCTTGGAAAAAGGTAAAGATTCAATTAATCATGTTGTTTGCACTGACCTTTTCTCTATGTCATCCAAGAACAAAGTGAGAAAAGGGAAAAGGAGGTGCTTTAAGTGCAACAAGTCAGGACACCTCATTGTGTCATGTCCATACACCAACAAGGGTGAAGGGATAAGGAGATGCTTCGGATGCAATGATAAGAACCACACGATCACTTCTTGTCCTCTATTGACGGATCAAGCATGTGCAGTCTCCAAGATGACTCTCACCAAGGAAAATAACAAACAGCAAGCGTCATGTCAGGTTGAGCGACGCTTCTGCTACAAGTGTGGTGAGCAGGGTCATCTATCCAAGGTATGTAATAACGGTGAGGTTCCTAAGCAAGTAAATTTGTCTCAATCTTATTCGCTTAGGAGACCCAAATCATACACTTGTGCTAGATCTATAACGAGATCACCTAGAACTAGCACAAAGACTATTTGGGTACCAAAGGCACTTTGGTTGAACGTCATGGACCCATCCCGAGGTGGGTACCAAATTGTGCTAACTAGACCATGCAGGTGCCTTGAGATGGACTGGAGACCATGGGAAAGCTTAAGACGGTTATCTAAAACTCTATGCTTAAGTTGTTAATTGTTTTGGTGTTTATTGACCCAAGGTTGAATTATTGTGAGACACTAATCCCATGTTCATCTCAAGTGAAAAAAGGTGAATAGGTCCTTAATCATTATTGGTGAATCAAACAAAGGACCTTGATGAGATTCTTCAACTTGCTCTCCAAAGGATGGTACCCTAGTATCTTGAGTACATTCTTGCAAATAAGTATTGCTTTTAAGGTGGATTATTGTGTTTACCTATCCTTGGAGTAGTTATGCTTTTGATTGCCTGTGTTGAGTACCTTTCAATCAATGATTAAAGATTTCCAAGATCGTAACCATGTGTGCTTAATCATGATTGTGTGCTTTAGAGGTTATGTCTCTTGAATCATTTAATGGGTAGTTTTTCATTAGATATATCCACCATGATTAACTCTTGTTGTGTTCGTATTCCGTTGTGAGTTATGCTATATGGTTTTGATGATTAACCTGTGTGCAAATATGACATATTGTTTAGTTTATGTTCACATGATTACTCTAGTCTGGTATTGTGTGAATATAAACTCCATGTTGTGCCTCTAATGCACCCTTTTGAGCTAAGGTGCATGAACAAAAGGAGCCCTCAATTAGTGACAACTGGTGCTCTCATAGCAATTCAGGAAAAGGCAAAGGTATGGAGAATGGAACTATGCAATTTCATTGAATATCTTGAAGTTCCATTAATTGTGATCACAGCTATGGTCTTGCCTCTGAATTGGTAGTATCTTGGCTTAGGTGCTCCTTACTTTATAATGTTGATTCTTTTGGTGTATCTAAGGAACCTTCTTAATTATGATGTGCTTAGACATTGCGCTTTATATGCATGATCGTGTTGTTTTCAATTGGTATATGTGGTGCAATGATTGTCAAGTATGAAGCATGTCTAGGTTGCTCGTAAAATGTTATACTTCTTGAAGCATGCATTGTTGGATTAAGTCAATCTTTCATTTGATATTCAAATTGGTATATTTGTGTGATGAAAGTGATAGAGTATGCCTTGACCAAGGTATGTTGTGATCCCCTCTAGTTCTGAGGAAGCTAGAATGTGCAAAGTGCAAGTCATTCAAATACTTGATGCACAACTTGAGGGGGAGCACACATAACTTGTGTCTTTTGAGACTAACTGTTTCTTGAGCGATCTTGTACAGTCTCAAGGTGGAAAAGAGAAGATGAGCAAGAAATGGAGCAATCAGGACTTGGGTACCTCTGTAAGTCAAGTAATTGGTATCTTAAGTCATGAGTAATTGCATATTTTTAGATTGCTCATGCTCTATAATATTTGGTGATACTCTATGCCTATCCTTAAATATCATGGAGCTATGATAATAAATGATCTTGCAATTGGTATCTTTCAATTGGTAGCCGTGATAGTTTGCTTCAATTGACATCTTTTGATAATCATTAGAATAGAAGTTTCTTCTTGTGCCCAATACTATAACTTGTTCTAAGTTTGGTGTCTTAGCAACAAGAAAAAGTTAGGATAAAGAATCAGGCACAAGTGTGGAGAAGCTCTCGAGAGATTAAATACTTTCAAGATGGGAAGTACACTACAACATGGTAAAGGTACAAAAGGAAGTATTAATCTTTTTGCATATATGTATCTTACCTAAATGTTGATAGTGCATATGTTCAATAAGTAAGGGGGAGTTTTGATAGTTGTTTTTCCTCCTTAACACCCTCCTGTCCCTTGACATCATCCTATGTTCTTGCTTGAGTATGGTTTTTGGTGTTTGATGTCAAAGGGGGAGAAGTTGTGCATTAAAGCTTATCTCAACCTGAGAAGAAAGCTTATCCAACCTGAGAGGAAAGCTTATCCTAAGGGGTGATGTGTCAGTTTGAGCATTGTTAGTGTGTTATTGATAAGTCTTATCATATGCTTCTTGCAGTATTATATGTGTTGCATCATATGGACTAGTGTTTGTATTATATGTGTTGCATCATATGGACTAGTGTTTGTATTATATGTGTTGCATCAATGGACTAGTGTTTAGTGTTTCCGCTGCTATGAATTAATTGGCTTCTATAGTGTAATAGATAGTCATGTGGTTAAAGGTGCTTTAAGATTGTTTTAAATTAGTATCTTAGTTTAAATTGGTATCTTAATGGTGAATAGTGGTAGGTTGATATTCCTGTGATATATCCACTAAATTGAATGGTGTTTAACTCTGATTATGTGCATTTGTGTGTTATAGCATCATGGTTTGATTCTTGACACAATGCATCTCAAAAAGTGCTAAGGTGTAGAAATGTTTCGAATTGCCTAAGTATGTGCAAATTGGCGTCTGAGGCCAAAATTATGTTTTTGAAGTAAGCACATATTTAGGGGGAGCATTCTATAAACTTAGAATTCAAAATTTGTGCTTCAAATCTTATTCTTATGTAAGCTTTAATTGTGTTGCCATCAATCACCAAAAAGGGGGAGATTGAAAGCTCTCTTGTGGGTTTTGGTGTTTGGATGACAACTCAATTAAAGGACTAACAAGTGTACTAAGTGTTGAACAGGTGCTTAAGGTAAAACTAACAGGGTTCAACACAAGTGAACAAATGTGATGGTCCAAGAACTGGATTATGGATACATAATGGACATCACAAGTAAGATGGACATTGCATAAAGTGAGACTCAGGTGCGTAGCTCGGAGACAACTGATCAAGCCAAGGATGGAGGCAAGAAGAGCTTCAAGGTACCAAGTGCACGGGAGAAGGTCAAAGAGGCTGAGGAACCCAAAGCCAAGGGTGAAGAAGAAGACTTGCAAAGTCAAGGGTGATCGAGTTGAAAAAAGCTATAGCACATCAAGGATCACTACATAAGGACGTGACTTACAACCAATGAGGAAACATATCTAGTTATGTGGTGTAAGTCATAAGGCTCAAGATCAAGCTCTAAGAAGGAGATCAAGGTTACTAGAAGAAGAAGCAGTGTCAAAACCAGAACTGGAAGCAGCCCAAAAAGAGCTAAGTGCACCTTGACTTTTAGTTTGGGTTGTTCCTATGTTTGGAGATGTTCTATGTGACCTTTGCAGGATGTTGGAGCTAAGAAATGTTAATCTAGATCAAGTCAAGCTGACTTGATGATTTATGAGTCCAACATCAAAGCTCAAGCATGTCAAATGCTATAGATGTAAAAATCAAAGAGAAGGTATGTCTCTAGACTTAGTACATTGGTTTTTATGTACTAATATATTTGTCTAAGTGTTAGAAACAGAAGGAAGAAGAAAAGAAAAGAAATGAAAAAGGCTTGGATGTGTACACAAAGTCTGAGCTCAGTCTGGCACACCGGACTGTCCGGTGCGCCAGGCTGAACTCTGGTGAACAGGCCACTCTCGGGACTGTCCGGTGGTGCACCGGACTGTCCGGTGAGCCAACGGTCGGCTGGGCCAACGGTCGGCCGCGCAAACCGCGCGTGACGCGTGGCCGAGCCAACGGTCAGATGGGAGCACCTGACTGTCCGGTGTGCACCGGACAGTGTCCCGTGCGCCAACGGCTCTAGGACTGCAACGGTCGACTGCTCCATTTCTGGAAGGAAATCAGGCACCAGACAGTGTCCGGTGGTGCACCGGACTGTCCGGTGTGCCACTCTACAGAAGGCAAGATTTGCCTTCCTGGATTGCTTCCAACGGCTCCTAGGCCCCTTGTGCCTATAAAAGGGACCCCTAGGCACCTCAAGCAATGAATAAGTGCAGCCAACAAGTGTAGACATCACTCGAATCATTTCTCACTCTCCCTCTTGTGTGTATCTCTCTAGTTTGTGTAGAAGGCAAAGCTATAAACCTTTAGAGAGAGGAGAAGTGCTGCTAAGAGCAAGAGCAAGGTCTTGAGTGTAGTGTTACTCTGCCAGGGTGCTGTCAAGAAGTTTGTAAACAACCACGGTTTTGTTGTAACCCAACTCAACATAGTGAAAGGCTCTATCTGTCATACTGACAGATCTGAGCAAATGGAGGAAGGAGTTGAAACAGACTCCAAGCCCAGGTGTGGCTAACTCCAACGAGGACTAGGCAAGCATTTTAGGCTTGGCTGAACCTCGGGATAAATCCTTGCGTCTGTGTGCTCTGTTCCGTATTGTATTCTGACTCTCTATCTTACTCGCTTTTATATCTGCACTTCACTGCTTACTTATGGTACTAGCTTTCCTTGAAGTGCAGGATATTCTTAAGACAGGAACTTCAATTCCACTGCAACCTATTCGAAGGGTTCTTCACTCCACTGCGATCCTGTCTTCAAGTAGAGTAAGATTTAAGTTTTGAAGTGATAATTTTTATTCGCCTATTCACCCCCCCTCTAGGCGACATCCAGATCATGTTCCCGGGCCAAAGGGAACTTTCACAGTGCACATTTCTCTTTCTCCATCGTGTACTCACATTTTCTTGGAGTGTCACGGAGCTCGTACTTCACATGAGCCAGCTGCTTCGGCGCCACCTCCTCCTCCTGTAGCTGCGGAAGCGAAGGCGCGACTGTCTGCCCATTCGACCTTCCGCTATCGGAGTCCCTCCTCGTCCTTGCCTGAGGAGGAGGCGGTGGGGATGCTACCGCTCGCCATTTCCCACGGCAGCCGGAGGGGCCGAGAGAGTGGAGCTAGGCCGGGCCGGCGGGCACGACTCCAGATCAGAAGGGGCCTCAGCGGGGAGTGGGAGGGGGCCTGACCGGAGTTGTAGGCGAAAGACAAAGGCAGTGACTCTCCGGAGACACCGTGCACCATGTTGTGGGACCGGAGTTGTGGGCGGAAGCCGCGGCTACTTGATTATAAGGGCGCATCAACTATCCCTGCTCCTATGAGACATCCCGGCTTGAGTCAGACACGCCGCGGGAGGATTGTGTGGCGCAGCGGTGGTTGAGGAGACAGCGAGCAGCAGTGGAGAAGTAGTGGCCGGCTACACTGGCAGGAAGAAACCAGGGTGGGGGTAGAGGTCGTGGATCCCGGTCATCGCAGATGCGGACACGGCGCGGGGCGAGCAGGACAGCTGTTGCGCGTGGGGAGGATGGGGCGGACGCAGATGGGGTGGAGGGCGGTGTGGGGAACGCGGGCGGAGGTTGGTGAGGGCCGGTGGTGAGCGCGTATCGGGGCGAGGGCGCGAGAATGGCGGATCGGCGCGATCTCGGGGCTCGGCGGCGTGGCGGACGGGGTTGACGAAGGAGCACGGGGGAGAGGTCGATCAACACTAGACCACCTTCCATGGAGATCATGGGCGAGCATGTCCCCGACCTTCCATGGGGAGCATATCAGTTGTGTGGTGGGGGCAGCGCGGGCGGGATGGGCGGGCTCGGCCGTTGATCGCGCAGAGGAGGAGATCTGCCACGTCGGCCGACAGTAGTTCGGTGGGTAGATGGATTGCGCCGAGGAGTGGATCGCGATGGCGGATCGAGGAGGGCGGTGGTTGGGGCAGCCCCGTCGATGGAAGGTGAGGGGGGCGGCCGCATCGATGGAAGGCGAGCAGAGATCGAGGAGGGTGGGGGATCCGCGGCACCTTGATGGTGGATCGAGGAGGGCGGTGGGTGGGGCGGCCTCGGATCCCAGCATCGGCGTTGATGGCGGCTCCGCGTAGCATTGATGGCGGGGAGCAGAGGGGGCGGTGGGTGAGAAAGGAATCGGCAGAACAGTGCACCAAAACAATTTGTGGACGCCTACAGTGACATCTTAAGAGTAGTAGAGATAAAGGGCAACTACTGTTGGAGTTGTGTTTTTTTCTAGACGGACACAGACGTGTGTAATTTCACCACGTGTGGAGCCAGAGCTGAGACTTGCCGTCATGCTACTTTTCCTCCCGGTCGAGGGAGTGGTGCTGGTGCGCGTGGTTATAATCTACAGCGTAGGACGGGCACAAAAGTATGTACGTGCTGAAGCTAGGGGTTGTTTGGTTCGTGACTTACTGTGCCACACTTTGCCTGTTAGTCGTTCGAATTGAAGAACTAACCTTAAGCAGAAAAGTTAGGCAAAGTATGGCAAGTTAGACAGCGAACCAAATAGGCCCTAGTCTCTCACCATGGTTGACGCGCACAAAAGTACGTACGTGCTCAGTCGCGATGCTGGATCACTCGCCATCGCCCATCGCGTCACATAGAGATGTCAATGGGAACCTGATACCCGCTAAACCACGGGGAATTCCTCTATTAGGGTACAGGTATGGGACAAAAATTGTCCCCATGGGTATGGATATGGGACAAAATCTCCACCCAATGGGTAAATGGGTATGGGTTTCGGAAGCAATAATCGAACCCGATTACCCACGGGTATTTCATACATGTATACCTGTCCTGATTGTATGAATGAGTTGAAGCCGAGCCGGCCACCAAGCCCAGCACGATAGCGCACCAAACCCCAGGTTCTAGCCCAACAAGGTAACACGGCAAGGCAACTAGCATACTAGCAAAAAAAACAAAACCCTAAAATAGCAGCCATACACTACGCCCTGCCCAGTCGACCACCCGTCGCATGCCTGGACAGATACGCTGGCACTGCACACTGGCGACTTCACTAGCGATGAGGAGCACCGCCGATTGCTGGAAGCCTAGGACGACTGGACGACGGTGACGACTATGGATTCTCAGGCGCCAACGAACTCTGATGGTGACCAAGGAAGGTGTGCACACTCCATTTCTTCTATTAGTTCCGAAGTACTGATTTCTTTTCTGATGGATGGATGAATGGATCATGGTTCATGTATGAGTGCTTGCCGATGTGGTGATGTATGAAATCTGGATAGTTTGTGCTAGCTGTTAGTACCTAGTTATCCCTTAATTGGGGATGAGGACCCATTGGGACCCGAAACCCGAATGAGGATGGGTATGAGATGAGTTTTGCACCTATAATGGGTATAGGGATGAGTATGAGGATAGATCAATTATGATGGGATGGATCTAGGATGCTATAATCCGATGAAAAATTTCCCTTCGACATCTCTAGCGTCACGTCAATTAGTTAGAGAAAGAAAAAGGCGAACTCCGTCTTTTACACTGTCGACGTTGGCGTCGCGGCCCCGGCCCGGCCCGGCACTCGCCGTTTTCTCGTTATTTTTTGCCCTCCTATCTAGCTGCCTACGAGGCTTTGTTTGCAACAAGAAAGCCCCGTGCGCGGTGCCTGCTGCCGGCCGAGCACCCCCTGCCCCTGTAGCATCGCTCGCGTCGTGTACAGTAAGTACTACGTGGTCACCCAGGCTAGCCAACCACTCCGCAATCCAGCCTCGCGTCGCCCGACCGAGCCACTCCTCCGGCCCCCCTCCGTTCCGTTGTCTGGCGTGGCCGTGGCCGGCCGGCCACGCGCTTTGACGCGGCCGCGCGCGTCACTGCCGCGCCGCGCGCCCCGATAAAACGGCCTGCAGCGCGCACTCGTTTGTTCCGCTCGCTCGCCCGCCACCGAGAGACGACACTGTACGTGTGTGCCTGCGAGAGCGAGAGCGAGAGCGAGAGCGAGAGCGCACCAGTCAGCAGACAGCTTCCTCTGCGGCCTGCTGGTCGCTTCGCTTCGCTCCAGTCCAGGGCAAGGGACGGCACATGGCGGGGGGCGGGGGCGGCCGGGACCTGCCGTCGACGCCGACGTGGGCGGTGGCCCTGGTGTGCGCCGTCATCGTGCTCGTCTCCGTCGCCATGGAGCACGGCCTCCACAAGCTCGGCCACGTACGTCATGAGCTTATTATGGTTTGTTTTTGTGTCTGCGTCTGACTGCTGCCTGTCGCCTTTCGTTGCGTGCAGTGGTTCCATACGCGGCAGAAGAAGGCCATGCGGGAGGCCCTGGAGAAGATCAAAGCAGGTGAGCTGAGAATTCACTTGTTGTTGTTGGTATTAGTACCTACCTGCCTGCGCATGCATAAACAAAGACCTTTATATAAGCAAGCTCAATAATGCTACTAGCTAGTAGTATTAGCTCCTCTCTCCTAAACAATAACAAAACGGTTTGGTTTGTTGCGTGCGTACGTGCAGAGTTGATGCTGATGGGCTTCATCTCGCTGCTCCTCGCCGTGGGGCAGACGCCCATCTCCAAGATATGCATCCCGGCCAAGGCTGGCAGCATCATGCTGCCGTGCAAGCCGCCGAAAGCCGCCGCCGACGACGACGACAAGAGCGACGGCCGCCGGAGGCTCCTCTGGCACCCGCCGTACCCTGGATACGATGAGCCCGGGCACCACCGCCGTTTCCTCGCCGGCGCGGCTCCGGACGACAACTACTGCAGTGACCAAGTGAGGCCGCGCCCCGGCCACCGTTCCAATTGCGCGACGCAGCGTGCATGGGAGGAGCCAGCTTACCATTAGGCTGCGCCACGCGTGCCCCGGTGCGATGGCGATGATGGGTGGGTGACGCTGCTTCTTTGTTTGTTTCCCGCGTGCAGGGCAAGGTGTCCCTCATCTCCTCGGCCGGCGTCCACCAGCTGCACATCTTCATCTTCGTGCTCGCGGTGTTCCATATCGTCTACAGCGTCGCCACCATGGCGTTGGGGCGTCTCAAAGTAAGCACACAGGCCCAAGCATGCATCTTGAATTGAATGGACGACTCTCGCACGGTGTTAGAAAACACTCACCACATCTTCTCGCGCGCGTGCAGATGAGGAAATGGAAGAAATGGGAATCGGAGACCAACTCCCTGGAATACCAGTACGCAAACGGTAACTAATACTAAGAAGAAGAACGCCGGCCGCAGCTCCCTCTTGGCTCTTGAGGCATGCATGGGCAGAGTGATCGAAGCTGACGAGGTCGTTCGTTCTTGCGTTGCAGACCCTTCACGGTTCCGGTTCACGCACCAGACGTCGTTCGTGAAGCGGCACCTGGGCCTCTCGAGCACCCCTGGAGTGAGATGGGTCGTGAGTACTCCGACGGATCGCCAGCTCTTTGCAGCCTGTTCCTACCGTTAAGTTTCTCCACCTCGTTTTATAGCCTAGGCTCTCTGAACACTCCCCCTCCCCCGCTGCAGGTGGCGTTCTTCAGGCAGTTCTTCGCGTCCGTGACCAAGGTGGATTACCTGACCATGCGGCAGGGGTTCATCAACGTAAATGAGCATGCATCTCCCCATTGTTAATATGCTCTGTGGTGATTCGCTAAGCCTTTGATGCTGCTGACACCGCGATGGTCGTTGCTTGCTTCTGTGCAGTACCATCTGTCGCCCAGCACCAAGTTCAACTTCCAGCAGTACATCAAGCGGTCCTTGGAGGACGACTTCAAAGTCGTCGTTGGCATCAGGTCTGTGCGTCCCTTCCAAGTCGTTTTTTAGAGAAAAGGCCGGCCAAAGAAGAAGAAAAAAAGAACTGCCTGATTCGCGTAGTCTTTTGCATTGTTATGACGGTTGGGGCCCTGACATCTGGCTGGCTTTCTGTGTACGCAGTCTCCCGCTGTGGTTCGTCGCCATCTTCACTCTCTTGATCGATATCAAGGGTACTTACCATCCTTACAATCCTAGCTAGCTGTTCTTGTTGGTAAAAAAAAAACACAGTCTTTATTGAGTTATTATTGGTCTTGTAATAACCACCATCATTAATTATGTGCGCAGGATTCGGCACGCTTGTCTGGATCTCTTTTGTCCCGCTCGTTGTAAGTGTTGACGCCATCGTCTTCGTCTCTTTAGTTTTCTTAGAGCAACTCCCTCTATCTGCCTGTCCGTCCCTGTTGGCACAGACAAAGAGCCAATTGGTCATTCCAAAACAGATCCAGCTGAAACCGCCTTGGAATTAATGTAATACTACAGTATAGTATAAGCAAAGGCGTCGTCGTTGTTTCAGATACTCCTGCTAGTTGGGGCCAAGCTGGAGGTTGTCATCATGGAGATGGCCAAGGAGATACAGGACAAGGCGACGGTCATCAAGGGGGCGCCTGTGGTGGAGCCAAGTGACAGGTTCTTCTGGTTTAACCGCCCTGGCTGGGTCCTCTTCCTCATCCACCTCACGCTCTTCCAGAACGCCTTCCAGATGGCGCATTTCGTTTGGACACTGGTAGGTGTTTACCTGCTCTTCTTTCTTTTATTAGTAGCCTGTAAAAGATCCTCGAGTGTTCTGTTCATCCAGTCACTGCAGCATAACGAGCAGAGGCTGACTGCCTACCTCCTTTCTCTTTGGCTGGTCCGTCCTGGCGCAGCTCACCCCAGACCTGAAGAAATGCTACCACGAGAGGCTGGGCCTGAGCATCATGAAAGTTGCGGTGGGGCTGGCTCTCCAGTTCCTCTGCAGCTACATCACCTTCCCGCTCTACGCGCTCGTCACGCAGATGGGGTCGCACATGAAGAAGACCATCTTCGAGGAGCAGACGGCCAAGGCGGTGATGAAGTGGCGCAAGACGGCCAAGGATAAGGTGCGGCAGCGGGAGGCGGCAGGCTTCCTCGACGTGCTGACGAGCGCCGACACCACGCCGAGCCACAGCCGCGCGACGTCGCCGAGCCGGGGCAACTCGCCGGTGCACCTGCTCCACAAGTACAGGGGCAGGTCGGAGGAGCCGCAGAGCGCGCCGGCGTCGCCGGGGCGGGAGCTCGGGGACATGTACCCTGTGGCCGACCAGCATCGCCTGCACAGGCTGGACCCCGAGAGGATGAGGCCCGCCTCGTCCACCGCCGTCAACATTGACATCGCTGATGCCGATTTTTCTTTTAGCATGCGGTGACCTTGAACGAATTCTGTGTCCTTACTCTTGTATAGGGAAGCAAAAGCATAGACGGAGAACATAATGACACGTTTTACGTTAGGGAAAGTTTCGTTTATTCATCATAAAATAGAATACGTAATAAACTAGTATCTCCCTCTTCTCTGTGGAAAAAAACTGAACTGAGACCCTTACAATGTACAGCTGCAAAAAAAAAATATATTAAAAAAGAATAGAGCAATCGAACCAGGATGAAGCTATACATTGGAAACAACCAGTACTCACACTAACAAGACAGGTTATCAGCAAATACATTGTTCTTGTGAACAGCTATTAGGACAGCTGCACTCATCATCCACAGGACCACAGGCTAGTCAGCTTTTGCACGAACCCTTCTATTGTGAACAGCTACTAGGACCACTGACACTGCCATTCCAACCAAATACCCAGCAACGGCACCATAAGAGACACAGATTGGCCATTCCTACAGAACATCAAAGAAACAGAATAGTAGCAATCAGTCATAACTCATAAGGTCCAGAAAAGGAATCGTCATCAATGTGACACTTGAAGATAAGATCTATGGTTAAGTACATGTTATGAGATAAACTCATTTCTTCTTATTATAATGATACACACCTCTCCTTCATTTTTTTTTGAAAAAAAAAAGCTAAGGTAAACTCATAAAAGGGACATCAGGATATTGAGAACTCCAAAGGACAAAACACCCAACAGCACGTTAGGCAAACCAATGAATTCCATGTGCTTGCCTTGCACCAAGGAGCCTGCATATATCGTAGCCAGGATATTTTGGGACACGTTCACACTGCAACTAGCCGTGTTTGGTATTCTTGCAGCAAACAAACCAGACCAACGCAGGTTCTTGTATGTTACCTGCACTGCTGTGGGCCTCCACATTGCCCAAAGGCAGAATACATGAGTCGGTTCTCAAAAAAACAAAGTAAAATTCCATTTCCCCTCCATCCAGGTAATCAAACACGAGTTACTGCATCCCAGTGGCCTGGCTTGGCCCTTGGTGCAGGGAAACAAACAAGCCCTTAGAACTTGCATCCCTACATGTTTGTGATCCCCATATGTTTACCCCAGCCAGGCCATAAACACAAGTATGTTTCGTAGAGCTGTTTAGTGTCATGTTAACCATCAAGTGTGCACAAACATATCCATATGACCTAGCTTTTCCATGCCTGGAAATTGGCAACATACTGCTTGAGATTCAAAGATGGTATGCCTACCTGCCAGGGCCTCTCCCAGTCAAGGGGCATAGGCCAACCACCGAGCCATGCTCCTAGCACAGCTCCATGACAAGGTGCAGAGATCATGTAGTTCTCAACATCAGTTGGCATGAAATAACTGATATAGTGATATGTACAAAGACAATGAAATATCATGGCACAGTGGCTGGACAAAACAAAAGAAAGAAATATGCCCACTACATGAACCTATACAGTTCAAAAGTTCATAAGTCCAGAACATACATGGAGTGAGAAAGCACATTTTGCCAATCAATCTTGGATGCTCCAAAGACACATGCTGCTGGAACAAACTGAAAGATAATAAAATTAGTCTCGCCTGCCTCAATCGCTAAAGCTACGCAGTAAACACAAAGTGGTAACTTATGAGTACAAGATTATGAACACAAGACAGTACTGGTTGTTGCAGTTGCAGTCTGTGTTGCTCAGTTTTGTACCAGAAAATCAGCAAAAATGTCAATTACCGTGAACAGGGACATGAGGAGTGACCAATATATAGTAGGTATCCAGTATCTACAAATGCAAAATTACATCAAATAAGGAACTGTTAGTACCCGTAAATTGAAATAACATGGTTTACTTTACTAAAATCAGATGCAAGGTAGAATTATTGAGCAAAGCACTACAGACATCAAATTCCTAGTCATGATTCTCACTCATGATGTGAAAGATAAGCTAAATTCTTTCTGAACGTAACTTACTTGATTCCAACAGGCGCACCAAGAATGATTGCTCCAAATGCATTAAGGAATGCTCCTGGCATGGGTGGGGAAAAGATGTGCAGAAAAAACAGAGAGATGAAAAGAGGAAAATAAACAAATCCTAGATAACTCATAACTAACGGTTTGACTGTTGTTCCATGAAACCAAACTAGCACTTCTACTGTTACCAGAACTAATGGTTCAGATCTGCAGCATGGTGCTGTTCGTTTTGGGTTTCATATTCATACAGCAACGTATCAAGATAAGAATGCAATCGAAGTCAAGGTATAGAACCAACCCACGGGCAAGCAGATCAATCCTCTCGCAACAGCCTTGAAAATCTGAAAATAAGGCGAACCCGATGACCCCATTGCTGAACAAAAAAATTTAAGCGACAATTAATCGAACAGGTTGCACGCGCGCCATACCGAGCAGCTTTTGGCATCATGCCGAAGGTAGCTGAACACGGCGATGACTATGGGCGCTTCACAGACCTGAGTGAAGGAGAAAAATGTTCAGTTCGGATCGGAAGCGAGAAGGATGGGGATACCGAAGATACGTTTACCGGCACCGGCGGCGGCGAGGTAAGTGAAAATACCACGAGAAGGCGGAGGGCGAGCGCAGGGTCTGAGACGAGCGCGCCGCGGCCAGCGAGGGTGTGGGCGGCAGCGAGGCCTGCAAAGCAGAGCAAATGCGCAACCCCGGCGGTTAAGGCGCTGCTCTCGGTGGCCTCCGCGCGCATGGCGCGCATCCGCCTTTCGAGCAGAGCAACTGGTGGAGCTTGCGCAGTGGGCCAGTGGCCAGTGGAGTCTGTAGGAAAAATAAGGCAACCGTTGTTCAGTTGACTGGTGTTTATTTCATGCGAACGAACAAACTGTTTATTTTTAGTTTACTAGCTTCCAATACCTCACCTCATCTTAAATCTTAAAATTTACATAACGGACATGCCATAATATCTCGATATAAATAAAATACACTATTTAAACATCTGACAAGGAGCGAATCCACCTGCACCTAAAAACACAACATCTAAAACATTGTTCCCACTCTTCAAACAAGGATGACATTTTCTATATATAACGAGAAAAATATACATTACTAGATCAAGTGGCGCCGAAGGGACGCCCTATCGTATACATGTTAAATTTAAATAAAATAGAGAATGATTGAATCTCCAACAAAACCATTTAGTTCTAACAGATATACTAAACATAACCTACATTAAAGTTGGAGCACCACATCTAAACGCGTACCACACCTAAACACATACCACACCTAATGTTGTGCGCCCTATCAATCATTTTTTTAAAATGATTGAATAGCAACAATTACATAGAGATCTAGAAAAAACAAAGATGGTTACCCTATACAGTAAGATATAAGACAATAGACAACCGACAGCACCATAAAATCATTAAGTCTCTAGCGGTTCACTAACAAGACCGAAACTGCATTTTCAGTTTTGCTCTTTAAAAATACAAGGGATGGTTTTTCAATTTTTAAAGGAGATGTTACATGACAAGAACCCAAAACAGGAGCCGATCATCACAGATCCTTTGCATCCTTCTTGCGAGCACAAAAGCAAGATGTCCTCTCTTTTGCAGCTAAGCATCATCCTTTTCCAATATGCAATCAAAGGCTATTAGGAACAATTAACAGCTAACATGCATGATGCTATCTAGAAGCATGTAAGCACTTTGAATAGACTGAACTACCTAGGTTTAGATGTGGCACCAACAGAAGCAATGCCAATGTAATCATGCATAGGAAAGTAGCATTAGCTAGTGCATCATAAAAGAATTCCCATAGAGAGATTTTATTTTGTTAGCAAGAAGTTATATATATATATATATATATATATATATATATATATATATATATATATATATATATATTATGCAGTGGTTCTATTAAACCAGGCAAAATAAGAATTTTGCTGAACCAAAAAAGATCAATAGCCTTTCATACGAAAAGAAAGATGTACAACACTGACTCATACCAAGGGATGGTTGTGATCAAAAAGTTAAATATTCTAAACTCACAGGGAAGTTACACCCATTGCCCCAAAAGGCAAACATGTAAGTAACAACCGTAGTGAGTTATAGAGGAAACACATGATACAGAATCAGTTGCATTCTCAATCGTCCACTCAAAATTTATCACAAAACTAAAAATTCTAACTAAATTAATATAGTATGCAAGAGCAAATTCTTTAAATCGAGTAGCCTTTCAAGCTGCAGATGAGGCCAAAAGAACAAAAAAACCATTCTTTCTATCACCAAAAAAGCAATGTATTTAGAACACAGGGATATATTAGCATGGTTGTCGCCCTTTAATTGCTCTGAATTCTAAACATCATAATCAGGTTTGGACTCAATTTCTGTAGCAATAGCCATACCAAACTAAAGATGTACTATTTCCAAAAATGTCGTGATAAGCAGTACACAATTCAGTACCATGGTCAATATAAATGGAAGCCATTACGATGCAACAACAAAACTTGGCTACAGATAGTGACATAGCAGAGGATATACATCAAATGCTGATATTTTTCTCCCCATGGGCAATATAAATGAAAGTGTTGTTTAGCATTCAAAACTTGTCCTTCGAATGTAAGTGTCGTTTTAGGTGTGGGTCCTATAGCCAATGGTCTCCACCGTAGCCTGCAGACTATTAAGCACATCCATTTAACACATAGCCTGTTCACTTAATAAACGATGCAAAAACATTCTATACTTCTCTATCCATCAATTCAAATAAAGTAAACATATGCATCCAAACCTTCTATAATAAACGAGAACATAGTAGCAAAAGAACATACTGTAAACTGGTCTGGTCAGCGTTTCTCTTAAGCTAGAAAGCCCAGCCTCATGTTAAAAATTTTGGATCTTCGTACAAGCACATGTGCACGACCTGAGACTGGGAATTATCAATGTACTAACGCAACATAAGAGTTTCAATTAGGAACCAAAATCACTCCCCAAGAGATTACCTTTTCACGATTGGTTACTGGATTCAACATTAGGTCTTTTGCTTTTTTTGTTAAGCCAGCAGTAATCTTGTAACATGATAAAGCAAAAAAAAGAACGATAAGACTAAAGACACTGAATTGGCTCTTGCACAGGAATTTTACTCCTTTCTTGAACTTTAAGGCTACAGGCATGCACACATGCATTGTTCTCAAGAAGGGTAACCAAGCTCTCACCTAATCTCTCTCTAGCAAGGCTTTCCAATTACGCGCCTCGACAAGGGCCTTCACTGTAAAGCCCTAAAATTTGTATAAGGTAAAAATAATAAAATAAATAAATATGTGTATAAAAATGTTTTGGGAATTATTGGATTTCCTTTCCTTTGTGCATATTTAGTTAATGGAAACATATTGATCAAATAACAAATAAAAAAAATTTAAAATATTGAAGTTCTTGTATTTCTGCATTTGTATTCAAGTTGTGAGACAAGTTTAAGTTTAAAAAAATGGAATTTTGAAAATGAAATGGAGTAGAAAGGAGGAGAAAAAGGGAAACAATATGCACTAAAGAAATACATATGTAAATAAATATATCACTTTAGGCTAGTAATTTTATTTGTGCACTTGATCCCTGTGTGAAAACCATAAACAAATTCGAATTCAAAATATGAATTTGAGTGGGAAAACAAAACAGGAATAAAAAAAAAGAAAGAACCTTACCCCTGCGTGGGCCGATTGTGCCAGGTCGGCCCACCTACTCACTAGGCGCAGCCCAGGTTGCTTCTCACATGGTGGGTCACTGCCAGGTGGGCCCTCGTGGTCGGGTCATCCCCAACCTTCGCTCTGTTATAACAGAAGCACGCACGCAGAAATCACGCGGACTCGGCCGAACGGCGCGCTCGGACTCTGGACGCCGCGATGTCCGCCACCGGAATCGGGCGAATCTCCTGTTGATCCGGGGTGCACAGGCTCGACTCCCTTTCGCCCAGGATATAAAGCCATTGCCGCCTGGGTCGCTCTGCCACATCGATGTGCGGGTGCCGTCGTGATAGGAATAGAGGAGAGAGATTATGCGGAGAAACTTTGCCGCCATGGCCCGGCGCCGCGCCTCCTCTGGTGCATCTGTACCGCCCCCATGTGCCGTGCGGCAAACTGCTAGCGCCGGTGCGATTGGAGAGCCATGGATCCGCTTCTCGTCGTCGTCTGGGCACTTGTTGCGTTAACGCGCGGTGAGGTATCTCCCATACGGTTCCCCTTTTACTCTGCTTCGTTTAGCATCCCTCTGGATGGTGTTTGGGGTCTCGAGGACCGGTGGTTGTGCTTCGGTCATGGCGCGGCCGCATGTGTCCTGCGCCGTCGCGCGTCTCCAGCCGAGGAGGAAGACGAGTGGAGTTGAGCTGAGCCGTGCGATATGGATGGGTGGCTCAGATTAATAGCCTCGTACCGGTTCGGCTCGGTTAGATCGTGACCGCTGATCTGTGGGTGTGCGGGCAAGGTTGGTCTGGAACCGTGTAAAATCCTGAGCGTTAGATCTTGTGTGGGCGGCCGGATCGCGCGGCTGGGTGAGGGCGTGCGGATCGTGGGCCGTAGAGCGTAGATTCTGGATCCAACGACTGTGAGAGGATGCGGGTTTATAATTGGTATAGATCTAATCTGGGCTGTAGCCTCTAAATCCAGCGGCTCTGGTTGTTTCTTACCTCTTCGGCTGACAACTTTGCTAAAAAGTCCCCGTAATTTTTACAAATTAACCCGCCGTTCGATTCGGATACAAACTGAGTCTTAAGACAATTTATGACTTAGACCTCAGGTTCTCTGTTAATGTGTGCGCAGTCCAGAACCTAAAAGAAATTCGATATTAAATAAGGAAAAAATGGAATTTTAGTATAGAAATAAATCTTGAAACTTATTTAATTCATATCTAATTTATTTTAAATCCAAATTGATCCATTCCAATTGCATTAGATCCATAATAATATTGTTTATTCCCTGGTAGCTTTATTTTGTTATGAAATCTAAAAATTAAAATTATGTGCTTAATATCTTATGTACCGGACTCCTAAATCTTTGAAAAATCATAACTTTATAACCGTAACTCCGATTTTAGTAGTTCTTGTTCCTACGATCTCGTAGCAACGCGTAGATTATTATTACGCAGTTTATTCTTATGTTTGGTGTAATGTTAATTTTTGCCTATACCATGTTTGTTTGTATTGCTACGATTAGCCGCGAGGTTACGAATCTTGAAGATCATCCCGGTACCTGGAATCTCAAGTCCCAGGCAAGTTGTGCCCTTGATCACTTCTTTTTACCCACTCATGTTCTAATTAATCATAATGATCTGCATAGGTTAATTTTGATGGGACCCAATAGGTTACCCTAGTTTGACTATCTTTATACCTTGTTCACCACTGAATCTTTGGGTAGTACTTGCTATCGCTTTATGTGGTTTTGGGTATAGAGATACACATTACTATTCATGATTATACTTTTATTGTCAGTTGTTATTTACTGTTCATGTTAAGATCATTATGTTAATTGGAACATGGAGAACCACCCGGGAAAACAGTGCTACCACAAGGGAGGAATGGGACCCCTTGGCTGATTAATTAGGAAAGCTAGTGGAAGACTACCTTACCCGAAAGGGGCAAGGGCAGTAGGGGAGTGGTCAGTGTAGGGAGGCCCTCGGGAGGATTTTGCTGCGATGGCGGTCCTGCAAGGGATTCCTGCATTGGAACTTCCTATAAACTGTAGCGGGTTTTCTGAAGCTAGTGGAACTTTGTAAAGGCCTCGTAGTGCTACCCTGCCTCGCCTCCTCGGTAGAGGTGTATGGGAAGTCGCGATCCCTTGGCAGATGGGTAACATGACTTGTGGGTAAAGATGCGCAACCTCTGCAGAGTGTAAAACTGGTATACTAGCCGTGCTCACGGTCATGAGCAGCTCGGACACTCACATGATTAATTTATGGAATTAAATTCAATTTGTCATATGCATTGCATCGCAGGTGAAGTTGTTACTTTTGTTCTACTACCTAATTGGGTTTGGTATTTACTTATACTTAGTAACTGCTAATAAAATTTTGACCAACTTTAAAAGCAATGCTCAGCTCTAACCATCTCCTTTGGTAAGCCTTACACTTCACGTGAGCTCTCACCTTTGGCGAGTTCATGCACATTATTCCCCACAACTTGTTGAGCTATGAACGTATGTGAGCTCACTCTTGCTGTCTCACACCCCCCCACAGGTCAAGAACAGGTACCACAGGATGAAGCGCTTGGAGGATGCTGCGATGTGTTCGTGAGTGGTCTAGGCCGTCGTCTCCCAGTCAACTTTGGGTTGCTGGACCGTTGTCTCCTTATAATGTAATTATT
The DNA here is from genome assembly GCA_029449295.1 of Zea luxurians. NCBI lineage: Eukaryota > Viridiplantae > Streptophyta > Magnoliopsida > Poales > Poaceae > Zea > Zea luxurians. The sequence goes on from JAOPSE010000507.1 coordinate 200,462, forward strand.
TATTTTGTATAGAACTCCTGTTATATATAAAGATGTGACATTCGATCCTGTGCCACTATACATCATATGTGTGAGACTTGGTCCCAGCATACCTGGTGTTTATGTTCGCGTCCGGGTCTTGGTGCCCCTAAAACCCGGGTGTGACAGAAGTGGTATCAGAGGAATGTTGACTGTAGGACGAAATCTAGATAGTATTGGACAACCTTTACTTACTTACCTTTGCTACTCTGATTCTCTTCTAAACTTTTCTTAATCTTTCCTCATCTATTTCCGCTTTACTCTGATTATTCTTACCTTTTCTTTTCTAAGACAAATGTGGATTTCACACTTTGAAATCTCGTGCCTAAAGTGACCTTTAGGAATAAGAGACCAAATCTTAGGAACAAAAACAAAACTATTTCTCTTATATAAATATCTATGAACTTGAATGCTTGTTCTTATGATACTTGTCTGATTTGGATCTTTGATTGAGTGTGATGAGTTGTAGAGTAATGTCCACAATTACATCTGCATATACATGTAGGAAAAAAAACGCTCATCAAGATAACTGGACAAACTAGATTATTCCTCATTAAAGTATCTAGCCTAACAATATCCATCTCATCTAAAAAGATTCTATCCTACACTCATAGATCCATCTCATCTCAAAAGATCCTAACTTATCCTAATTAAAATATATTTAACTTAGTAGATCCATCTTATCTTAAAAGATACTCTATTACTTTAATAGATTCATCTTGTCTTGAAAAGATTCTATCTTATCCTAATAGATCTAACAGACCTCAAAAGATTCTACCTTATCCTTATGGATTCATCTTGTCCTGATAAGCATATTTACCCCACCCTAGTAACAACCATGATCTAATCCAAAGTAATTAGATATTATCTAGTCTAATCTAGTTATATCCAACCTAATCCAGATTCTATCTAATCTAAATATGACCCAATCTAAAGTGTGTTATTAACAGGTCAGATAATTTGGTGATATACGTTAGACACTGTCTCTACAAACATATCTTAACCTAAATTAATGTCTTCCACCAACTCATCCGTGAACAATGACCTAACCTACATCACAGGTTGCCTAGTTCATCTACTCCAAAAGCAAAACTCTATTAAAACCTACCTACCTCGTGTACCCCGGCTATCCTAACTATATATCCTTAGCCATATGTCCTTAAACTCGGATGACAACCCAAGAATAAAGGCCAAAGAAGACCCACCACGACAAAGGAGGATAAGCATCAACTCAAGTCTTCAAGGATCAAGTTGGATCGCCAGAGGAATCAAGATCCAGAGTTCAGGGATCAGGATGAAGTCTTTCCTTATTATACCCTTGCCACAACCTCTACTTGCCATAACTGTACCTCATCTGACATAATAAATGGCTAGACATACATATCCAAAAAAAAACTTTAAACAAAACTTTGATTCCCAAAAGCAAATGAGAAACTAAAATTCTAGACCAAACTTATTGTATCCCTTTTCTTACAAATCTCGAGGACGAGATTTCTTTTAAGGGGGTAGGATTTGTAAAGCCCTAAAATTTGTATAAGGTAAAAATAATAAAATAAATAAATATGTGTATAAAAATGTTTTGGGAATTATTGGATTTCCTTTCCTTTGTGCATATTTAGTTAATGGAAACATATTGATCAAATAACAAATAAAAAAAATTTAAAATATTGAAGTTCTTGTATTTCTGCATTTGTATTCAAGTTGTGAGACAAGTTTAAGTTTAAAAAAATGGAATTTTGAAAATGAAATGGAGTAGAAAGGAAGAGAAAAAGGGAAACAATATGCACTAAAGAAATACATATGTAAATAAATATATCACTTTAGGCTAGTAATTTTATTTGTGCACTTGATCCCTGTGTGAAAACCATAAACAAATTCGAATTCAAAATATGAATTTGAGTGGGAAAAACAAAACAGGAATAAAAAAAAAGAAAGAACCTTACCCCTGCGTGGGCCGATTGTGCCAGGTCGGCCCACCTACTCACTAGGCGCAGCCCAGGTTGCTTCTCACATGGTGGGTCACTGCCAGGTGGGCCCTCGTGGTCGGGTCATCCCCAACCTTCGCTCTGTTATAACAGAAGCACGCACGCAGAAATCACGCGGACTCGGCCGAACGGCGCGCTCGGACTCTGGACGCCGCGATGTCCGCCACCGGAATCGGGCGGATCTCCTGTTGATCCGGGGTGCACAGGCTCGACTCCCTTTCGCCCAGGATATAAAGCCATTGCCGCCTGGGTCGCTCTGCCACATCGCTGTGCGGGTGCCGTCGTGATAGGAATAGAGGAGAGAGATTATGCGGAGAAACTTTGCCGCCATGGCCCGGCGCCGCGCCTCCTCTGGTGCATCTGTACCGCCCCCATGTGCCGTGCGGCAAACTGCTAGCGCCGGTGCGATTGGAGAGCCATGGATCCGCTTCTCGTCGTCGTCTGGGCACTTGTTGCGTTAACGCGCGGTGAGGTATCTCCCATACGGTTCCCCTTTTACTCTGCTTCGTTTAGCATCCCTCTGGATGGTGTTTGGGGTCTCGAGGACCGGTGGTTGTGCTTCGGTCATGGCGCGGCCGCATGTGTCCTGCGCCGTCGCGCGTCTCCAGCCGAGGAGGAAGACGAGTGGAGTTGAGCTGAGCCGTGCGATATGGATGGGTGGCTCAGATTAATAGCCTCGTACCGGTTCGGCTCGGTTAGATCGTGACCGCTGATCTGTGGGTGTGCGGGCAAGGTTGGTCTGGAACCGTGTAAAATCCTGAGCGTTAGATCTTGTGTGGGCGGCCGGATCGCGCGGCTGGGTGAGGGCGTGCGGATCGTGGGCCGTAGAGCGTAGATTCTGGATCCAACGACTGTGAGAGGATGCGGGTTTATAATTGGTATAGATCTAATCTGGGCTGTAGCCTCTAAATCCAGCGGCTCTGGTTGTTTCTTACCTCTTCGGCTGACAACTTTGCTAAAAAGTCCCCGTAATTTTTACAAATTAACCCGCCGTCCGATTCGGATACAAACTGAGTCTTAAGACAATTTATGACTTAGACCTCAGGTTCTCTGTTAATGTGTGCGCAGTCCAGAACCTAAAAGAAATTCGATATTAAATAAGGAAAAAATGGAATTTTAGTATAGAAATAAATCTTGAAACTTATTTAATTCATATCTAATTTATTTTAAATCCAAATTGATCCATTCCAATTGCATTAGATCCATAATAATATTGTTTATTCCCTGGTAGCTTTATTTTGTTATGAAATCTAAAAATTAAAATTATGTGCTTAATATCTTATGTACCGGACTCCTAAATCTTTGAAAAATCATAACTTTATAACCGTAACTCCGATTTTAGTAGTTCTCGTTCCTACGATCTCGTAGCAACGCGTAGATTATTATTACGCAGTTTATTCTTATGTTTGGTGTAATGTTAATTTTTGCCTATACCATGTTTGTTTGTATTACTACGATTAGCCGCGAGGTTACGAATCTTGAAGATCATCCCGGTACCTGGAATCTCAAGTCCCAGGCAAGTTGTGCCCTTGATCACTTCTTTTTACCCACTCATGTTCTAATTAATCATAATGATCTGCATAGGTTAATTTTGATGGGACCCAATAGGTTACCCTAGTTTGACTATCTTTATACCTTGTTCACCACTGAATCTTTGGGTAGTACTTGCTATCGCTTTATGTGGTTTTGGGTATAGAGATACACATTACTATTCATGATTATACTTTTATTGTCAGTTGTTATTTACTGTTCATGTTAAGATCATTATGTTAATTGGAACATGGAGAACCACCCGGAAAAACAGTGCTACCACAAGGGAGGAATGGGACCCCTTGGCTGATTAATTAGGAAAGCTAGTGGAAGACTACCTTACCCGAAAGGGGCAAGGGCAGTAGGGGAGTGGTCAGTGTAGGGAGGCCCTCGGGAGGATTTTGCTGCGATGGCGGTCCTGCAAGGGATTCCTGCATTGGAACTTCCTATAAACTGTAGCGGGTTTTCTGAAGCTAGTGGAACTTTGTAAAGGCCTCGTAGTGCTACCCTGCCTCGCCTCCTCGGTAGATGTGTATGGGAAGTCGCGATCCCTTGGCAGATGGGTAACATGACTTGTGGGTAAAGATGCGCAACCTCTGCAGAGTGTAAAACTGGTATACTAGCCGTGCTCACGGTCATGAGCAGCTCGGACACTCACATGATTAATTTATGGAATTAAATTCAATTTGTCATATGCATTGCATCGCAGGTGAAGTTGTTACTTTTGTTCTACTACCTAATTGGGTTTGATATTTACTTATACTTAGTAACTGCTAATAAAATTTTGACCAACTTTAAAAGCAATGCTCAGCTCTAACCATCTCCTTTGGTAAGCCTTACACTTCACGTGAGCTCTCACCTTTGGCGAGTTCATGCACATTATTCCCCACAACTTGTTGAGCTATGAACGTATGTGAGCTCACTCTTGCTGTCTCACACCCCCCACAGGTCAAGAACAGGTACCACAGGATGAAGCGCTTGGAGGATGCTGCGATGTGTTCGTGAGTGGTCTAGGCCGTCGTCTCCCAGTCAACTTTGGGTTGCTGGACCGTTGTCTCCTTATAATGTAATTATTTATTTTGTATAGAACTCCTGTTATATATAAAGATGTGACATTCGATCCTGTGCCACTATACATCATATGTGTGAGACTTGGTCCCAGCATACCTGGTGTTTATGTTCGCGCCCGGGTCTTGGTGCCCCTAAAACCCGGGTGTGACATTCACAGATTTTAGGGGCAACTCCGAGAAGCAGTACAGGCGGCAGCGACGATCTAGCTCCTGCTCCAGGTACGCGTTGACGAGGTGGAGCAGCTGCGCGCCTAAGGACTCCATCGACAGTGGCCCGGGTTGTGTGCCTAGGGACTCCATCGACGGTGGCACGGGGGACAGTAGGGTAGGTGTTGTGTGTGTGGAGAAGGCATGACGACGGGGAAGGAGGCAGTGCGGCGGCCCCGACCTAGCTGTGGCGTGGCGAAGGCAGAGAGGAGGGGTGCGGCCGTAGAGGAGGCGGAGAGGGGCGGCGCGTGGTCGCGGAGGCGGCGGCGCACGGTCGAGGAGAAAGCCGCACGGGGAGAGACGCTCGAGAGGGAGGGAGGGAGAGAGTACTCAGTGCAGAGAAACGGTGGGAGGAGACCAAATGTCGAAATCCATATTCCGCCCACGGTATTTGGCTTCCACCAACAGAGACTTGGTTGTTGCGAAGTGAAAACATGTCTGTGGCCCACGTGCGCGACGTGTCCAACGCTAGTACCCGACCGTACCCCAAAACGCGGGGAGGAGCTCAAAACCTTGCGTCTTTTAAGACCTTAGATTTATTTAAAAGACACATGCATTTCAATTATATTAAAATAAAATACACCCTACTAATAACCCATAACTGAAAATAACATTAAAGGCTTGTGCGGACCGAGTGAGATCGGAGAAGATTAAATTTCCTGCTATACAAAGTTCAAACAAAATTAAATAGAAAGAGATTTAATCTCTCTTAGTCTTCTTTAATTCTAATGCAATGAAACAAGACATAATATAGATGGACTAGAAGGACACATCTACTTGTCGAAATGACACTACACTTCTACATTTATCATACAAATTAATCACTTGGCAAAACCTACACAAAACTTGCCCAAGTACTGGATGCATGATGCAAAGAGTGCATAAACACTTCAAATCACACTTAAACGGACAAACCCTTAATCTTAATCTCTCTCAATCCTCATGCAATGAAATAAGACCTAATATGGACAAACTAGAAGAACACATGGACTTGTCAAAATGACACTACACTTCTACATTTATCGTACAAATTAACTGTCTGTCAAAACCTACACAAAAATTGCCCAAATGCTGAATGTGTGACGCAAAGACTACATAAACACTTCAAATCGCACTCCAAACGGACAAACCTCCTAAAATATTTAAACTCACTTAATCCTCTTCACTTCCAAGGCAACATTCCAATGCAACGAAACCAGACCTAATATAGACAGACTAGGACACATCGACTTATCGAAATAACACTACACTTCTATACTTTATCATACGAATTAACCGTCTGGCAAAACCTATACAAAAACTTGCCCAGATGCTGAATCCGTGACGCAAAGACTACAGAAACACTTCAGATCGCACCCAAACGGACAAACACCAAAAATGACTGACCTGTCCGGCCGCTGGGGCTCCTCTTCAGCCTTGGCAGAATCGCAGCGCAGCGCACACGCACGAACGGCCCCGAGGGTTTAGAGCCCAACTTCTCTCTTCACATCGCCGCGAAGCCAGCTCCCCGATGCGATCTGGCCGAGGGAAGATGGCGACTCCGCCGCCGCTTCTCCGCCTCGCCGCCGCGCTCCTCCTCGTCCTCGCTGGCGTCCTCGCCTCCGCCGCGCGCGCCGATCTTGTCATCTCCAAGGCAGATCGGAGGGTCAGTACAGTCCTCGTTGTCCAGATCTCCGGGGCCCATCTCCCACCTCTCCCTCGACTCAGCGCTCTCGGATCTAACTGTGTCTGTTTTCCCCTTTCTCTCCTCGCAGGTTGATCTGACCTCGCATATCGTTCGCGTCCTCGCTTCCCTCAAGGTTTTGATGCTTGGCTTCGCCACTCCCTTGTTATCATGAATCGTTCCTGCCTGCCCAACTCTGCGTCTCGTACTAGTCTGAAATGACACTGTTGCCTTGTCAGCTTGATTAGAACGCTGCCATGTATCGATGAAGCTAGCAGTTTCATAGAGTGAATTATCCTAATAAATTCATGGCCACTGGTCTATTCACCGGTGTCAATTTGCTGCTAAAAAAAATTAAACATGCCTAACTATCTGCCCCGGGAAACCTGGTCAGCATATTTGGAACTAGTTATAGTGGATGATGCTTGTGAACTAATTTTTTTGGCATCTGACATCATCATACATAATGAAGCGGGTCGGCCTGTTTCACTTTCACTGTATCAACACTGCTTACTATCAGTCCGGAAACCCAGTTGCAATGTCTGACTGCTGAACTATTCACCAGTCACCTCTGCTGAAATTTCTACTGTCAATTTCGATTTTCCCAATTCTCTGTCTCCACGAATTAGCCATATGCTTTCTAAACCAGTTTATAGATATGCTTGTTGAGTTCTGTTTTATGTATAGACATCTATTCCTAAGGCATCTATGTTTCCATATTTTGATCATGTTTATGCCTTGCAGTATATGTATCAGCCCTGAAATTCTTAACATTCTTTGGGTCTTTTCTGTTTTTATTATAGAATAATATCTCTCTTGCAAGGGCTCTTGTCTAGGTGGAATATGTTCTTGCTTCGTTTCTCTAAAAGTTACATGGTTCCCAACTTGCCTAGGCTGAAAATGTTGGACCAGACCCTGTCTCTCAAGTTTTACTGCCTTTTCCCAATATTCAAGCCAAGAACTTGGCAGCTATTAGAGCATTCGGCAGTGAAGGGAAAGTGAAGGGTCAAAGTACTGTTCTGCCAATTGAAGTTGTTCAACCTTCTGGAGCTCCCCCAGAGCTGACATTCTTTTCAGCATTGTTGCCCAAACCTTTGGAAAAAGGAAAGACTCTGTACTTGGATGTTCTGACTGTGTTCACACACTCTCTTCAACCATTCCCAGAAGAAATCACTCAAGCTGAAGCACAACTTGTTGTCTATCAGGATAGTGCTCACTATCTGTCACCTTACCCTGTTAAGGCTCAGACACTTGCTATCAGATTGCCTGGTGGGAGGGTTGAATCATACACAAGGCATCCAAACGCAAAACTTGTGGATTCAGAACTGAAATATGGACCATTTCATGATCTTCCCCCGTTCTCCTACTTACCTGTGATTGTGCATTTTGAGAACAACAATCCTTTTGCAGTTGCAAAGGAAGTTATAAGGGAGATTGAAATATCTCACTGGGGAAACGTACAGATTACGGAACACTACAACATTGCTCATGGTGGTGCCAGACTCAAGGGTGAATTTTCCAGGTTATTCTCCTCTGAGTTTTGCTTGCAATATTTAAGTAGCTAAACTTGTAACTGGAGATATAAGTTATGTTCAGAAGTAACTAATTATTTGCCTCTTTTGCAGGATTGATTATCAATCTAGACCTTACGTAAGGGGTGTTTCATCTTTTAGACATCTTATTGCAAAACTGCCTCCAAGGGCACACTCTATTTATTACCGAGATGAGATTGGTAATATTTCCACATCACATTTGTGGAGTGATTCTATGAAGGTAATCTTGTTAGCTGTCGAGGTTTCAACACCAGTTTCAAAATAGTTTCAAAGATCAAGGTTTCTTATTCTATTTCAGACCCAACTGGAAATTGAACCAAGGTTTCCATTGTTTGGTGGGTGGCAAACAACCTTCACTGTTGGTTATGGTTTACCACTTGAAGACTTTGTTTTCTATTCTGATGGAAAGAGATTTCTCAATATCACATTTGGTTCTCCATTGGAGGAAATTCTCATTGAAAAGCTTATCGTAAAGGTACGTGTGAATGTGCATCAAACGAATAAATTATATTTCATTTGTTTAAGGCTACATGGCATACTTTGCAGATTTGTGGCCATTGTTTTGGTATTCATTATAAATTGCCATCTTTATTTGTGTCGTGATCATAGGAATGTGGATAGCAAGAATAATGACAGAGTATTATGTACTATTAAATTTCCATATTCCATGCCTTTGCATTAGTTGTCTTTGCCCCTTGTATAAGTATTTGTTGTTGAACAGGTTGTTCTACCTGAAGGGTCAAAGGATATCGAAGTTTCAGCTCCCTTTCCAACACAGCAGCAGCAAGAGGTCATTTCTCACTGTATGGTGTTGTGAGCTAAACAGTTATCATAATCATTGTTTCTAAAAGCAGTAATTCTTGGTGCAGGTTAAGTATTCACACCTTGACATTGTTGGAAGACCAGTTGTTGTCTTGGAGAAACCTGATGTTATTCCAGAGCATAATTTGTATTTCCAGGTTTGTCGCCAGATTCATTTTTGGGTAATTTGTTTGGATAACGGTTTTATGAATAGGGTAACTTGTGCTTCTATTGTTGGTCGGACCAAATAATCAGTTGATGAAGTATTGGTTCCCAACACACATAACAGCACTAAAAGCTGCAGTATGAAATGCTTACTTGAGCTACTTCTAGTGAGTTAAATTGTTTGTTTATAGATACATACCAACTGGAGCAAACTTATTTGATGAATCATTTGCAATATGCAGGTTTGTTTATAGATACATACCAACTGGAGCAAACTTATTTGATGAATCATTTGCAATATGCAGGTTTACTACAGATTCAACAACATATCCTTGCTCAGAGAGCCGTTGATGCTGATTACTGGTTTCTTCCTCCTGTTTGTGGCCTGTATTGTTTACATGCGTGCTGATATGTCAATATCCAAGAGCTCTCCTTCCTACTTGGCCAAGCTGCAATGGGATGAGGTACACGATTACTTGAATACATACACACACATCATGAATCAATGGGCTTGCTGAAAAGTGATTTATAAGCCTGCAAATATTTCCCTTTTTTGTATCTTTTACTATTATATTATCTTATATGATATGATGTGTCACATTAACTCTGGGTCCCTGGACATATATACTACTAATGATTAGTTTCGGCACCAAATTACACAGGGTTGTAAAAAGATATTCATTGGCAGGAGTAAAGATCTGCGGATGTAGAACTGGCGAATCATTTTTCATTTGTTGCTTTATATGACAATTGTGGCTGAAATTACTTATGGAAGGTCATTCTAACTAGGAAGACCTTGGATGTCCTGAAATAATGATTCTGTCTATTCTAAGGACACTGAGTGTTTTGAGTGCTGCATTGGAGCTCATGATGCAGAGTGTGGTTAAAAAATAACGAGAGAATTTGCATAAGTGAAGACTAAAGTTAACCATTGCAACTCATTGTACTATGAATTAATTTTAGAGTAAGCATGCCTTGCTAAGGAAGCCATGTTTGGCTTGAGCTTTGAAAAACTAGCCTTGAGTTACTGCAGTACAAGCGTTATTTTGATATTGTGGCAACTGCCTGTTATTTTCTGCAGTGCTAATGTTTTTCTGGCTATTTTATTGTTTGTGGTACAGGTGCAAGCAACTGTTCAGAAAATCCAGGGTATCTTTGAGCAATGCTTAGCAGTTCATGATAAACTGGAGGCCTCGTTGCGGGATTTGTCTAGGACAGGAGACATTCAGTCTTGCAAGGCAGCTCGTAAAGCTGCTGACACGCAGTTTAAGGAGCTATCGAAAGATCTGAAGCCACTGTTGGCGACTCTACAGTCATCTCCCCAGTCTTATCAGATATGGCCAAAGGTTAGCTATTATTGTTATTGTCCAAACACTATCTCATGTCAGGCATATGAAGAACACAAATGGATAGACGTGCAGAACTACTTTTGTGCACTTACATTAATTGCAAATATTCCATTTTGGTTACTGTGGTTTGCGGTGATGCAGGTAGAGGACTTGATCGTAAAGGAGAGAGAGATGCAGGAGAAGCTCATGACAAGGCATTCCACCGTTGTCGACAGCTTTGAGAAGAAGCTGCGCGGGCAAGATGTAGAGAACAGGATTGCTTTGCAGCAGCAGAAAATTGCTGCCCTGAGGCAGGAGGTTGAATCTCTTTTAGAGTACATTAGTGAGATTTGAGCAAATGAGTGCTGCTGTGGCGTGATACATCTTTAGCGATTAGACTGCCTTTGTTTGGTTTAGGGTTTACCCCAATATTGAAATCTACTACTCTGAGATTGTGTCGGTAACCATCTAGTTTCCCAGTTGAGAGACCTGAAAGTTGCAATGACCTTGTAACATGATAATCACTGTAATTCTGGAGCTGACTAAATTTTTGCATTTAATATCAATATCACAGGAACCGTCATCTTTTGGACTGAATGTGTGAATCCATTTGTTTGAAAAGTTTTAGCTGGGAATTGCTTTAGATACCCTGTTTAGTGGTGCATCTGCACACGTAACTACTGCTAAGATAGTGAGGAATACTTTGTGAAGCCCAGCAAGTCTTGTGATGCTAAAGGTGTGCTTGCTTTGCCTCACATGTTTGAGACTGAACATTGACATGGTTAGCCTTTTCGGGGGGGATCAAACTGCTTGCACCCACGATCCTTTGGGACCACATGTAAAGAGCAACGATAAGTGGTTTGTTGCTTCTCTTTTCGTGACCTACACAGAAACCCTGTGATGTGGGGGATATTAATTTGGTGAAGAGAATAACACTTGCTTTCCTTCACTTTTTTTTTGAGACCTGTCCTTTGCTTTTCCAATAAGTGAAGGGACTAGGTTTTCGTTTTAGGCGTCCACTATGATTGAGCTACTCTAGCGTGTTTTGGTTTGTACAGTAACCATGGCGTGCTTTGTATCTTTGGTTATTAAATTCCGACCTCATTGTTTCTTGTTTCCGTGTTTTCTTTTTCTTTATAGTTCATACAAACACATGTTCCCACAAAATCTATATGTTTTTTATTTGTCTGATTTGCATATGCATTCCTATCCAACCCATGCGGGTTTTGTCCCCCCCAATCATGTCTCCCACAGGACATGATCCTATACATTTACTGCTGCACCAGCATCTGTACCTTGCGTAGCATAATCATTCGTCCCATGAATGGCTTTGAGGAAAGTCGGCAAAGGATTAGGCAAGTAGTGCCTGTCCATCAGTGATCGAGTCCTGGAGACGATCACTGTTAGCCGAGAAGGAAAAAAAAAGCAGTGCAGGTTACGGGATGCTCCCAACTTCGATCATGCACCACGCCTCCACGATTACACTTACACGGCAATGGTAGCCGCCTAGCCCTAATGAAGATCTGGCTCCTCTCTGGGGCTTTCACTCTGCCAGTCCGGGAAACAAAAATCAGTTCCATCCGGCAGAGAAGTTGACGTGCAAGGTGCGAAGCCAACGACCACGGACCACCCTTTGCTTCTCTTCGAGACGTTTCTCCTCTGCCATCGGTCCCAAACCCAACGGTGTTTCCGAGGCCATTTCTTCCTCTCCCGTTGTTCTTTCTTCCAATTGTTCTTCCCAGTGCAACGAGTTTGTTTTTTACCTGCATCACTCACTCCCAGCTTGTTCCGATTCTAGCAGTACTACGTACGTACGACGATGCGATGATGGGAGGCATCGTGTTCCGTTCATCTATCGATTGATTGATTGATTGATGGGCACAACAACAGCAAGGCCCACCACTGCGGGCTGCGGCCCACGGCGGGCACGGGAAAGACGGCGAGGCCGAGTGCGAGCCCTAGGGACCGGGCAGACGCCGCACGCGAGGCGAACGAACCAACGCGGCATGATGGCAAACCAACGCTGTTCCGATTCCGTGGATGCGGCTTACCAACTGCAGCTGCTGCTGCTGGCTGCCGCGCCCGCGCGGGGTCCTCAGCAGTCAGCACCAGGCGTGGCGTGGCGTGCGCGCAGTCATGGGCCACACGGCCTTGGCCCCCGTTGTCGTGGCGGGGCAAGGGCTGGCTGGTTGCGCGGTGGGGGGACGCGTGACGCATGCCCGCTTTGCCTTGGCGCCATATCACGTGGACACGAGCAGTCTCCCAAGTTCCCAACTGCCAACGACAAGCCAAGCCAGCCGGGCTGGATCCCAGACCCAGAGCCTTCTCTCCTCCTCTCCCATTTAACCACCATCGGCACCACCACCACTGCCACTACGCGCGAGGCACGGCACGGCACGGCACGGCACGACCGAGCTCCAGTCTGCCCCCGCCCCCGCCCCCATCCGCACGTCCGCCTTGATCCGGCAAATGGCGTCGCCGGCGCGGCGGCTCCTGCAGACCAACTCCGTGCAGTACCCGACGCTCCCCGCGGCCGACCCGCCGAGCCCGCTGGCCGTCGACTCCGACGTGGTGGTCATCCTCGCCGCGCTCCTCTGCGCGCTCATCTGCGTCGTGGGGCTGGCCTCCGTGGCCCGGTGCGCGCGCTCCCGCGCCGCGCCCGCCGCCGCCAGGAGGGGGCTCAGGAAGAAGGCGCTCAGGGCGCTGCCGAGCCTCGCGTACGAGGACGCCGTGGCGGCCCGGGCCGGGGACGGGGACGGGGCGGCGGAGGTCCTGGCGGAGTGCGCCATCTGCCTCTCGGAGTTCGCGCCACGGGACGAGGTCCGCGTGCTGCCGCAGTGCGGCCACGCCTTCCACGTCGCCTGCATCGACACCTGGCTCGCCGCCCACTCCTCCTGTCCCTCGTGCCGCTGCGTCCTCGTCGTCGGCGACGCCGCCAGTAAGCGCCCGCCCCAGCCTAAGCGCTGCCGCAAGTGCGACGCGGCCATGGACGAGCCCTCCTCGTCGTCCGGTTCCGCCGGCGACACGCCTGCCGGCTCCTGACCCTTCTCACGAGTGCCACAGCCACGCCGCCGCCGCCGCCAGTTTCTAGCAAGTGGGCCGGCAATCTTAGCTCCACTGGAATTCCCTCATCATCAGGCGCCGCCGGTTTCTAGCAACTGGGTTGGCAATCTTTAGCTCCACTCCACTTCATTCCAAGGATTCGAACGTTGATGCTGTAAATTGCAGGTTGGTCGATTATGTACATATTTATTTTCAGATTAGAAACATGCTAAAGTATCGTGTGAATGTGAATCTCAGAAACAGAATCTTTCTTCGCAACTCAGTTTTTCATAATCTTGCCGGCAGCATGTTTGACTCTCTTTTTTCTGTATTAGTGAACTCATATAATACAGTTCATATTGGTAATCACAGGGCCTTCTTTGCTGGCAAACTGCTGCTTTATAGTTTGTTAGGTTCGGGACTCTGACTCACACTCGAACCATTCCCCCACCCTTACTGTATCTTGGTCAGAGTTTTATTAAAGCACTGTTTACTATTCAGATATGAGAGGGACATGTTTAGTGGGGACCCTGTTTCTTAAAAGAATATTCATTCCATCCATAAAGTCATCGTCGTATAAAGTTTCCAACAAATTACTACGAAATCAAATGGTCATGGCACCTAGTATAGTTATTTGACTTCTCGTTGCTATATATTTTATTTGGCATCTCATTGTTATATGGGTATTGACTCGGTTAACCTGTGCATACAACTAAATAAAATAAATAGAGGATTAGAAGGAATGCGCAGTTGAGTTGATATATGTGGGTTTCCTTGCTTTTTTTCCCCAAGGAATCCAATGGCAATTTTGTGAAATAAAGTTTGAGTTTTACATAGACAAGTTTTTTTTTTTTGGAGGGAGGGCGAAGTGAGTAGTGTTTCATTGATCTCTCCTAAGAAAGTAGAGGTTTTGTTTATCGGGTTAAGTAGATCAATGTCATTATAGCTTTGTTGGTTCGAAGATACATCATTACAACGCGTCAAATCAGGCCGGAAATGTGAATCCCGTTTGTCATCTTCTACCTCTATCCTCCCCACGAGGCAACATGCATCTGCTCACCGGCTACGTGGAGCACAACATGACTGGATGCACGCGTGGGCGGCCTTCAACATCGCCGCCAGGTTCGCATTGTTGGAGACCAAAAGTGCCTAGCGGAGGTTGGACGGTCCGCGATGGTGGCGCGGACGGTCCGCACGTACGTAGAGCTAGTTAGGGTTCCTAATTTCTCGCGGGATTTGTTACCTAAAACCGCGGGATTAACTCGGAAATTAGTTTGAAGCGGATCTAGACCTCCCCTTTATATAGATGAAGGCCTACGGCCGATTGAACCGCCAACAATCGATCAAATCAAGTCTATTTCTCGTTTTTACCTTATGCATTAGGAGTAGTTCTAGTCTACTTCTAGATTAGCCTCTCAATCCCCAAATTCTCCGCTTCTCTTCGACTCTACGTCGATTAGAGGAGTCTAGGTCGGCCTACCGAGCCTAGACAACTCCTAGGATCTCTCCTCCCCGACGGGGTCCCTCCGGGGAGCGAGATCCAGGCGCCGCCGGTGACCTTTCGCCGCCCCTGCGCACGCGCGGACCGTCCGGCCATTAGGCAGGGAACCCTAGCCCTACGCCAGGTCACGGACCGTCCGCACCTGTGCAGAGAGCACCGCCGTCGGTTCTTGTTGAGTGTTTGACGCCCGAAAAAGGTGTCAACATACTTTTGGCGACTCTGCTGGGGACTCTGGTGTATAGATCTACTAAAAATCAGGCCCTCAAATGGCTGATTCTAAAGATCACACCGATATCTGTAACACCCTGAATTTGGGGTAGAATTTTTTCTTCTTTTTACTCACCAAATTCAGGCGTTACTCTCTTTCTCTTCCCGTTTTTCTCCTTCGTCCCTAATTTCAAACCAGTATAGTGACAGGTGTCCGTGTCATGTATAAACAAAACCTAAGTGTCATGGGTGTTGCATCATGCCGAAGCGCATTTCTTTGTCTGATGTCGCGTGTTCGTCTCGTCCCGTTTCGGATTTCGGTTCGCGATTGGATTCCGTTTAGTGGTCGTGCGTGTCGTGGGTTTCTGTCACACCCGGATTTTAGGGGTCCAAAACCCGGGCGCGAACATAATCACCAGGTGTGCTGGGACCAAGTCTCACACATATGATGATTCATGGCACAGGATCAAATGTCACATCTTTACTATATAATAAGAGTTCTATACAAATAAATAAATAGATAATTACATCAAAAGGAGACAACGGTCCAGCAACCCAAAGTTGACTGGGAGACGACGACCTAGACCTCTCACGAACACTTCACAGCATCCTCCAAGCGCCTCATCCTGCGGTACCTGTTCTTGACCTGTGGGGTGTGTGAGACAGCAAGAGTGAGCTCACATACGTTCATCGCTCAACAAGTTGTGGGGAATAATGTGCATGAACTCGCCAAAGATGGGAGCTCACGTGAAGTGTAAGGCTTACCAAAGAAGATGGTTAGAGCTGAGCATTGCTTTTAAAGTTGGTCAAAATTTTATTAGCAGTTACTAAGTATAAGTAAATACCAACCCAATTAAATAGTAGAACAGAAGTAACAACATCACCTGCGATGCAATGCATATGACAAATTGAATTTAAGTTCCATAATTTAATCATGTGAGTGTCCGAGCTGCTCATGACCGTGAGCACGGCTAGTATACCAGTTTTACACTCTGCAGAGGTTGCGCATCTTTACCCACAAGTCATGTTACCCATCTGCCAAGGGATCGCGACTTCCCATACACCTCTACCGAGGAGGCGAGGCAGGGTAACACTACGAGGCCTTTACAAAGTTCCACTAGCTTCAGAAAACCCGCTACAGTTTATAGGAAGTTCCAGTGCAGGAATCCCTTGCAGGACCGCCATCGCAGCAAAATCCTCCCGAGGGCCTCCCTACACTGACCACTCCCCTACTGCCCTTGCCCCTTTCGGGTAAGGTAGTCTTCCACTAGCTTTCCTAATTAATCAGCCAAGGGGTCCCATTCCTCCCTTGTGGTAGCACTGTTTTCCCGGGTGGTTCTCCATGTTCCAATTAACATAATGATCTTATCATGAACAGTAAATAGCAACTGATAACAAAAGTATGAATAATATGTATCTCAATGCCCAAATCCACATATAGCACTAGCAAGTACTACCCAGAAAGTTTAGTGGTAAACAAGGCATAAAGATAGACAAACTAGGGTAACCTATTAGGTCCCATCAAATTAACCTATGCAGATCATTATGATTAATTAGAACATGAGTGGGTAAAAGAAGTGATCAAGGGCACAACTTGCCTGGGACTTGAGATTCCAGGTACCAACTTGCTCTTCAGGTGACTCGTGACCTCACTGCTAAACGTAGCAATATAGACAAACATTGTATAGGCAAAATTAACATCACACCAAACATGAGAACAAACTGCGTAAAAATAATCTACGCGAAGCTACGGGACTAACGCAACTTGAACGGATCAAATCGGAGTTAAACGGAGGAGATACGAATTTCCTAAGGTTTTATGTGCTTTAAATAGGATTAAGTGTGGGATTAAATTTCTTACTGTTTTCACGACAAAACAGAGGCTCTAAGTGATAGAGAATTAAATTACAAAAATTTAGAAACTGAAATGAAGTGATTTGGAGTTCATATGAATTTTCTATGAAATAAACAAGTTCTAGCCTTTTATTTTTATACTAAAATTCCATTTTCCATTCATTTATTCGATTTAAACGATCTCTGGACTGGGCCTCAAAATATGAGAACAACAGGGGGCTCGGGGCAAAAATCCCCAAGGCACAGAGACAAGCCGTGCAGGACGGCGGGTTGTTATTTTAAAACTTCAGGGGCTCTTTAGCAAATCGGCAACGGCGAAGAGGTACCGGGAACCCAGAGCCGCCCGATCTAGATCTGATGGTCTCAGATATAACACGAAAGGGTATGCTACGAGGTGCGCTGGATCGCCAATCAACGGTCACGATTCAAATATCCGAAGGGGTATCCACTCGACTGATCCGGAGCGTCCGTGACTGATCCAACGGTTATACCCATCGCCACACCTGCACCCTTCATCAAGGATCCAACGACCCTCACCCCTCTTCCACCCCAAGCTGTCAACGCGGTGGCGCACAACGTTCCGCCCGCGGTGGTCACCATGGCCGGCCCACCCAATCTGCGCGTTCCGATGCGCGATTCCCAAATAAATCTGGTGCTACACGATGTAGGTGCATGGGCGGATCGGCATGGGGAGTTCTTACCGTCTCTCGACGCAGTAGAGGACGCGACCACGGCGCACAGCGGTGTGGCGGCGGTGCAAGAGCTCCGATGAGCAATTGAGGCCGCCATGATGACCGCGCCACCCTGTCTCGGCCATGGGCACTTTCCTAAGAACGCGGTGAAGCTCCCAGACCCGCAGTCGAGACCCCATCGACGGTGTACACGCGATTCGTTCGCGACGGCAGTTCATGCGGCCCTTGGTCGTGGCGGTCCCTGGTGATAGCAGCTCGTGACCATAGCGATGGGAATCCTGTAGACCGATGGGTGAAGGAGGAAGGTTTCCCCTGGGCCTTACTTATACTCCACGGCGAAGTCCGACTGAGGGCGATGTTGCCGGAATTTTCGGGCGGAACATGCCGACCAATACGCACCGAGGCACGGTACCCGTCGGGGTTGCGGCATCGCGGCAAGAAATTCCCCATGGTCCGAGGCTACCCCCGTCAAATTGGGGTCACGCACAGCCTCCCCTCAATCCAACCAACTGATTCTTGTACTCCGAGCGCCGATGAAGGTCTGCGCCCACAAGCTCGCGATCCCGGGCGGTGCGGACGATCCGTTAGGGACGAAGCTGACATGGGGTGGCCCACCAGACAGAGACGGCGAGGGAGCAGGGCGGTCGCCGCGGATTCTGCAAGGGCAGGCGGGCAAATCGCTACATCACTGGCCGAGCCGTCCGATCCGCGCGGAGCCGCGCGACGCGGTGATCTGGTGGACTCCCGTACCGAAGCTGGGTTGGGGACGGATCTGAACGCGAGGGCCCACCAATCAGTGTCATGAGCATCACCAGAGAGTGAGGCCGACCGGTGGCCCTGGTGCGTCGGCGCCAATAATAGAAAATGGGCTGGTGGTGGTGAGAAAAAGGGAAGCGGGCCGTGCGGAATAGATGTGGAGGTGGGCCGAGGGAGTAGAGAGCTAGGCCAAGGGTGCCAGAATCGGCCCAGGTGGTCTTTTCTCTTTTTCTTTTCTTCTGATTTCATTATTTTTTTTATTCCAATTTCAAATCATACCCAAGTTTAAATTTCAATCTTTTTTTGTTTTCTGTTTTAAATTTTAAATTTATAAATATCCAAATTCAAATTTTCATTCAAACATGCTCATACAAAACAAAATTTCAATATGAACTACATTTATATTTATTTTATTTCGCTATTTTAACTATTTTAATTCCCTTACTTGAGTATGCACAATGTAAAGGAAATAATTCCTAAAACACTTTTATATAAATTCATGTATTTATTTATTTTATTATTGTATTTTACCTTATCCTAATTTTAGGGCTTTACAGTTTCGGTCCGTGATGTGTCCCAGCCCGGCCCGGTCCAGCCCGCGCGCCCCCGGCGCCCCCTGCCCTCCCTATGCGTGCGCCCCCTCCCCCTAATCCATTTGTCTCATTTGATTTCTCCCGCGCAGTAATCTCCCTCTCCCTCTTCCACCTCTCTCTCTCTCTCTCTCTCTCTCTCTCTCCCCCATGGTGCCCTAGGGTTTGGAGTCGAGATCGCCGGAATTTGGATTCCTGGAGGTGAGTTTTCCCCCCTCCCCTTCCCTCTCCCTCTCTCTCTCCTCTCCCTCCCCTTCTTCTACCCCGCGCGCCCTCCCGGCCCGGCGCGCCCCGCGCGCCCTCTCGGCCCCGTGCCCGTGCGCCGCTCCCTGCTCGCGCGCCCGCGCCGCCCTCGGTCGCGACCCGCGCCGCCCTCGGTCGCGACCCGCGCCGCCCTCGGCCCCGCGCCCTACGCGCCGCCCTCGGTCGCGCCCGCCCCCGGCGAGCCCCTCCCCCGGTGGCTCTCCTCCTCGGCGAGCCCCTCCCCGGCCGCGCCCGCCCCCGACGAGCCCCTCCCTCGGCGGCTCCCCTTCCCGTTCGCGGCCGCCCCCGGCGAGCCCCTCCCCGGCCGCGTGCCCCGCGTCGCGCCCTCGGCCGCGCCCCTGCCCCGGCGACTCGCGTCCCGCGCGCCTGCATGGCTCGCGTGCCCTCGGCACGCGCAGCGTGCTCTCGCGAGTGCGACCGTAGTCGCGTTGCGTCTAACCCTCGTTTTAATCCATTTTAATTGTTGTTTAGTCGATGTGCTGCGTCGCGCGCTTCGCCGCGCGACGGTTCATTCTAATTTTATCTTTATTAATGTGCTGCGTCGCGCGTTTCGTCGCGCGACGATTCGTTTAAATGCAGTTCAGTTGACGTAAGCCGTCGTGCGTTTCGTCGCGCAACACTTAACGTTTATCTATGATTAATGCAAGAATCTCGTTGCGCGCTCTGCCACGCGGCGAGTCGTTTACTTCTTAATTCAATCTAAATGCTGTATCGTACGTCTCGCCGTGCGACCACTCCCTTTCATTCATCTTTATTTATTTATAATGATTAAATGTGGAACATGACTTTACTTTATGCTAAACGCATTGTCCAAATTAATGCCCTTCTGTTAAGCGAGTGGTTTAATTTATAATTATGTAACATAATCGCTTCTCGACCGTAGACTCGACTGTCATTTCCTCTTTCTCTCTTAACCGTAATTGCGAGCCCCACGTGGAACGTCTGTTTATTTATTGCATTCTATTGTATGGTGTACTGTTCCTTTGTATTAAATATGTGGATGTATGTATGTTTGCGCCCGTATAGAGAACGATCTGGTTGAAGATCCCGAGGAACTCACAAGAGAAGCCCCTGAGCAGCAGCTGGTTGGTGGAGGCAAGTGTCCCTTGACCTATCTATGTCCTATGAAATTCTATAATTCACTTCCCGCATTTACACAATTATACCTAAGGATTGACTAGCTTTTGTTATCCATGTCCTTGTTTACCTATTTGGGTTGGATTATTATTGGTTAGCTTTATGCTATTGCTTAACATTAATCAATGAACATGATGATAATTATCAATGATACGCTGTTTTTCCTCTTATTTATGATGTTGAGACTTGTGGCATTTAAGGGGGCTCGAGCGGTTTCTCGAGTGCCTCTCCGTAAGGACCTATTCGTTGGATGACCGCCCAGGAAAACAGTGCAACCATGAGGGTGGAGTGGGACACCCTTAGCTAAGTAATTAGAGGAACCGGGGTGTAGTTCGCTTAGCCGTCGTGCCGTCAATGGGGCTCAGTGTATGTGGCTCGCTCTGCCAAGGTTGATTTGTCCCTTGGGGAGGAGTGCGGTACATTTAGGAAACCTAACGGGCGGCTACAGCTCCGGGGAATCTTTGTAAAGGCTACATAGTGATACCCTGCTGGGTCACCTTGGTAGTGATCAATGGAGAGTCATGATCTCCGGGCAGAAAGGGAAATCACGGCTTGTGGGTAAAGTGCGCAACCTCTGCAGAGTGTATGAAAACTGATATATCAGCCGTGCTCATGGTTATGAGCGGCCAAGGGAGCTCCAGTGATTAGTGGTACTTGATCAGAGATTGTTCGGATTACAGGTGGCAATGAGATTAATGGTTTTGGTATTGATTTATGGTAATGGTAAGTGGTATTTTTTCCGTTTGGAAAGAGTACGTTTGGGTTAATAACGTGAGTTAATTCTAAAACTTGGCTTTCTCTACTAGTAATAATAATCTGACCAACTAAAAGCAACTGCTTGACTTACCCCCACATAAAGCTAGTCCACTATAGCCAAACAGAACACTTGCTGAGTATGTTGATGTGTACTAACCCTTGCTCTACACACCAAACCCCCCTAGGTTGTCCGTATTGCAACCACTGCTCAGGAGAAGATGAAGCCGTGGAAGGAGACTTCCAGGAATTCCAAGATTACGACGAGTTCTAGGCGTGGGTTAGCGGCAACCCCCCAGTCGGCTGCCTGTGAAGGCCTCGAGTATCTACGTTTCTTTTTCGCACTTTGATTATTGTAAAGACTATGTGGATGTCTCAGACATATGATGTAATCGACTATTATTACCCTTTTATGTTATTATTTGAGCACTGTGTGATGATGTCCAGTTATGTAACTGCTGTGTACGTGAATTGCTGATCCTGGCACGTACATGGTTCGCATTCGGTTTACCTTCTAAAACCGGGTGTGACATAGGTGGTATCAAAGCCGTGCTGACTGTAGGACCGCTAACCTAGAGTAGAATGGTTGTTCTAAGGATTATAGACCCCTATTCCTACCTTGACTTTGGTATCCCTTCAAAAGTTGGTCATATCGACCAAACCTATGTTCTACTATATATTATACCTTGCTAAAAATCTTTTTGTTTATTCTAATTCCTCATTTATTTATGGTTAATTACTTGCTGGTCATATTAGTTTTGTTCTCACTCTTATGCTTACGGTGTCTTTTATAGATGGCTCGTCTTAGACACACTGCATGGAAGTCTGCCATCCCCTTCTTACCCTCTCGTCTCGCTGAGCATCCGCTTCGCCGTCCAGTGACCGGTCAGTCCAGCCATTTGGAGAGGCTGCACCATCGCCTGCACGAGGAGCAGGAGCGTCGACGACAGGAGCAGGAGCAGCAGGGCTCTTCTTTCTCGCTCCAGTAGGAGATAGAGTCTGTGAGGAGCTGCTCCCCCGTGCTTCCGCTGGAGGCGTGAAAGGGAAATAGGGTCAAACCTTTTCCTAAATAATTTTGGTGGTTGAATTGCCAAACACAAATAATTGGACTAACTAGTTTGCTCTAGAATAAATGTTCTACAGGTGCCAAAGGTTCACATCAAACCAATACAAAGTCAAAAGAAATGGCTCAAAAGAAAGGAGCAAAGGAAACCGAAGTGCTCCCTGGTCTAGCGCACCAGACTGTCCGGTGTGCTACCGGACAGTGTCCGGTGCACCTCTTCAGCTTCGGGTTTCCCAGGCGCAGCTCCGCTATAATTCACCGGACTGTCCGGTATGCCAGCGGAGCAGCGGCTATCTGCGTGCAACAGTCGAATCCGACAAGTGAACAGTGCAGCACAGTGATCGCAGCAGAAGTCAGAGCAGTTGGTCAGAGTCGCACCGGACTATCCGGTGTCACACCGGACTGTCCGGTGCCACATGAGGACAAAGCCTCCAATGGTCGACCAGCTCCAAGCCCTAACGGGAGGATGACGTGGCGGCGCACCGGACACTGTCCGGTGCGCCCATCGCCAGCAGCCTTCTCCAACGGCTACAATTTGGTTGGTGGCTATAAATACCACCCCAACCGGCCACTTCAAGAGGAGGGAGCCCAAGCAAAATTCCAAGTCATATAGTTGACACACTCAAGCCCTCCCAACCTCCTCTATTCATTGATCCATCCTATACACAAGATTTAGACCACTACAACCAACACAAGTGCCACAAAAGAGAGAGCAAGCAAAAGAGAGCTACTCATTTGAGTTTAGCACTAGTGCCTTGTGAGATTCATTGAGAGATAGTGTGTGCTACATCTTTGTGTTCATTTGCGCGTGGAGTTTTGACTCCCATTGAACTTCCTCCAAAGTTTTGGAGGCTTGTAAAGCTAGCAAGAGACACCAAAGCGTGTGGTGATCCTTGAGCAGTCTTAAGTGATCCTTTAGAAGAAGAAGAGCTCGCCGGTCTTTGGTGATCGGTGGAGAGAGGGAAAGGGTTGAAAGAGACCCGTCCTTAGTGGACTCCTCAACGGGGACTAGGCCTTCGAAGGCCGAACCTCGGTAAAACAAATCACCCGTGTCTCGTGTGCTTATTGCTTGTGATTTGTTTGCTCTTTCCCTTTCAAAGTTTCTTCTTGCACTATTCTTTGCTAATGCTATTTGGTGTTGCTTTAAGTTAAATTCTCATTTGGTGAAGCAACACTTTGCAAGAAAGAACTTGTGTTATTGCTCTTCTTATCTAAGCCCCCTTGATTTATTCTCATAGACCTATTAGTTGTATTGTTTTATCAATTCCGCATTATTTGAAAGCAATACTCTTTACAAGCAAGGACTTAGTTTTTGTACTCCAATAATTGTATATCTTGTTCTAACCACTAATCAAGGGATCTAGTTGGGGGATAAAGTTTTAATTTTCAGGTTTTGCCTATTCACCCCCCTCTAGGTGACTTTCAATTGGTATCAGAGCCAGGTTCTTCATATTGAGTCTAACAACTCGAAGTGATGGCTCGAGGAAGATCCCAAAAGAACAAGAAGACACCTCCGACAAAAACCAAGGAGGTAACTCTTGAGATTTTATTTGATGATTGTTCTAATTATGCTTCATGGTCTACTAGTGTGATAAATGCCTTTAGAATCGTAAACTCCCAATTAGAACAAATTATAGACAAGAGTATCATGCCCTCCAATTATGATAGAAAGAATATTTCTGAGAAAGATCAAAGATGTTTAAGCTTAAATTATCTTGCTTTTGACATCTTAGGTAATTCTCTTAGCAAAGAAGATTATCATGCCTTCATAATTAATTATAATGAATCTATTCATGATGCGCATTATATTTGGACTAGAATTAAAAGCAAATTTGATGAGTCCAAACATGAATCCACCTCTTTTGGTATTTGTGATACTAACCCTTGCAAGGAAGAAGAAGAAAATGAACGATGGAGACCAAACGATGAATCCACCTCTCCAAGAGGTTTGTCTCCCCATTTCGATTCCCACATATGTTGTGTGGCTAACGAAAATGATAGCGGAAGCATAAACGAGGATGAGGAGGAAGAAAGAAGCTTCATGCAACTCTACGCTCGCCTAAGCCAAGAAGATAAGGCGGTCATGCTCAAACTTCTAGAAAGAGCGAGAGAGCAAAGCGAAGCTCGTCAAAGACTAGAAAATGTTCTCTCCATAAAAATGCTACACTTTGACGAGTTGACTAAAGAATATGAGGAGCTAAAGTGCTCTCATGTTGATTTGGTCCAAAGGTATGAAACTATTTCAATTGAGCAAGATAACGCTTTACATTGTATTGCTCAATTAGTAAATAGGAATGCCTTGCTTAAGGACCAAGTAGAAAAGCTAAAAGATAAAAATCTAGCTTTTCAAGAAAAATATGATATGCTCCTATGTTCCCATGAAAATCTTATGGATGATCATATCATATTAAATATTGCTCATGAGGTTGTGATAGAAAACTTAAAATCCCAACAACCTCACTCATGCACATGTATTCAAATTGAAACTACATTACCATGTGCTAATGCTTGTTGCCCGTCAACAAGCAAATCTTCCTTTGTGCTAAAATTTGCAGGAACAAATGATGATACATATCAAAAGCTCAAAGAAGAAAATGAGAGGCTAAAAATGAGCTTGGCACAACTAAAAGGGAAGTGCATTGCTCAACCTTCTCAAGATAACCGTGATCACATGGTGAAGAAGCTTGAGACAGGAACAACCGTGGCATGCACTAAATCCCTTGAAGAAAATGTCAAGGACTTGCGGATTGCCAAGAGGAAGGAACAAAAGAAGAAAATCAATACCTCTTCCAAAAGCCTCAACCACGCCTCCATGAAAGGTAACATCCAAGGTAATAATCAAGCCACACTTCACACTAAGAGGAGTAAGAAGTGTAGTGAATGCTTTGAAAAGGGGCACTCGATTAGGTCATGTCCCTATATTAAAAGTGAGTTGATTATTAACAAGGATGATAAACTTTGTTTTAAATGCTCCAAGAAGGGACACTTATTTAGATCTTGTCCCCATTTAAAACAAAAAGGCATAATGCTAGAAAAGAAAATATTCACTATGTAGCAAGCAAGAAACAAGGAAAGAAGAAATCTTCAAGACTTGAAGATCGCCTATGCTACATATGCCGAAAAAAGGGGCATCAATGCAAGGATTGTCCCATTGGTAACAATCCCTCTCCTAACTTGTCAATTAATTCTCATATAACTAGGCAACCCAAAATTGTAACTTGTGCTAGAAAGGTAATGAGTTTACCTAGTGCTAACACAAAGGACTTTTGGGTTCCTAGATCTTTGTTGACTAACCGTGATGGACCCATCAAGCGATGGGTACCAAAATATGCTTGACAAGCTTTGCAGGAGAAGGAGATGATATGAAGCTTTGGGGTGCTTGAGAAAGTTAATTCAATTTAACTCAAGCTATCAATCTTCAATGATCCATATATCCAAGATTGACCCAAAGTTATCTCAAATTGTTATGTCTAAAACTCATATCATCTTAGGGAAGATATTGATGTTGTAGGAAATAAAGAATTATCTTGTGCGGAAAAATCAAGGCCTACAACATGGAGGAAAGCCGAAGGATGGTAACACTTGTGTTTTTAAGTGCAAGTATCTTAAATTATGATTTCTCATGTGTCTTGTGTAGTCGCATAGAAAAAGAAGCACTTCAAATGTCTTTAAATTTATATTACCATTCTTTGAAGAATTTCCTCTCATATGGTAGATTGCATACTCATCATTTCCATACTATGGCAATCTACATGTTTTAAATTGTTGCAAGTATCTCATGGCATGTTTCTCACTAGTCATTCTATTATTGCCATGATTCTAGATATAGAGAGATATTTCATGTTCTTAAAAGAATAAGGTGTCATGTAAGGAATTCAAATCCTTAGGACACTTATAAAAGGAAAACTCTCTCTATAACTAGAATAGTGAGACTAATGATTTTATTTAAGTAACCCAAGTAGTCTCACTTGTAGAGAATAAGTTTCTCTTTAGAAATGCGTAATCTAACATGAAAAGAAAAATCAATCCAATGATTTATGATGTGTTTCTACTTGCTTAAATTGGATATGATTATTTCACATTTATCGCTTTCCATATCATGAATTAGACTTATTCCCACAGTCTTAAAGGATTATTTATGCTTGTTTTATGAGTTAAAATTGAGCATAACATCATCTATGGATAATCTAGTTCATGTTATGAAGTTTCCATGTTTTAGTAATCTATGTTTTCATTCATTATCAAATTGATTACAAAAAGGGAAACTAGTGCTTGTGCTACTAATGACATATCTCTTGAGCTTACTTATGGAAATCTACAAGAGAGTAAGTGCACGTTTAAAGCCACAAGCCTCAAGTGTTACTCTTCACCCAAAGGAAGAAAGGTAAAAGCAAAGGTATGGGAACTCTGTTTCTCATCATTGTTTATTTACTCTTATTTATCATATTCTATCTATGTGAAGAATAGATTCTGTATTGGACTTAATTCTTGCTAAGTTCTCATAAACACACTAGTCCATTAGAATCTATTTCATGCCTTTGCTATAACCATTCTCATATTGATATGCTTTTAAGTTATGATAATAAATTCAATATGAAGAAGTAAAATTCCTATGACCGATAAAAATGTTTAAAAGGTGCATATTCCTCCTCTCTAATGATATGCACTAAGGATAAGGATTTTACTTCATGTGACTTATGGATGATGAATTGTTTATATTTCTTATCTAAAGAAGTCATCCTTCATCATATGCTCCCTTGTGCTATTAACATCTTTCTTGAGTATTTTCAATAAGTTTGAAAGGAAAAAGAAACAACTACAAAGGGAGGACACTCACATGAAAGAGAAGGCGTCAAGAACAACAAAACTCACTTGGATAATAAGATCCTCAAAACAATCAATGGTGTGGTTGTGAGTATTCTAAATCCTTTCATAGTGAAGAATATCAGGCTTAAGTTGTTTATTGCAAATTTTATAAGCCTCGATCAAGATGTATATTGCTTCTCCCTATTCGTCTCTAAAATTGAATGCATCTATTCATTTCATTCTAATACTTTGATGCATATCTCTAGGGGGAGCCTATTTCTATATCTTGATCATATTGAGACTAAGACATTATTTTAGTAATCTCATATAGTCTCTTGTATGAGAATAAGTTTCTCATAAAGTATGCTACTCATATCAATCCAACTTGTTAAAATAATGTCGCTTTTGTCAAGGATTGTTGCTTTCATTGCTAAAGTAGCTTATTTACTGGATTCTCCTACTTTTATCAAATGCATATGTTGTTCTTTTGATCACATCTGTTATTTGTTTGATCATTGAATAACTTCAATTAACATTTATGTTTCTTAGTGCCGCATTTACTATCAATCGATATCTCTCTTGATGTGCACTAAGTTAAAAGGAGAATTCATGATACATTTATGCAATTTGTGATCCATTTGATATATGCTAACAATGACTTGGAAAAGGATCACTAGTTATAGAACTCTCTCTTGTGCAAAATATTTCCATATATTGTCTTGAGTATAGGTCTTAAGCAACTAAGACTAAGGACAAAGCACAATGAAGAGAGCATCTCTATGTGAAGGTACAATAAGGGTAAAAATGTCTCCTTTCATTTACACATGTACCTAAATCTAACTCTCTTATACATTCCTTGCATATCTTGTATAAAAGGAAGAGAAAGCATGTCCATGCATTAGCCCTGCTTCTTACCTAGTTTAACTTCTCAAACATCTCATTCTTGCATTTATGCATCTTTGTTAAAACTAGGTGAAGTGATTTTATTGTCAAAGAGCTTAAAGCTTAACCTTGTAACGAGGATAAGCTGCCTTTGTTCCAAAGATGAATGGTCCTTAAGCCTCTTTGAAATCCTTAAGGGACAATGCTTAAGATGTTTTAACATGCTTTCATAAGTGCATAAACTGTCATGAGCATCACACTTATACTACGACACAATGCACTTCACATACTGTATGATATAGATAGGTTCTCATTAACCTAATTATGTGCAATTGACATTTAAGGCCAAAATATGTGTTCCTCTCCATGCACATATTTAGGGGGAGCAATCTATGTTATATATAACTATGATCATGCTTAATTTGATATATACTTTGATCATATCTCTCTTATGTCTATGACTAATGTGTTTTCAAGTGTATTCTCATGCTTAGTCATAGAATTGAAAGGGAAATGGAGTATTCGGCAAAGACGACGCTTCCACTCAACTCCTTCGGTATTATTCACTCTTTGCCGGTATTCCACATAGTTCTCCACTTTGGTATGATCTTCACTCATATTTATTTGCTTGCCATTGGGGAGAAAGTAAAAAGGCTTATATCTCATTCACTAGTATCCATTTTTTTGGCGATTCATGCCAAAGGGGGAGAAAGTATGAGCCCAAAGCAAAAGGACCGCACCACCGCACCACCACCAAATTTTAAAATGAAGTTTTCAAATTGATATCTTAGTGTGTTCAAAAAGGGGAGAAAGTATCTTCAAAAGTCTGTAAAACCCTCTTGAACACTAAGAGGAGAATTTCATTGAGGGGGAGTTTTGTTCAAGTCAAAGGAAAAGCATTTGAGACAGGGGGAGAAAAGTTCAAATCTTGAAAATGCTTCTTTCAATCTTATTCATGTACCTTTGACTATTTGCAAAAGTTTTTTTTAAAAAAATTACAAAGAATTTGCAAAAACAAAACTAATGGTGCAAGCATGGTCCAAAATCTTAAACAATAAGAAGAAAACCATTCATGCATATCTATAAGAAATAATGTATTGGTTTCATTCCAAGCAACCTTTGCACTTCTTTATGCAAATTAGTTCAATTCTGCACTCCTATATTTTCTTTGGTTTGTGTTAGCATCAATCACCAAAAAGGGGGAGATTGAAAGGAAAATAGGGTCAAACCTTTTCCTAAATGATTTTGGTCGTTGAATTGCCCAACACAAATAATTGGACTAACTAGTTTGCTCTAGAATAAATGTTCTACAGGTGCCAAAGGTTCACATCAAACCAATACAAAGTCAAAAGAAAGGGCTCAAAAGAAAGGAGCAAAGGAAACCGAAGTGCTCCCTGGTGAGAGCACCTAGAGGGGGGGGTGAATAGGTGATCCTGTGAAACTTGAAAACTTAAGCCACAAAACTTGGTTAATTGTTAGCACAATAATTGCCAAGTGGCTAGAGAGGAATTCTCAACAAAACACAATAACCAATAAGGATCAATCACAGAGATGACACGGTGGTTATCCCGTGGTTCGGCCAAGACCAACGCTTGCCTACTCCACGTTGTGGCGTCCCAACGGACGAGGGTTGCAATCAACCCCTCTCAAGCGGTCCAAAGACCCACTTGAATACCACGGTGTTTTGCTTGCTTTTTCTCAATCCCGTTTGCGAGGAATCTCCACAACTTGGAGCCTCTCGCCCTTACACTTGAAATTCACAAAGAACACGGAGAAAGGGAGGGATTAGCAATGCACACAAGACACAAGAATCAGAGTGTCAACACGCACACAAATCGCAACAAGAGCTCGCAACACAACTCAATGAGTACACAACTCCACTAGAGCTCTATATGCTATCACAATGAAAATAATGCGCGAAATCGATGTCTTGGTGCTTAGGAATGTTGTAGGAATGCTTGGTATCCTCCTCCATGCGCCTAGGGGTCCCTTTTATAGCCCCAAGGCAGCTAGGAGCCGTTGAGAGCAATCAAGGAAGGCTGATCTTGCCTTCTGTCGACTGGCGCACCGGACAGTCCGGTGCACACCGGACACTGTCTGGTGCCCGATTTCTTTCCATAAATGGTGCAGTCGACCGTTGGCAGCCTGAGAGCCGTTGGCGCACCGGACATGTCCGGTGCACACCGGACAGTCCGGTGCCTTCTTCTAGCCGTTGGCTCGGCCACGTGTCCCGCGCAGATCGCGCGGCCGACCGTTGACCGTGTCGACCGTTGACTCACCGGACAGTCCGGTGCACACCGGACAGTCCGGTGAATTATAGTCGTACGTCGCCGGTGAAATCCCGAGAGCGGCCACTTCGCTCGAGCCAGCCTGGCGCACCGGACATTGTCCGGTGCACCACCGGACACTGTCCGGTGAGCCACCGGACAGTCCGGTGCACCCAGACTGAGCAGAGTCTTGGCTGCTCGAGCCAAGACATTTCCAATCGGATTTTTCCTGTTTCCAGCACTTAGACACAATACATTAGTCTCTAAAACAATGTACTAAGTCTGAGAAACATACCTTTATCCTTGATTTGTACTTTGTCCACCTTTTTACACTTAGGCACTTGTGTTAGACACTAAATCACCAAAATACTTAGAAATGGCCCAAGGGCACATTTCCCTTTCAATCTCCCCCTTTTTGGTGATTTATGCCAACACAACATAAAGCAAGTAGAACAAATACAAAATCAACTCAAACAAGAACTCAAATTGTTTTGATTCAATTTTGACATATATGGATCACTCTATGCCACCACTTGGTTTGTTTTTGCAAATCAAACTCAAATTCCTATCTCTAAGTCAAATCCACTTGTAGAGACATAAAGAGAGGTTTTCCAAAGAAATTTGATCAAGGATTTCAAAAACTCCCCCTTTTCCCCATAATCAACACTTCTCCCCACAAGAGGCCAACTTTTGACATAAGAGACAATAAAAGAGTTTTGACAAATCAAAAAGCTCTAATATACTATTTTCAAAATCTCTCAAGTGGTAGCTGATCCATTTATTGCTTTGGCCTTTATTTTCTCCCCCTTTGGCATCAAGCACCAAAACAAGATTAATCTTGGCCCTTTAACCCCATTGCCTCACCAAAATCTTCAAATAAGAGTACAAAGGCAATAAGAGTACATGAGATGAACTTGGAATAAGTTACCCTCTTATCGGAGTGCAGTGGAAGTCTTTCATGGTCCAAGTCCACCTTTTCCCTTTCAATTATCCTTTAAAACAAACAAACTCAAGCATATGGTTAGTCTCAAAGGGTCAAGTTGTAGCACAGCTCCCCCTAAATATGTGCATCACTTGCACAAAGGACTTGTGAGGTCCAGGGAGTGTTTGTACAACTTGAGCACCACAATAAGCAACAAAATGCAGAATGAACATGATCAAAGGCATAAACATATGTATGCTACAATTCAATCCAAGTTCCGCGAATCTAAGATATTGAGCTCACTACGCGGCCTGCAAAAGGTCTTCTCATCTAGAGGCTTGGTAAAGATATCGGCTAGCTGGTTCTCGGTGCTAACATGAAACACTTCGATATCTCCCTTTTGCTGGTGGTCTCTCAAAAAGTGATGCCGGATGTCAATGTGCTTTGTGCGGCTGTGCTCAACAGGATTTTCCGCTATTCGGATAGCACTCTCATTATCACATAGGAGTGGGACTTTGCTCAGATTGTAGCCAAAGTCCCGGAGGGTTTGCCTCATCCAAAGTAGTTGTGCACAACACTGTCCTGCGGCAACATACTCGGCCTCAACGGTGGATAGGGCAACGGAAGTTTGTTTCTTAGAGTTCCATGACACCAGGGACCTTCCTAAGAATTGGCACGTCCCCGATGTACTCTTCCTATCGACCTTACATCCAGCATAGTCGGAATCTGAATATCCAATCAAGTCAAAGTTAGACCCCTTTGGATACCAGATCCCGAAGCAAGGCGTAGCGACTAAATATCTCAAAATTCGCTTCACAGCCACTAAGTGACACTCCTTAGGATCGGATTGAAATCTAGCACACATGCATACGCTAAGCATAATATCCGGTCGACTAGCACATAAATAAAGCAGAGAACCTATCATGGACCAGTATGCTTTTTGATCAACGGACTTACCTCCTTTGTTGAGGTCGGTGTGTCCGTCAGTTCCCATCGGCGTCTTTGCGGGCTTGGCGTCCTTCATCCCAAACCGCTTTAGCAGGTCTTGCGTGTACTTCGTTTGGGAGATGAAGGTGCCGTCCTTGAGTTGCTTTACTTGGAACCCAAGGAAGAAGTTCAACTCGCCCATCATCGACATCTCGAATTTCTGCGTCATCACCCTACTAAACTCCTCACAAGACTTTTGGTTAGTAGAACCAAATATTATGTCATCGACATAAATTTGGCACACAAAAAGATCACCATCGCAAGTCTTAGTAAAAAGAGTTGGATCGACTTTTCCAACCTTGAAAGCATTAGCAATTAAAAAGTCTCTAAGGCATTCATACCATGCTCTTGGGGCTTGCTTAAGTCCATAGAGCGCCTTAGAGAGCTTACACACGTGGTCGGGGTACCGTTCATCCTCGAAGCCAGGGGGTTGCTCCACGTACACCTCCTCCTTAATCGGCCCGTTGAGGAAAGCGCTCTTGACATCCATTTGATACAACCTGAAAGAATGGTGAGCGGCATATGCTAGCAAAATACGAATTGATTCTAGCTTAGCCACAGGAGCAAACGTCTCCTCAAAGTCCAAACCTGTGACTTGGGCATAACCTTTTGCCACAAGTCGAGCCTTGTTCCTCGTCACCACCCCGTGCTCGTCCTGTTTGTTGCGGAACACCCACTTGGTTCCCACAACATTTTGCTTGGGACGAGGCACCAGTGTCCAAACTTCATTGTGCTTGAAGTTGTTGAGTTCCTCCTGCATGGCCAACACCCAGTCCGGATCTAGCAAGGCTTCTTCTACCCTGAAAGGCTCAATAGAAGAGTCAAAAGAGTAATGTTCACAAAAATTAACTAATCTTGAACGAGTAGTTACTCCCTTGCTAATATCACCCAATATCTGGTCGACGGGATGATCCCTTTGGATCGTCGCTCGAACTTGGGTTGGAGGTGCCTGAGGTGCTTCTTCCTCTTCAACTTGAACATCTTGTGCTCCCCCTTGATCATGCGTCTCCACTTGAGGTATCTGTTCGTCATCTTGGGTTGGGGGATGCACCATAGTTGAGGAAGACGGTTGATCTTGCTCCAATTGTTCCTGAGGCCGTACATCTCCAATCGCCATGGTGCGAATCGCGGCCGTTGGAACGTCTTCTTCATCTATATCATCAAGGTCAACAACTTGCTCTCTTGGAGAGCCATTAGTCTCATCAAATACAATGTCGCTAGAGACTTCAACCAAACCCGATGATTTGTTGAAGACCCTATACGCCTTTGTATTTGAATCATAACCTAATAAAAACCCTTCTACAGCTTTGGGAGCAAATTTGGAATTCCTACCCTTCTTCACTAGAATGTAGCATTTACTCCCAAATACACGAAAGTACGATACATTGGGTTTGTTACCAGTTAGCAGCTCATATGAGGTCTTCTTGAGGAGGCGGTGAAGATAGACCCTGTTGATGGCGTGGCAAGCCGTGTTCACGGCTTCCGACCAAAAACACTCGGGGGTCTTGAACTCTCCAAGCATAGTCCTCGCCATATCAATGAGCGTCCTGTTCTTCCTCTCTACCACACCATTTTGCTGAGGTGTGTAGGGAGCGGAGAACTCGTGCTTGATCCCCTCCTCCTCAAGGAACTCCTCCACTTGAAGATTCTTGAATTCGGACCCGTTGTCGCTCCTTATCTTCTTCACCTTGAGCTCAAACTCATTTTGAGCTCTCCTGAGGAAGCGCTTGAGGGTCCCTTGGGTTTCAGACTTATCCTGCAAAAAGAACACCCAAGTGAAGCGGGAAAAGTCATCAACAATAACTAGACCATACTTACTTCCTCCTATGCTCAGATAGGCGACGGGTCCGAAGAGGTCCATATGCAGCAGCTCCAGACGTCTTGATGTGGTCATCACATTCTTGCTGTGATGTGCTCCTCCCACTTGTTTACCTGCTTGACAAGCTGCACAAGGTCTATCTTTTTCGAAATGAACATTGGTTAGACCTACCACGTGTTCTCCCTTTAGAAGCTTGTGGAGGTTCTTCATTCCCACATGTGCTAAGCGGCGATGCCACAACCAGCCCATGCAAGTCTTAGCCATTAAGCATGCATCTAGACCGGCCTCTTCTTTTGCAAAATCAACTAAGTAAAGTTTGCCGTCTAGTACACCCTTAAAAGCTAGTGAACCATCACATCTTCTAAAGACAGACACATCTACATTTGTAAATAAACAGTTATATCCCATATTGCATAATTGACTAACAGATAGTAAATTATATCCAAGACTCTCCACTAAAAACACATTAGAGATAGAATGCTCATTTGATATTGCAATCTTGCCTAAACCTTTCACCTTGCCATGGTTCCCATCATCGAATATGATTGAATCTTGGGAATCCTTATTCTTGACGTAGGAGGTGAACATCTTCTTCTCCCCCGTCATATGGTTTGTGCATCCGCTGTCGATGATCCTGCTTGAACCCCCAGATGCATAAACCTGCAAGGCAAATTTAGGCTTGGGTCTTAGGTACCCAACTCTTGTTGGGTCCTACAAGGTTAGTCACAATTTCCTTAGGGACCCAAATGCAAGTTTTATCACCCTTGCATTTTGCCCCTAACTTCCTAGCCATTACCTTCTTACCCTTTCTACAAATGGCAAATGAAGCATTGCAAGCATGATATATTGTAGATGGTTCATTAACTTTTCTAGGAACATGAACAACATTTCTCCTAGGCATATTATGAATAACATTTCTCCTACCAATATTTCTATCATGCACATAGGAAGAACTAGAAGCGAACATGACATGAGAATCGAAAGCATTATATGCATTATATCTCCTATAAGCATTTCTATATTGTTTCTTGTCATGATACATAAAAGCATGGTTCTTTTTAGCACTACTAGCCATAGGGCCTTCCCTTTCTCCTTGGTAGAAATGGGAGCCTTATGGCTGGTTAAGTCCTTGGCTTCCCTCTTGAAGCCAAGTCCATCCTTAATTGAGGGGTGTCTACCAATCGTGTAGGCATCCCTTGCAAATTTTAGCTTATCGAAATCACTTTTGCTAGTCTTAAGTTGGGCATTAAGACTAGCTACTTCATTATTTAATCTCGAAATTGAAACTAGGTGTCCATTACAGGCATCAATATCAAAATCCTTACACCTAGTGCAAATCATAACATGTTCTACACAAGAATTAGATTTATTTGTTACTTCTAATTTAGCATTTAAATCATTGTTAACACCTTGTAAAGTAGAAATGGTTTCATGACAAGTAGATAGTTCATAAGAGAGCATTTCATTTCTTTTAACTTCTAAAGCATAGGATTTTTGTGCCTCTACAAATTTATCATGTTCATCATACAACAAATCCTCTTGCTTTTCTAAAAGCCTATCCTTTTCATTCAAGGCATCAATCAATTCATTGATTTTATCAATTTTATTCCTATCCAATCCCTTGAACAAGCTAGAGTAATCTATTTCCTCATCACTAGATTCGTCTTCACTTGAAGAAGCATAAGTAGAGTCTCGAGTACATACCTTCTTCTCCCTTGCCATAAGGCATGTGTGACGCTCGTTGGGGAAGAGGGATGACTTGTTGAAGGCGGTGGCGGCGAGGCCTTCATTGTCGGAGTCAGACGAGGAGCAATCCGAATCCCACTCCTTGCCAAGATGTGCCTCGCCCTTTGTCTTCTTATAGTTCTTTTTCTTCTCCCTCTTGCTCCCGTGTTCCTGGTCACTTTCATTATCGGGACAGTTAGCAATAAAATGACCAATCTTACCGCATTTGAAGCATGAGCGCTTCCCCTTGGCTTTGGTCTTGCTTGGCTGTCCCTTGCGACCCTTCAGCGCCGTCTTGAATCTCTTGATGATGAGGGCCATCTCTTCATCATTAAGTCTGGCCGCCTCGATTTGTGCTACCTTGCTAGGTAGCGCCTCCTTGCTTCTTGTTGCCTTGAGAGCAAGGGGTTGCGGCTCGTTGATCGGACCATTCAAAGCGTCGTCCACGTACCTTGCCTCCTTGATCATCATTCGCCCGCTAACGAATTTTCCTAGGACTTCTTCGGGCGACATTTTGGTGTACCTGAGATTCTCACGAATATTATTCACCAAATGAGGATCAAGAATGGTAAAGGACCTTAGCATCAGTCGGACAACGTCGTGGTCCGTCCATCGCGTGCTTCCGTAGCTCCTTATTTTGTTGATAAGGGTCTTGAGCCGGTTGTAAGTTTGAGTTGGCTCCTCGCCCCTTATCATCGCGAACCGTCCAAGCTCGCCCTCCACCAACTCCATTTTGGTGAGCAAGGTGACGTCGTTCCCCTCATGAGAAATCTTGAGGGTGTCCCAGATCTGCTTGGCGTTATCCAAGCCACTCACTTTGTAATATTCATCCCTGCACAATGAGGCTAGAAGAACGGTAGTAGCTTGTGCATTCTTATGGATTTGCTCATTAATGAACATGGGGCTATCCGAACTATCAAAGTGCATTCCACTCTCTACAATCTCCCATATACTAGGATGGAGAGAGAATAGGTGACTACACATTTTGTGGCTCCAAAATCCGTAGTCCTCCCCATCAAAGTGTGGAGGCTTGCCAAGTGGAATGGATAATAAATGAGCATTTGCACTTTGAGGAATACGAGAGTAGTCAAAAGAAAAGTTCGAATTAACCGGTTTCCTTCTCTCGTAGTCGTTGTGGTCGTCGTCCTTTTGGGAGGAAGTAGACTCATCGCTGTCGTAGTAGATGATCTCCTTGATGCGTCTCGTCTTCTTCTTCTTCCCTTCTTTCCGTCTATGGCCCGAGCCGGAGTCGGTGGGCATGTCGTCCTTTGGCTCGTTGACGAAAGATTCCTTCTCTTTATCGTTGATCACGATACCCTTCCCCTTAGGATCCATCTCTTCGGGCGGTTAGTCCCTTTGTGAAGAGAACCTGGCTCTGATACCAATTGAGAGCACCTAGAGGGGGGGGTGAATAGGTGATCCTGTGAAACTTGAAAACTTAAGCCACAAAACTTAGTTAATCGTTAGCACAATAATTGCCAAGTGGCTAGAGAGGAATTCTCAACAAAACACAATAACCAATAAGGATCAATCACAGAGATGACACGGTGGTTATCCCGTGGTTCGGCCAAGACCAACGCTTGCCTACTCCACGTTGTGGCGTCCCAACGGACGAGGGTTGCAATCAACCCCTCTCAAGCGGTCCAAAGACCCACTTGAATACCACGGTGTTTTGCTTGCTTTTTCTCAATCCCGTTTGCGAGGAATCTCCACAACTTGGAGCCTCTCGCCCTTACACTTGAAATTCACAAAGAACACGGAGAAAGGGAGGGATTAGCAATGCACACAAGACACAAGAATCAGAGTGTCAACACGCACACAAATCGCAACAAGAGCTCGCAACACAACTCAATGAGTACACAACTCCACTAGAGCTCTATATGCTATCACAATGAAAAGAATGCGCGAAATTGATGTCTTGGTGCTTAGGAATGTTGTAGGAATGCTTGGTATCCTCCTCCATGCACCTAGGGGTCCCTTTTATAGCCCCAAGGCAGCTAGGAGCCGTTGAGAGCAATTAAGGAAGGCTGATCTTGCCTTCTGTCGACTGGCGCACCGGACAGTCCGGTGCACACCAGACACTGTCCAGTGCCCGATTTCTTTCCATAAATGGTGCAGTCGACCGTTGGCAGCCTGAGAGCCGTTGGCGCACCGGACATGTCCGGTGCACACCGGACAGTCCGGTGCCTTCTTCTAGCCGTTGGCTCGGCCACGTGTCCCGCGCAAATCGCGCGGCCGACCGTTGACCCTGTCGACCGTTGACTCACCGGACAGCCCGGTGCACACCGGACAGTCCGGTGAATTATAGCCGTACGTCGCCGGTGAAATCCCGAGAGCGGCCACTTCGCTCGAGCCAGCCTGGCGCACCGGACATTGTCCGGTGCACCACCGGACACTGTCCGGTGAGCCACCGGACAGTCCGGTGCACCCAGACTGAGCAGAGTCTTGGCTGCTCGAGCCAAGACATTTCCAATCGGATTTTTCCTGTTTCCAGCACTTAGACACAATACATTAGTCTCTAAAACAATGTACTAAGTCTGAGAAACATACCTTCATCCTTGATTTATACTTTGTCCACCTTTTTACACTTAGGCACTTGTGTTAGACACTAAATCACCAAAATACTTAGAAATGGCCCAAGGGCACATTTCCCTTTCAATCTCCCCCTTTTTGGTGATTTATGCCAACACAACATAAAGCAAGTAGAACAAATACAAAATCAACTCAAACAAGAACTCAAATTGTTTTGATTCAATTTTGACATATATGGATCACTCTATGCCACCACTTGGTTTGTTTTTGCAAATCAAACTCAAATTCCTATCTCTAAGTCAAATCCACTTGTAGAGACATAAAGAGAGGTTTTCCAAAGAAATTTGATCAAGGATTTCAAAAACTCCCCCTTTTCCCCATAATCAACACTTCTCCCCACAAGAGGCCAACTTTTGACATAAGAGACAATAAAAGAGTTTTGACAAATCAAAATGCTCTAATCTACTATTTTCAAAATCTTTCAAGTGGTAGCTGATCCATTTATTGCTTTGGCCTTTATTTTCTCCCCCTTTGGCATCAAGCACCAAAACGGGATTAATCTTGGCCCTTTAACCCCATTGCCTCACCAAAATCTTCAAATAAGAGTACAAAGGCAATAAGAGTACATGAGATGAACTTGGAATAAGTTACCCTCTTATCAGAGTGCAGTGGAAGTCTTTCATGGTCCAAGTACACCTTTTCCCTTTCAATTATCCTTTAAAACAAACAAACTCAAGCATATGGTTAGTCTCAAAGGGTCAAGTTGTAGCACAGCTCCCCCTAAATATGTGCATCACTTGCACAAAGGACTTGTGAGGTCCAGGGAGTGTTTGTACAACTTGAGCACCACAATAAGCAACAAAATGCAGAATGAACATGATCAAAGGCATAAACATATGTATGCTACAATTCAATCCAAGTTCCGCGAATCTAAGATATTGAGCTCACTACGCAGCCTGCAAAAGGTCTTCTCATCTAGAGGCTTGGTAAAGATATCGGCTAGCTGGTTCTCGGTGCTAACATGAAACACTTCGATATCTCCCTTTTGCTGGTGGTCTCTCAAAAAGTGATGCCGGATGTCAATGTGCTTTGTGCGGCTGTGCTCAACAGGATTTTCCGCTATTCGGATAGCACTCTCATTATCACATAGGAGTGGGACTTTGCTCAGATTGTAGCCAAAGTCCTGGAGGGTTTGCCTCATCCAAAGTAGTTGCGCACAACACTGTCCTGCGGCAACATACTCGGCCTCAGCGGTGGATAGGGCAACAGAAGTTTGTTTCTTAGAGTTCCACGACACCAGGGACCTTCCTAAGAATTGGCACGTCCCCGATGTACTCTTCCTATCGACCTTACATCCAGCATAGTCGGAATCTGAATATCCAATCAAGTCAAAGTTAGACCCCTTTGGATACCAGATCCCGAAGCAAGGCGTAGCGACTAAATATCTCAAAATTCGCTTCACAGCCACTATGTGACACTCCTTAGGATCGGATTGAAATCTAGCACACATGCATACGCTAAGCATAATATCCGGTCGACTAGCACATAAATAAAGCAGAGAACCTATCATGGACCGGTATGCTTTTTGATCAACGGACTTACCTCCTTTGTTGAGGTCGGTGTGTCCGTCAGTTCCCATCGGCGTCTTTGCGGGCTTGGCGTCCTTCATCCCAAACCGCTTTAGCAGGTCTTGCGTGTACTTCGTTTGGGAGATGAAGGTGTCGTCCTTGAGTTGCTTTACTTGGAACCCAAGGAAGAAGTTCAACTCGCCCATCATCGACATCTTGAATTTCTGCGTCATCACCCTGCTAAACTCCTCACAAGACTTTTGGTTAGTAGAACCAAATATTATGTCATCGACATAAATTTGGCACACAAAAAGATCACCATCGCAAGTCTTAGTAAAAAGAGTTGGATCGGCTTTTCCAACCTTGAAAGCATTAGCAATTAAAAAGTCTCTAAGGCATTCATACCATGCTCTTGGGGCTTGCTTAAGTCCATAGAGCGCCTTAGAGAGCTTACACACGTGGTCGGGGTACCGTTCATCCTCGAAGCCAGGGGGTTGCTCCACGTACACCTCCTCCTTAATCGGCCCGTTGAGGAAAGCGCTCTTGACATCCATTTGATACAACCTGAAAGAATGGTGAGCGGCATATGCTAGCAAAATACGAATTGATTCTAGCCTAGCCACAGGAGCAAACGTCTCCTCAAAGTCCAAACCTGCGACTTGGGCATAACCTTTTGCCACAAGTCGAGCCTTGTTCCTCGTCACCACCCCGTGCTCGTCCTATTTGTTGCGGAACACCCACTTGGTTCCCACAACATTTTGCTTGGGACGAGGCACCAGTGTCCAAACTTCATTGCGCTTGAAGTTCCATAAATTAATCATGTGAGGGTCCGAGCCGCTCATGACCATGAGCACGGCTAGTATACTAGTTTTACACTCTGCAGAGGTTGCACATCTTTACCCACAAGTCATGTTACCCATCTGCCAAGAGACGGCCAATCCCATACACCTCTACCGAGGAGGCGAGGCAGGGTAACACTACGAGGCCTTTACAAAGTTCCACTAGCTTCAGAAATCCCGCTACAGTTTATAGGAAGCTCCAGTGCAGGAATCCCTCGCCTGACCGCTATCGCAGCAAAATCAACCCAAGGACCTCCCTACACTGACCACTCCCCTACTGCCGTTGCCCCTTTCGGGTAAGGAAGACCTCCACTAGCTTTCCTAGTTAATCAGCCAAGGGCGTCCCATTAAACCCTTGTGGTAGCACTGTTTTCCCGGGTGGTCGCTCCATGTTCCCATTAACATAATGATCTTAACATGAACAGTAATAATAAAAAGATGATAAAAGAGTAATCATGAATAGTATATCTGCATACCCAAATCCATATAAAGCAATAGCAGGTACTACCCAAAAATATTTCAGTGGTGAACAAGGTATAAAGATAACCAAAACTGAGGTAACCTAAAGGATCCCATCAAAATTAACCTGTACAGATCATTATAATTAATAAGAACATGGCTGGGAAAAAGTAAGTGATCAAGGGCACAACTTGCCTTCAATGAGCTCCTACTCAGCTACTTCTACTTGTTGAGCCTCAGAATCCACAGTGGCTTGCTTGTCTATTCGCATCAACACAATACATACATAGTATAGTATAAATTAACATCACATCAAACAGTTGAATAAAATATACAATAAAAATCTACACATTAAAATAAAATCCTAGGAACAGAAATCATAATTTTTGGTATTATAGATTTTAAGATATGAATTTCCTAATGTTTAATGTGCTTGAAATAGGATTAAATGAAAGATTAATTTTCTTACTGTTTTCATGATAAAACAGAGACTCTAAGTGAAAGAGAATAATATTACAAAATTTTAGCAACTGGAATAGAGTGATTTGGAGTTCAAATGAATTTTCTATGGAATAAACAAGTTTCTGCAATTAAATATATACTAAAAATCTATTTCTCAATTAATTTCTCTGATTTTCTAATCCTCTGGACTCGGCATCAATTTTCAGAAAGGTCAGGGGCCTTGGGGTAACTTTTCCAAGACTTAGGGAACAGTTGTACATGGATGGCGGGTTGATTTCACTTTTCTAGAAGGTTTCATATGTAA
Source organism: Zea luxurians (assembly GCA_029449295.1). Lineage (NCBI taxonomy): Eukaryota > Viridiplantae > Streptophyta > Magnoliopsida > Poales > Poaceae > Zea > Zea luxurians. The sequence continues at coordinate 242,213 of JAOPSE010000507.1, forward strand.
AACTGCCAGCGCGAACAGGTATCACACGCTCACAGCCATCGGATTATAATTCTACGACCACGATTAGATCGGCTCAGCAACGAATCGGTATCCGATTCCGACCGTAGGATCGAAAATGTGTAGCTCAAGTTAGATATTCACCCACGCGATTCGGTATGTAAAACCCACCGTTGGATCCAGGATCAACGGTACACACCGAGCATGACGCGGAATCACCCTGATCCGCCCGATACCGAATCTACGCGCCAGATTTAACCCCGCAAAGAGTTATCCTATGATCTAATCACAGCTGTCGAACACAAGATCTACGACATGCGTGATATCTCCTACCTCCGACCACGCCTGCGTTCAGCCCCGGCGGCGCCCCACGCCGGAGTTCGCGCAACCAGCCGACCGGTACCCGATTTCCCCTAATAATAGTTGTATGCAAAGAGTAGGGAGCGGCAAACTAACTGGTCGTGAGCATACCGGCGATTGGGACGTGTAGATCTCGACCCTTGGAAGGTTGCGGCTCACGGTGGTGGAGGGATTCCGGCGACCAATTCACGGCGACAGGGAGATCCTTCCCGGTCCAGGCGGCCAGGGCTAGATCCTAGGGTTCCTGCTAAAGCTTCATGACTACTTTCAGGTCGCTAATTTTGGGTGGACACAGATATCCGTCGCGGCGGCAACATGGGTGGCGCGGCGGCTTCTTTTCTAGGAGCTACCCGGTTGATGTCGAGGGAAAGAAAGCGGGCACGAGTTCCTTTATCCACATGGGGAGGATATGGTTTGTGCGAGGTGGTCAGCGGTCGAGCGCAACGGCCGCCGATTCTGCCGGCGACGCCGCGGAGTCGGGGAACGTGGGGAGCGGAGCTGGCAGGTCTAGTCCACACGCCAGAGAATGGGACAAGTTGAACACCGGCCGACCTGTGGGGCCGGAATGTCAGCGCACGCGGTCGTTTGACGGTGGAAATGTTAGCTGGGTCGCGCGCGGGATGAAGCCAATTGGGCCGAATGGGATGAGCCGGCACAGGCGCTGGTTTTCTTTTTTTTCTTTTTCTTTTTCTTTTTGATTTATTTTCTTTTCATTTGAATTTCTAATTTGAATTTGAATCTTGCTATGAACTTCACCTTGGAGTCAAATGTACAAACTCAAATCTGTGTAAGAATATATATATTTTTTAATACTTATTTTTATTCACATAGTAATTTCTCTTCTTCTCTTTTTCTAAATTCTTGAATTTTTCCTTTAGGATTAAATTCCACTTTGGACTTTAACATATTTATTTTTTATGTTATTTTTATATTGTCATAAATAATGCACTCTCAATAAAGATTCCAGCATGATGCATAATTTAATGGCATATCTTTTTATTAGTTATTTGTCTTTAAATATGGTATTCACATGTGATGATAAATGGACTCAACACACACATAACAATAAAGGAAATTACTTTTATCCTCTTAGATTATCTTCTACAAATTGGGTATTACAAATCCTACCCCCTTAAAAATAATCTCGTCCTCGAGATTTAGGAAGATCTAGGGAAAAGGTGGGGAAAATCTATGCGAAGCTCTTCTTCTCTTTCCCAAGTAGCTTCATCCTCTCCGTGGTGACTCCATTGCACTTTGCACATCTTTATAATTTTATTCCTCGTGACACGAGTCAGTGTATCCAAAATCTTGATGGGATACTCAGCATAAGTCAGATCATCTTGAACACTAAGGTCCTCCATTGGTAACTGCTCTTCAGGTAACCTAAGACATTTCTTTAGCTGAGATACATGAAAGACATCATGAACATCCACGAGATGATTCGGTAACTCCAATTGATATGCAACCTCTCCCACTCGCTTTAAGATTAAGAAGGGTCCAATAAAGCGAGGGGACAACTTTCCTTTGACTTTGAATCTTCTCATACCCCGGAGTGGTGACACCTTCAAATAGACATAATCACCCTCCTTAAACTCTAGCAGTCTTCTCCGGGTATCAGCATAGCTTTTCTGCCTTGACTGTACAGTTCTCAGATTCTCCCTTATTTGCTGAACTTGTTCCTCTGCTTCTTGTATAATCTCAGGCCCAAACAACTGCCTTTCACCAGTTTGATCCCAATACAGTGGAGTCCTGCACTTTCTGCCATACAGAGCTTCAAACGGTGATATCTTCAAACTGGCCTGATAGCTATTATTATAAGAGAATTCCGCATACGACAAACTCTTATCCCAACTTCCACCATGTTTAAGAGCACAAGCTCTTAACATATCCTCTAGCACTTGGTTGGTCCTCTTAGTCTGCCCATCAGTCTGTGGATGGTAAGCCTAACTAAAATTCAATCTGGTATCCAAGGACTCGTGCAACTTCTTCCAATACCGAGAAGTAAACTGTGACCCTCGGTCTGACACAATCTTCTTAGGCACACCATGCAAGCATACAATCCGTGCCATATACAACTCTGCTAACTTGGCTCCTGAATACATGGTCTTTACTGGAATAAAGTGGGCTACTTTAGTTAGCCTATCCACAATCACCCATATAGAATCATACCCAGCAGATGTGCGGGGTAATCCAACAATGAAGTCCATGCCAATCTCTTCCCATTTCCACTCAGGTATCTTCAGTGGATGCAGTAGTCCGGCTGGCCTCTGGTGTTCAGCCTTAACTCTTTGACACACATCGCACATAGCCACATGTGCAGCCACATCTCTCTTTAGTCTAGACCACCAATACTTTTGCTTCAAATCCTGATACATCTTAGTACTCCTAGGGTGGATAGAATAAACTGAATCATGCGCCTCCTTCAATATGGTTTCCCGAAGACTATCGATATCAGGAACACAAATCCGATTCTTGAACCACACCCTGCCTTGCTCATCTTCTATGAATTCTGGGCCTCTACCCTCTGTTATCAGATCCTTGATCTCCTGGATTTTAGCATCACCAACCTGACCTTTGCGAATTTCTTGCTCCAAGGTAGGTTCCAATTCAATGGTAACTCCTTCCGTATGTGCAACAATCCCCAGGTTGAACCTCTCAAAATCTTTTGCTAATTCATCGGGTAGCTGAACAACAATAGCGGAATGAACGTGCTCCTTCTGACTCAAGGCATCTACAACCAAATTTGCCTTGCCTGGGTGATAGTGAATCTCCAATCATAATCCTTAATAAGCTCCAACCAACGGCGTTGCCTAAGGTTGAGATCCTTCCGAGTGAATATATACTTCAAACTCTTATGATCCGTATATACTTGGCACCTAGTTCCCATAATATAGTGTCTCCAAATCTTAAGTGCATGCACAACGGCTGCCAACTCTAAATCATGAGTGGGGTAGTTCAATTCATGTTTCCGCAACTGACGAGATGCATAGGCGATCACATGTCCTTCTTGCATAAGCACACATCCCAATCCTTGGCCACATGCATCACAATAAATATCAAATCCTTTCTGTAGATCTGGCATAATCAATACTGGTGGCGACATCAACCTGTTCTTCAATTGATCAAAGCTGTCTTGGCATTTCTCATCCCATTTGAATTCTCTTCCTTTCTCCAAAAGCGAGGTCATAGGCTTAGCAATCTTAGAGAACCCTTCAATAAATCTTCGATAATATCCTGCGAGTCCCAAGAAACTCCGAATCTCAGTAACTGTAGTGGGCACTCTCCACTCCATTATCTCCTTCACTTTAGCAGGATCCACTGAAAGTCGCCTAGAGGGGGGGTGAATAGGGCGAAACTGAAATTCTCAAAAATAAACACAACTACGAGACGGGTTAGCGTTAGAAATATAATTGAGTCCGCGAGAGAGGGTGCAAAACAAATCGCAAGCGAATAAAGAGTGAGACACGTGGATTTGTTTTACCGAGGTTCGGTTCTCGCAAACCTACTCCCCGTTGAGGAGGCCACAAAGGCCGGGTCTCTTTCAACCCTTACCCTCTCTCAAACGGTCCCTCGGACCGAGTGAGCTTCTCTTCTCAAATCACAACCGGGAACAAAACTTCCCCGCAAGGACCACCACACAATTGGTGTCTCTTGCCTTGGTTACAAATGAGTTTTGATCACAAGAACAAGTGAGAAAGAAAAGAAGCAATCCAAGCGCAAGAGCTCAAAAGAACACGGCAAATCTCTCTCGCTAATCACTAAAGCCTTATGTGGAGTTGGAGAGGATTTGATCACTTTGAGTGTGTCTAGAATTGAACGCCTAGCTCTTGTAAGTGGTTGAGAAGTGGAAAACTTGGATGACTTGAATGTGGGGTGGTTGGGGGTATTTATAGCCCCAACCACCAAACTAGCCGTTTGGTGAGGCTGTCTGTCGAATGGCGCACCGGACAGTCCGGTGCACACCGGACATGTCCGGTGCGACATCCACGTCACCAAAGCCGTTGGGTTTCGACCGTTGGAGCTCTGACTTCTGGGCCCGCCTGGATGTCCGGTGGCGCACCGGACATGTACTGTAGAGTGTCCGGTGCGCCAGCATGGGCGTGCCTGACCTCTGCGCGCGCTGGCGCGCATTCAATGCGCCGCAGGTAGCCGTTGGCGCCGAAATAGCCGTTGCCCCGCTGTTACACCGGACAGTCCGGTGTACACCGGACATGTCTGGTGAATTATAGCGGAGCAGCCGAAATGAATTCCCGAGGCTGCCGAGTTCGCGAGGCCGCTCATCCTTTGAGCACCGGACATTGTCCGGTGTACACCGGACAGTACGGTGAATTATAGCGGAGTCGCCTCTGGAAATTCCCGAAGGTGACGAGTTTGAGTTGGAGTCCTCTGGTGCACCGGACATGTCCGGTGGCACACCGGACAGTCCGGTGCGCCAGACTAGAGGTGCCTTCGGTTGTCCCTTTGCTGTTTTGTCGAACCCAATACTTGGTCTTTTTATTGGCTTAAGTGTGAACCTTTGGCACCTGTATATCTTATACACTAGAGCAAACTAGTTAGTCCATTTATTTGTGTTGGGCAATTCAACCACCAAAATTATTTAGGAACTAGGTGTAAGCCTAATTCCCTTTCAATCTCCCCCTTTTTGGTGATTGATGCCAACACAAACCAAAGCAAATGTAAAAGTGCATAATTGAACTAGTTTGCATAATGTAAGCGCAAAGGTTGCTTGGAATTGAGCCAATATAAATACTTACAAGATATGCATGGATTGTTTCTTTATAATTAACATTTTGGACCACACTTGCACCACATGTTTTGTTTTGCAAATTCTTTTGTAAATTCTTTTCAAAGTCCTTTTGTAAGAAAGTCAAAGGTAAATGAATAAGATTTTGCGAAGCATTTTCAAGATTTGAAATTTTCTCCCTTTGTTTCAAATGCTTTACCTTTGACTAAACAAAACTCCCCCTCAAATAAATTCTCCTCTTAGTGTTCAAGAGGGTTTTAAGATATCAAGTTTTGAAAATACTACTTGCTCCCCCTTTAGAACACAAAGAGATGCCAATTTGAAATTTACCAATTGAAAATCATTAATTTTAAAAATTAGGGTGGTGGTGCGGTCCTTTTGCTTTGGGCCAATACTTGTGCGGTCCTTTTGCTTTGGGCCAATACTTTCTCCCCCTTTGACATGAATCACCAAAAACGGATACTTGGAATGAAATATAGGCCCTTTAGTACTTTCTCCCCCTTTGGTCATAAATAAATGAGTGAAGATTATACCAAAGCCAGAGAGATGCTCAGAGTAATGACGAAGGATTAGTTACGGAGTGGAAGCCTTTGTCTTCGCCGAAGACTCCAATTCCCTTTCAATATACCTATGACTTGGTTTGAAATACACTTGAAAAACACATTAGTCATAGCATATATAAAAGAGACATGATCAAAGGTATATTTGTAAGCTATGTGTGCAGGTTAGCAAAAGAAGTTCCTGGAATCAAGAATATTGAGCTCATGCCTAAGTTTGGTAAAAGATTGTTCATCAAGTGGCTTGTTAAATATATCAGCTAATTGATCTTTGGTATTAATGTATGAAATCTCGATATCCCCCTTTTGTTGGTGATCCCTAAGAAAATGATACCGAATGGCTATGTGTTTAGTGCGGCTATGCTCAACGGGATTATCCGCCATGCGGATTGCACTCTCATTATCACATAGAAGGGGAACTTTGGTTAGTTTGTAACCGTAGTCCCGCAGGGTTTGCCTCATCCAAAGCAATTGCGCGCAACAGTGGCCTGCGGCAATATACTCGGCTTCGGTGGTAGAAAGAGCGACCGAATTTTGCTTCTTTGAAGCCCAAGACACCAAGGATCTTCCCAAGAACTGGCAAGTCCCCGATGTGCTCTTTCTGTTAATTTTACAACCCGCCCAATCGGCATCCGAATAACCAATCAAATCAAATGTGGATCCCCGAGGGTACCAAAGCCCAAACTTAGGAGTATAAGCCAAGTATCTCAAGATTCGTTTTACGGCCGTAAGGTGTGATTCCTTAGGGTCGGCTTGGAATCTTGCACACATGAAAACGGAAAGCATAATGTCCGGTCGAGATGCACATAAATAAAGCAATGAACCAATCATCGACCGGTATACCTTTTGATCCACGGACTTACCTCCCGTGTCGAGGTCGAGATGCCCATTTGTTCCCATGGGTGTCTTGATGGGCTTGGCATCCTTCATTCCAAACTTGGTTAGAATGTCTTGAGTGTACTTCATTTGGCAAATGAAGGTACCCTCTTGGAGTTGCTTGACTTGAAATCCTAGAAAATACTTCAACTCCCCCATCATAGACATCTCGAATTTTTGTGTCATGATCCTACTAAATTCTTCACATGTAGATTCGTTAGTAGACCCAAATATGATGTCATCAACATAAATTTGGCATACGAACAAATCATTGTCAAGAGTTTTAGTGAATAAAGTAGGATCGGCCTTGCCGACTTTGAAGCCATTAGCAATAAGGAAATCTCTAAGGCATTCATACCATGCTCTTGGGGCTTGCTTGAGCCCATAAAGCGCCTTAGAGAGCCTATAGACATGGTTAGGGTACTCACTATCTTCAAAGCCAGGAGGTTGCTCAACATAGACTTCCTCCTTGATTGGTCCGTTGAGGAAGGCACTCTTCACGTCCATTTGATAAAGCTTGAAGCCATGGTAAGTAGCATAGGCTCATAATATACGAATTGACTCAAGCCTAGCTACGGGTGCATAGGTTTCAACGAAATCCAAACCTTCGACTTGGGAGTATCCCTTGGCCACAAGTCGAGCTTTGTTCCTAGTCACCACACCATGCTCGTCTTGCTTGTTGCGGAAGACCCACTTGGTTCCTACAACATTTTGGTTAGGACGTGGAACTAAATGCCATACCTCATTCCTCGTGAAATTGTTGAGCTCCTCTTGCATCGCCATCACCCAATCCGAATCTTGAAGTGCTTCCTCTACCCTGTGTGGCTCAATAGAGGAAACAAAAGAGTAATTTCACAAAAATGTGCAACACGAGATCGAGTGGTTACCCCCTTATGAATGTCGCCGAGGATGGTGTCGACGGGGTGATCTCGTTGTATTGCTTGGTGGACTCTTGGGTGTGGCGGCCTTGGCTCTTCATCCTCCTTGTCTTGATCATTTGCATCTCCCCCTTGATCATTGCCGTCATCTTGAGGTGGCTCATCTCTTTGATCTTCTTCTTCATCATTTTGAGCCTCATCCCTATTTTGGGTTGGTGGAGATGCTTGCGTGAAGGAGGATGGTTGATCTTGTGCATTTGGAGGCTCTTCGGATTCCTTAGGACACACGTCCCCAATGGACATGTTCCTTAGCGCGATGCACGGAGCCTGTTCTTCACCTAACTCATCAAGATCAACTTGCTCTACTTGAGAGCCGTTAGTTTCATCAAACACAACGTCACAAGAAACTTCAACTAGTCCTGAGGACTTGTTAAAGACTGTATATGCCCTTGTGCTTGAGTCATATCCTAGTAAAAAGCCTTCTACAGTTTTAGGAGCAAATTTAGATTTTCTACCTCTTTTAACAAGAATAAAGCATTTGCTACCAAAAACTCTAAAATATGAAATATTGGGCTTTTTACCGGTTAGGAGTTCATATGATGTCTTCTTGAGGATTCGGTGTAGATATAACCGGTTGATGGCGTAGCAGGCGGTGTTGACCGCCTCGGCCCAAAACCGATCCGGTGTCTTGTACTCATCAAGCATGGTTCTTGCCATGTCCAATAGAGTTCGATTCTTCCTCTCCACTACACCATTTTTTTGTGGGGTGGAGAAGAGAACTCATGTTTGATGCCCTCCTCCTCAAGAAAGCCTTCTATTTGTGAGTTCTTGAACTCCGTCCCATTGTCGCTTCTAATTTTCTTGATCCTTAAGCCGAACTCGTTTTGAGCCCGTCTCAAGAATCCCTTTAAGGTCTCTTGGGTATGAGATTTTTCCTGCAAAAAGAACACCCAAGTGAAGCGAGAATAATCATCCACAATAACTAGACAGTACTTACTCTCGCCGATGCTTATGTAAGCGATCGGGCCGAATAAGTCCATGTGTAGGAGCTCCAGTGGCCTGTCACTTGTCATGATGTTCTTGTGTGGATGATGAGCGCCAACTTGCTTCCCGGCTTGGCATGCGCTACAGACCCTGTCTTTCTCAAAATGAACATTGGTTAATCCTAAAATGTGCTCTCCCTTTAGAAGCTTATGAAGATTCTTCATCCCAACGTGGGTAGTCGGCGATGCCAGAGCCAACCCATGTTAGTCTTAGCAATTAAGCATGTGTCGAGTTCAGCTCTATCAAAATCTACCAAGTACAGACCCTCTAACACACCTTTAAATGCTATTGAATCATCACTTCTTCTAAAGACAGTGACACCTACATCAGTGAATAGACAGTTGTAGCCCATTTGACATAATTGAGATACGGAAAGCAAATTGTAATCTAAAGAATCTACGAGAAAAACATTGGAAATAGTATGGTCAGGTGATATAGCAATTTTACCCAATCCTTTGACCAAACCTTGATTTCCATCCCCGAATGTGATAGCTCGTTGGAGATCTTGGTTTTTCTCGTAGGAGGAGAACATCTTTTTCTCCCCTGTCATGTGGTTTGTGCACCCGCTATCGAGTATCCAACTTGAGCCCCCAGATGCATAAACCTACAAAACAATTTTAGTTCTTGACTTTAGGTACCCAAACGGTTTTGGGTCCTTTGGCATTAGAAACAAGAACTTTGGGTACCCAAACACAAGTCTTGGAGCCCTTGTGTTTGCCCCCAACAAACTTGGCAACTACTTTGCCGGATTTGTTAGTCAAAACATACGATGCATCAAAAGTTTTGAATGAAATAGCATGATCATTTGATGCAATAGGAGTTTTCTTTCTAGGCAACTTGGCACGGGTTGGTTGCCTAGAGCTAGATGTCTCACCCTTATACATAAAAGCATGATTAGGGCCAGAGTGAGACTTCCTAGAATGAGTTCTCCTAATTTTGCTCTCAGGATAACCGGCAGGGTATAAAAATGTAACCCTCGTTATCTTGAGGCATGGGAGCCTTGCCCTTAACAAAGTTAGACAAATTCTTTGGAGGGGCATTAAGTTTGACATTGTCTCCCCTTTGGAAACCAATGTCATCCTTGATGCCAGGGCATCTCCCATTGTAGAGCATACTTCTAGCAAATTTAAACTTTTCATTCTCTAGGTTATGCTCGGCAATTTTAGCATCTAATAATGCTATATGATCATTTTGTTCTTTAATTAAAGTCATGTGATCATGAATAGCATTAATATCAATATCTCTACATCTAGCACAAATGGAAACATGCTCAACGGTAGATGTAGAGGGTTTGCAAGATTTTAATTCTACAACCTTAGCATGTAGTATATCATTCTCATTTCTAAGGTTAGAAATAGTAACATTGCAAACATCAAAATCTTTAGCCTTAGCAATTAATTTTTCATTTTTAGTCCTAAGGCTAGCAAGAGAGATATTCAATTCATCAATCCTAGCAAGTAAATCAACATTATCATTTCTAGGATTGGAAATTGAAACATTACAAACATGTGAATCAACCTTAGCCAATAAATTAGCATTCTCATTTCTAAGGTTGTCAATGGTCTCATGGCAAATGCTTAGCTCACTAGACAATTTTTCACATTTTTCAACTTCAAGAGCGTAGACATTTTTAACCTTAACATGCTTCTTATTTTCCTTGATTAGGAAGTCCTCTTGGGAGTCCAAGAGATCATCCTTTTCATGGATGGCACTAATTAGCTCATTTAGTTTTTCCTTTTGTTGCATGTTTAGGTTGGCAAAAAGGGTACGCAAATTATTCTCCTCATCACTAGCATTATCATCACTAGAGGATTCATATTTAGTGGAGGGTTTAGATTTAACCTTCTTCCTTTTGCCGTCCTTTGCCATGAGGCACTTGTGGCCGATGTTGGGGAAGAGGAGTCCCTTGGTGACGGCGATGTTGGTGGCGTCCTCGTCGTCGGAGGAGGAGTCGGTGGAGCTCTCGTCCGAGTCCCACTCCCGGCAAACATGGGCATCACCGCCCTTCTTCTTGTAGTACCTCTTCTTTTCTCTCCTCTTTCCCTTCTTGTCGTTGCCCCTGTCACTGTCACTAGATATAGGACATTTTGCAATGAAGTGACCGGGCTTACCACACTTGTAGCAAACCTTCTTGGAACGGGATTTGTAGTCCTTCCCCTTCCGTTGCTTGAGGATTTGGCGAAAGCTTTTGATGATTAAAGCCATCTCCTCATTGTCGAGCTTGGAGGCGTCAATTGGTTGTCTACTCGGTGTAGACTCCTCCTTCTTCTCCTCCGTCGCCTTAAATGCTACCGGTTGTGCTTCGGATGTGGAGGGTTCATCAAGCTCGTTGATCTTCTTTGAGCCCTTGGTCATGCATTCAAAGCTCACAAAATTCCCGATTACTTCCTTGGGAGTCATTAGTGTATATCTTGGATTACCACGAATTAATTGTACTTGAGTAGGGTTAAGGAAAATAAGTGATCTTAGAATAACCTTAACCACTTCGTGGTCATCCCATTTCTTGCTCCCGAGGTTGCGCACTTGGTTCACCAAGGTTTTGAGCCGGTTGTACATATCTTGTGGCTCCTCCCCTTGGTGAAGACGAAAACGACCGAGCTCCCCCTCGATCGTTTCCCGCTTGGTGATCTTGGTGAGTTCATCACCCTCGTGCGCGGTCTTGAGAAGGTCCCAAATCTCCTTTGCATTCTTCAACCCTTGCACCTTGTTGTATTCCTGCTTGCTTAGAGAGGCGAGGAGTATGGTTGTAGCTTGAGAGTTGAAGTGCTCGATTTGGGCCACTTCATCCGTATCATAATCTTCGTCCCCTATGGATGGTACCTGCGCTCCAAACTCAACAACATTCCATATACTTTTATGGAGTGAGGTTAGATGAAATTTCATTAAATCACTCCACCTAGCGTAATCTTCGCCATCAAAAGTTGGCGGTTTGCCTAATGGAACGGAAAGTAATGGAGTATGTCTAGATGTACGAGGATAGTGTAAGGGGATCTTACTAAACTTCTTGCGCTCTTGGCGCTTAGAAGTTACGGACGGCGCATCGGAGTCGGAGGTCGATGTTGATGAAGTGTCGGTCTCGTAGTAGACCACCTTCCTCATCTTCTTGTGCTTGTCGCCTTTCCGATGCGACTTGTGGGAAGAAGATTTCTCCTTCTTCTCCTTGTGGTGTGAAGAAGAAGATCTTTTCTCCTTCCGTTTGGAGTCCTTCTTCTTCTCCTTCCTCTTGGTGCGGGACTCTTCCGATGAAGTGCTTCCGTGACTCGTAGTGGGCTTGTCGCTGGTCTCCATCTCCCTCTTGGTGTGATATCCCGACATCACTTCGAGCGGTTAGGCTCTAATGAAGCATCGGGCTCTGATACCAATTGAAAGTCGCCTAGAGGGGGGGTGAATAGGGCGAAACTGAAATTCTCAAAAATAAACACAACTACGAGACGGGTTAGCGTTAGAAATATAATTGAGTCCGCGAGAGAGGGTGCAAAACAAATCGCAAGCGAATAAAGAGTGAGACACGTGGATTTGTTTTACCGAGGTTCGGTTCTCGCAAACCTACTCCCCGTTGAGGAGGCCACAAAGGCCGGGTCTCTTTCAACCCTTACCCTCTCTCAAACGGTCCCTCGGACCGAGTGAGCTTCTCTTCTCAAATCACAACCGGGAACAAAACTTCCCCGCAAGGACCACCACACAATTGGTGTCTCTTGCCTTGGTTACAAATGAGTTTTGATCACAAGAACAAGTGAGAAAGAAAAGAAGCAATCCAAGCGCAAGAGCTCAAAAGAACACGGCAAATCTCTCTCGCTAATCACTAAAGCCTTATGTGGAGTTGGAGAGGATTTGATCACTTTGAGTGTGTCTAGAATTGAATGCCTAGCTCTTGTAAGTGGTTGAGAAGTGGAAAACTTGGATGACTTGAATGTGGGGTGGTTGGGGGTATTTATAGCCCCAACCACCAAACTAGCCGTTTGGTGAGGCTGTCTGTCGAATGGCGCACCGGACAGTCCGGTGCACACCGGACATGTTCGGTGCGACAGCCACGTCACCAAAGCCGTTAGGTTTCGACCGCTGGAGCTCTGACTTCTGGGCCCGCCTGGATGTCCGGTGGCGCACCGGACATGTACTGTAGAGTGTCCGGTGCGCCAGCATGGGCGTGCCTGACCTCTGCGCGCGCTGGCGCGCATTCAATGTGCCGCAGGTAGCCGTTGGCGCCGAAATAGCCGTTGCCCCGCTATTACACCGGACAGTCCGGTGTACACCGGACATGTCCGGTGAATTATAGCGGAGCAGCCGAAATGAATTCCCGAGGCTGCCGAGTTCGCGAGGCCGCTCATCCTTTGAGCACCAGACACTGTCCGGTGTACACCGGACAGTCCGGTGAATTATAGCGGAGTCGCCTCTGGAAATTCCCGAAGGTGACGAGTTTGAGTTGGAGTCCTCTGGTGCACCGGACATGTCCGGTGCGCCAGACAGAGGTGCCTTCGGTTGTCCCTTTGCTCTTTTGTCGAACCCAATACTTGGTCTTTTTATTGGCTTAAGTGTGAACCTTTGGCACCTGTATAACTTATACACTAGAGCAAACTAGTTAGTCCATTTATTTGTGTTGGGCAATTCAACCACCAAAATTATTTAGGAACTAGGTTTAAGCCTAATTCCCTTTCATCCACTGCTATTCCTCCATTAGAAATAATATGTCGAAGGAATGGCACCTTGTCAATCCAAAACTCACACTTGCTGAACTTGGCATAGAGTTGATTATCTCGTAGCTTCTGTAGCACCAACCTTAGATGTTCTTCATGATCACTTTCACTCTTAGAATAGATGAGAATATCGTCGATGAACTCCACGACAAATCTGTCCAAATACTCCATAAACACCTTATTCATCAAATTCATGAAATAAGCTGGTGCATTGGTTAATCCAAATGACATAACAGTGAACTCATATAATCCATATCGGGTTGAGAAGGCCGTCTTAGGAATATCCGATGGTCTAATCTTCATTTGATGGTATCCCGATCGGAGATCAATCTTCGAGAATACCCTAGCACCTCTCATCTAATCAAACAAATCCTCAATACGGGGTAATGGATACTTGTTCTTAACAGTAACATCATTAAGTGATCTATAGTCCACACACATCCGTTGTGAACCATCCTTCTTCTGTACAAACAGTATCTGTGCTCCCTAAGGTGAGGAACTCGGACGAATATACCCCGCCTGCTGTAACTCAGTTAATTGCTTCTTAAGTTCCTTTAACTCTTCTACAGCCATCCTGTATGGTCGTTTAGAAATAGGGGCAGTTACAGGTAAGAGATCAATTACAAACTCAACTTCCCTATCTGGTGGCATCCCTGGTAGCTCCTCTGGAAAGACATCCGGAAAATCTCTAACCACCCGGATGTTGTCACCAACAAACTCCTCTGCTATAAAGTATATCGCCCGTTTGGAAGCGGTGGTTACTGCAATTTGAACTTGGAATGTTTCTCCTTTAGGGCTAGTGAGCTCTATAGTACCCCTACCACATGCTATAATGGCCTTTGCCTTCCTTAACCATGACATACCAAGGATTAGATCTATACTGCTGGCCTCTAGTATTATAGCGGTAGCTCCAAATTCTCTTCCCATAATTGATAATGTCAATCTACATGTCATTTGATTTGCCTCAATAGGCCCTTTAGGTGTGATTACTATCATTGGTTTTCTCATATTTAGCAGGGGTATCTCATTAGTGTTGGCATATCGGGCAGACATGAATGAATGTGTAGCACCAGAATCAAATAGTATTGTTGCAGGAATTGCATTAATGTAAAACATACCGAGAACGATGTCAGCACCATCAGGAGTATCATCGACGCTGACTTGATTAACCCTGGCTATAGAATATCCCTTGCTAGGAGTCTGTTGCTTGTTCTTAGCTGGTGTACCAGAATTTCCGATCGGACAAGCATTAGCATAGTGCCCAATCTGACTGCACTTGAAGCATGTAGGGCGGGTCTTCTGTCCTGCAGACCTCGTCGGGGTGCCAGTGGGAGTAGCCTGACGAGTAGGAGGTGTCCGTGGAGACCCCTGTGGAGCATACTGAACTGGGCGTGGTCCTCCTGGTCGAGTCGGTGTACCCTATGGTGAAACGTAGCGGGGACGAACACTGCTGCTACCCTGTCCCTGTGAGATAGCCTTCCTCTTCAAATCACCTAGTTAAACACGCTTGTGTTCAATAGCAAGAGCCTTATCCAGTAGCCTCTGAAATGATGGAAATGTGTGTGCAACCAGTGCATACTGCAAGGATCCATTAAGTCCTTCAATAAAGTGCTCCTGCTTTCTCTCATCCTCAGCAACTTCTTTATATCTCGATAGCTGAATAAATTTATCTCTGTACTCGCTGACCGACATGTTGTCTTGCTTCAATGACAGAAACTCCTTCTTCTTGATCTTTATCAATCCAGCTGGAATGTGGTAGTTCCTGAACTATGCACTAAACTCTGCCCAAGTAATAGTATCAGCAACATTGTGGGCAACAGTATAAGAATCCCACCAGTCAGCAGCAGGACCTGTCAGACGACCTGAGGCATAAAGAACTTTCTCCCGGTCTGAGCATTGGGCGATGTTGAGCATCTTCTCAATCGACTTCAACCAATCATCTGCATCAAGTGGATCTGGCGAACTGGCGAAGGTCGGTGGCTTATGACTCATAAATTCCCGGTGCTTATCACGAGGTGGAACTGGTGGTGGTGGTGGAGGCAATTGTACTTGTTGCTGCTGTTGCTGTTGTTGAAATTGCTGTTGCAGCTGCTGTTGCGCCCTCCTCTCCTGGCGTATCTCTTCTCTCTCCTGGCGCAACTCTTGACGTATCTCTTCTCTTTCCTGACGCATCTCTTGGCGTTCTTACTGCATCTGGGCACGCATATCAGCCATGGTGTCCGCCATTTGCTGCATCATCCTCATCTGAGCTGCAATCAGTGGGTCAACTCCGCCTGGTGGAGGATTAGGAGGATTCATCTCTGCTGGCTGTGGCTGAGGTTGTCTATATATCCACCGAGTGTGTCTATTAGGAGGCAAATCAATTCCACCACCCCTCCTTGTATTGACCATCTGAGTTAGATACATATGGTAAGAGAGAGTAGTAGACAAGGTAGTAATTACAAATCATGTTACTTTGGGGGATTTATTAGCTAAGCAGATTAATGTTTTACCTACCATAGCTAATTCATTACCTTATGGTGGCACATACTAAGATGTCCATATATAATATTTCAATCAATCAAAGAAGCAAATCAGACATTTTTCATCAGAACAATCAAACAACATTTTTAAATATAGAAAATAGTTTTTTTGATTTTGTCTTGGGCCTCCTATCTCTTAAAATGTCATAGGGGTAGGGATTCCAAGGTGTGAAATCTGTCTTGTCTTAGAATAGAGAAGGTAAGAATGATCAGAGTAGAACAGTAGAAGGTGAGACAAGATCAAGATAAGTATAGAAAGAATTAGAATAAGATAAGTAGGTAAGGGTTTTGTCCATTTCTATTTAGGTCTCGTCCTACAGTCAACATTTCCTCTGATACCACTTCTGTCACACCCGGATTTAAGGGACAAATCCGGGTGCATCTCATATGTGCGCCATGGAAGAACAACACACATATAACAGAGTGCATAGAGATAAATGTCATAAACATCATAAATGTACTTATTACATAGCGGAAGACTTACAAAAATAAATGATAAAGTAAAACGAACTAAATAATAATCTCTGGCGCCACAAAGCTGACTGGGAGACGCCACCTAGATCAAGTCGAATGCCTCGGTGTTAGGCGGCTCCTCTTCGACCACCTGTTCTTCTCCTGTGTGTGTGGGGGGGTGTGAGACAGCAAGAGTAAGCTCACATACGTTCATAGCTCAACAAGTCGTGGGGAATAATGTGGCATGAACTCACCAAAGGTGGGAGTTCATTAAGTGTAAGGCTGATCAATGAAGTAAAGGCTGAAGCTGAGCATTGCTTTTATAAGTTGGTCAAAATTTTATTAGCAATTACTAAGGTAAGTAAATACCAAACCTTAATAATAATAAAGAAAAGTAATAGTAAAATAATCCCAAATGCGATGCAAATGTCAAATTAAATTTAAGTTCCATAAATTAATCATGTGATGGTCCGAGCCGCTCATGACCGTGAGCACGGCTAGTATACTAGTTTTACACTCTGCAGAGGTTGCGCATCTTTACCCACAAGTCATGCTACCCATCTGCCAAGAGATGGCCAATCCCATACGCCTCTACCGAGGAGGCGAGGCAGGGTAACACTACGAGGCCTTTACAAAGTTCCACTAGCTTCAGAAATCCCGCTACAGTTTATAGGAAGCTCCAGTGCAGGAATCCCTCGCCTAACCGCCATCGCAGCAAAATTAACCCAAGGACTTCCCTACACTGACCACTCCCCTACTGCCCTTGCCCCTTTCGGGTAAGGAAGACCTCCACTAGCTTTCCTAGTTAATCAGCCAAGGGCGTCCCATTAAACCTTGTGGTAGCACTGCTTTCCCGGGTGGTCGCTCCATGTTCCCATTAACATAATAATCTTAACATGAACAGTAATAATAAAAATATGATAAAAGAGTAATCATGAATAGTATATCTCCATACTCAAATCCATATAAAGCAATAGCAGGTACTACCCAAAAGTATTTTAGTGGTGAACAAGGTATAAAGATAACCAAAACTGGGGTAACCTAAAGGATCCCATCAAAATTAACCTATGCAGATCATTATAATTAATAAGAACATGGCTAGGAAAAAGTAAGTGATCAAGGGCACAACTTGCCTTCAATGAGCTCCTGCTCAGCTACTTCTACTTGTTGAGCCTCAGAATCCACAGTGGCTTGCTCGTCTATTCGCATCAACACAATACATACATAGTATAGTATAAATTAACATCACATCAAACAGTTGAATAAAATATACAATAAAAATCTACACATTAAAATAAAATCCTAGGAACAGAAATCATAATTTTTGGTGTTATAGATTTTAAGATATGAATTTCCTAATGTTTAATGTGCTTGAAATAGGATTAAATGAAAGATTAATTTTCTTACTGTTTTCATGATAAAACAGAGACTCTAAGTGAAAGAGAATAATATTACAAAATTTTAGCAACTGGAATAGAGTGATTTGGAGTTCAAATGAATTTTCTATGGAATAAACTAGTTTCTGCAATTAAATATATACTAAAAATCTATTTCTCAATTAATTTCTCTGATTTTCTAATCCTCTGGACTAGGCATCAATTTTCAGAAAGGTCAGGGGCCTCGGGGTAACTTTTCCAAGACTCAGGGAACAGTTGTACATGGATGGCGGGTTGATTTCACTTTTCTAGAAGGTTTCATATGTAAAACTGCTAGAGCGAACATGTATCACGCGCTCACAGCCATCAGATTATAATTCTACGACCACAATTAGATCGGCTCAGCAGCGAATTGGTATCCGATTCCGACCGTAGGATCGAAGATGTGTGGCTCAAGTTAGATCTTCACCCACGCGATTCGGTATGTAAAACCCACCGTTGGATCCAGGATCAACGGTACACACCGAGCATGACGCGGAATTGCCCTGATCCGCCCGACACCGAATCTACGCGCCAGATTTAACCTCGCAAAGAGTTATCCTATGATCTAATCACAGTCGTCGAACACAAGATCTACGACATGCGTGATATCTCCTACCTCCGACCACGCCTGCGTTCAGCCCCGGTGGCGCCCCACGCTAGAGTTCGCGCAACCAGCCGACCGGTACCCGATTTCCCCTAATAATAGTTGTATGCGAAGAGTAGGGAGCGACAAACTAACTGGTCGTGAGCATACCGAAATTGGGACATGTAGATCTCGGCCCTCGGAAGGTTGCGGCTCACGGCGGTGGAGGGATTCCGGCGACCAATTCATGGCGACAGGGAGCTCCTTCCCGGTCCGGGCGGCCAGGGCTAGATCCTAGGGTTCCTGCTAAAGTTCACGACTACTTTCGGGTCGCTAATTTTGGGTGGACACGGATATCCGTCGCGGCGACAACATGGGTGGCGCGGCGGCTTCTTTTCTGGGAGCTACCCGGTTGACGTCGAGGGAAAGAAAGCGGGCACGAGTTCCTTTATCCACATGGGGAGGATATGGTTTGCACGAGGTGGTCAGCGGTCGAGCGCAACGACCGCCGATTCTGCCGACGACGCCGCGGAGTCAGGGAACGCAGGGAGCAGAGCTGGCAGGTCTGGTCCACACGCCAGAGAACGGGACAAGTTGAACACCGGCCGACCTGTGGGGCCGGAATGTCAGCGCACGCGGTCGTTTGACGGTGGAAATGTTAGCTAGGCCACGCGCGGGATGAAGCCAATTGGGCCGAATGGGTTGAGCCGGCACAGGCGCTGGTTTTCTTTTTTTTCCTTTTCTTTTCCTTTTTGATTTATTTTCTTTTCATTTGAATTTCTAATTTGAATTTGAATCTTGCTATGAATTTCACCTTTGAGTCAAATGTACAAACTCAAATCTGTGTAAGAATATATATATATATATTTATACTTATTTTTCTCCTCTATAATGTACAAACTCAAATTACTTTTCTCCTCTTAGATTATCTTCTACAAATTGGGTATTACACTGGTCTGGCGCACCGGACAGTGTCCAGTGCACCAGAGAGGATTGACCTCAAACTCTTCAGCTTCGGGTTTCCTAGGCGCAGCTCCGCTATAATTCACCGAACTGTCTGGTGGGCCACCAGACTGTCCGGTGTGCCAGCGGAGCAACGGCTATCTGCACGCAATGGTCGAATCTGACAAGTGAACGTTGCAGCACAGTGATCGCAGCAGAAGTCAGAGCAGTTGGTCAGAGTCGCACCAGACTGTCCGGTATCACACCGGACTGTCCGGTGCCACATGAGGACAAAAACTCCAACGGTTGACCAGCTCCAAGCCCTAACAGGAGGATGACGTGGCGGCGCACCGGACTGTCCGGTGCGCCCATCGCCAGCAGCCTTCTACAACGGCTACAATTTGGTTGGTGGCTATAAATACCACCCCAACCGGCCACTTCAAGAGGAGAGAGCCCAAGCAACATTCGAAGTCATATAGCTGACACACTCAAGCCCTCCTAACCACCTCTATTCATTGATCCATCCTAAACACAAGATTTAGACCACTACAACCAACACAAGTGCCACAAAAGAGAGAGCAAGCAAAAGAGAGCTACTCATTTGAGTTTAGCACTAGTGCCTTGTGAGATTCATTGAGAGATAGTGTGTGCTACATCTTTGTGTTCATTTGCGTGTGGAGTTTTGACTCCCATTGAACTTCCTCCAAAGTTTTGGAGGCTTGTAAAGCTATCAAGAGACACCAAAGCGTGTGGTGATCCTTGCGGGGTCTTAAGTGATCCTTGAGAAGAAGAAGAGCTCGCCGGTGTTTGGTGATCGGTGGAGAGAGGGAAAGGGTTGAAAGAGACCCGTCCTTAGTGGACTCCTCAACAGGGACTAGGCCTTCGAGGTCCGAACCTCGGTAAAACAAATCACCTGTGTCTCGTGTGCTTATTGCTTGTGATTTGTTTGCTCTTTCCCTTTCGAAGTTTCTTCTTGCACTGTTCTTTGCTAATACTATTTGGTGTTGCTTTAAGTTAAATTCTCATTTGGTGAAGCAACACTTTGCGAGAAAGAACTTGTGTTATTGCTCTTCTTATCTAAGCCCCCTTGCTTTATTCTCATAGACCTATTAGTTGTATTGTTTTATCAATTCCGCATTATTTGAAAGCAATACTCTTTACAAGCAAGGACTTAGTTTTTGTACTCTGATAATTGTATATCTTGTTCTAACCACTAATCAAGGGATCTAGTTGGGGGATAAAGTTCTAATTTTCAGGTTTTGCCTATTCACCCCCTCTAGGCGACTTTCAAGGCGCCCCCTACACCACCACTGAGCACCCTAGCCCCTGGAGTAGCTGCTGGAGGAGATCCAGACGATGGAGGTGGCGACAACAACTCAAGCCACGACACTGACCTTTCCGCCGGTCAGGAGTTGGAAGGATGGATTGCTCGACCCATCACTCGCGACGCTGCTCGCGGGTGTCACTTCCACGATGCGCTCGACACCCTGCTACGTCGGGCACTAGACCGGCGTACTTGGTCCATCGAGTATCACTGTGTGGTCTTCCAGTACCGTCTCGGGGTCTACCCGGACCGCTGGGAGGCGACCTGCTTAGTGCGCCGTCGTCGTCTCTGGGGTGCTGAGATCTACTCAGAGCACTACTCTATCTCCGAGCGGGACTCAGCTGAGGCGGCCATGCAAGATGCCGCACGGCGTGCGCTTTCGCACTACTGTTCAGTGCTCGGTGGGGTAGCTGATGGTCTCAACCTGACGTATTACCCCCGCCGTCCATTTGGCAGCACAGGAGGCGTGATTGTCTCACCTGTTGGTGAAGACAATCCTAGGTTGAGCAGCACAGTCAACCTAGCCGTCATGCTAAACACGAAGTTGGACCATGCATTAGACGAGCTGAGTAGGGCTCGTGCTGAGATCGCCCAGCTGCGGGCTGAGCGCGCGGAGTGTCGTCACCTAGATGATGGCTCCCCCGCTCCCGTCGGGACTCAGCACCCGTACCGCTCACCTCGGCGTGGACACCAGTCTTATGGCAACCCCGACTGCAAGACCAAGATAAATTTAGAACCATAGGTCGTCAGCGTCGGGTCTTGTAATTAATACGAAAATATATACATAGAAGCTATAGTCTTAGCGTTAGCCTTGCTTTTAGTTAGTCTTAGTTAGACAGGGTAGTTTGCTTATCCTATGCATTTATGTTTGTCATGGTGAACTATGCTGGATTTGGATCTTTGTAATGACTGTCACTAGAGTGTGGGTATCCCCTGCATTTTGGTTTATCTGTTATATGTTATATGTTAGTAAAGTTAGCTGTCTAGTTGGGAAGCCTTTTATTCCACTTTCCTCTATATCTGAGAAGTTGTGTTGGAGATCAGTGAAGATGATCATCTATTCAGTGTTGTGGAGAATTCTATACCCTTTTCTTATGCTGCAAGATTTGCCAGATCAGTTCTGATGTGTGGTTGCATTCTGCAGATGTCAGAAAACAGATGTAGAGGAGGAAGGCGTGCTCAGCAGGAGCAGGCAGCTCAGCAGGATGAGGCACCCCAGCAACAACAGCTGCCGCCCCCGCCCCCAATGTCCATCGAGCAGATGTTCATGATGTAGACTCAGGCGGTTCAAGCTATCGGTCAGACTCTGGCCGCCATTCAGCAGCAGCAGCAGCCACCACCTCAGCCTCAGATGCCTCAAATGCCTAGGGACAAGCGTGCTGAGTTCATGAGAGGTCATCCCCCGACATTTGCTCATTCTTCTGACCCCATGGATGCTGAAGACTGGCTATGCACAGTGGAGCGGGAGTTGCATACCGCTCAGTGTGACGACAGGGAGAAAGTTCTGTATGGTCCCCGTCTGTTGAGAGGAGCATCTCAGTCCTAGTGGGAGTCTTACCTCGCCACCCATGCCAACCCCGACGCCATCACCTGGGAAGAGTTCAGAGGTAGCTTTCGTCAGTACCATGTTCCTGCAGGTCTGATGATAGTGAAAAAGGAGGAGTTCCTGGCCCTCAAGCAAGGGTCAATGTCTGTTAGTGAGTATCGAGACAGGTTTCTGCAACTATCTTGCTATGCTCTCGAAGATGTCAACACCGATGCCAAGAGGCAGTATCGTTTCCTGAGAGGCTTGGTCGACCCTCTGCAGTATCAGCTGATGAATCATACCTTCCCGACATTCCAACACCTGATTGACAGAGCAATCACGACAAAGAGAAAGCGTAAAGAGATGGAGGATCGCAAGCACAAGATCAGTGGACCCCAGCCTGGAAGCAGCAATCGCCCTCGTTTCTCAGGCAATCAACCTCAGCAGTTTAGGCAGAACCAGCGTCCACCCCAGCAGCAGCAGTTCCAAAGGCAGTACCCTCAGCACCAGCAGCAGAATCGCCAGAACAATCAGTCAGGAGGAGGTCAGTTCCAAAGGCAGAATCAGCAGGCACCTCGTCTTCCCTCCCCAGCAAACCAATAGAATAGTCAAGCAGCACCAGCTTAGGTTGGAAGCAGGGCATGTTTCCACTGTGGAGAGCAATGCCATTGGGTGATGCAATGTCCGAAGAAGGCAGCCCAGCAGCAGTCAGGCCCCAATGCCCCAACAAAGCAGAATGTGTCTAAGCCTGGAGCAGGCAATCGCTCTCAGCCACGCTACAACCATGGGAGACTGAACCACTTGGAGGCTGAAGCAGTTCAGGAAAACCCCGGCATGACAGTAGGTATGTTTTCAGTCGATTCCTAGATTGCAGAAGTGTTATTCGATACTAGAGCAACGCATTCTTTTATAACTACATCATGGGTAGAAGCACATAATCTTCTAGTAACTACCATGTCAACCCCATTCAAATTGACTTAACCGGTGGTAGAATTCGAGCGGTTAGCATTTGCTTGAATGTAAGTGCGGGAATATGGGGGATAGCGTTTCCCGCTAATCTCATAGTAATGGGTACTCAGGGAATAGATGTCATCCTAGGGATGAACTGACTAGATAAGTATCAGGCAGTTATCAGTTGTGATAAGAGGACAATCAAGTTGGTGTCCCCACTTGGAGAGGAAGTGGTGACCGAGTTAGTCCCGCCTGAGCCAAAGAAAGGAAGTTGTTATCAGATGGTTGTCGATAGCAGTGAGGTAGACCCACTTGAGATTATCAAGGTTGTGTCCGAGTTCCCAGATGTGTTTCCAAAGGACCTACCAGGTATGCCACCAGAGCGAAAAGTTGAGTTTGCCATAGAGCTTCTTCCTGGAACCGCCCCCATCTTTAAGAGAGCTTACAGAGTATCTGGACCAGAGTTGGTTGAGCTTAAGAAGCAGATCGATGAGCTGTCAGAGAAAGGATACATCCGGCCAAGCACCTCATCTTGGGCCGCCCCTGTTCTATTCGTGGAGAAGAAAGATGGCACTAGAAGGATGTGTATCGATTATTGAGCTCTGAATGAGGTCACAATCAAGAACAAGTACCCCTTGCCCAGAATAGAAGATCTGTTCGACCAGTTGAGAGGAGCCAGCGTGTTCTCAAAGATAGATCTGAGGTCAGGTTATCATCAGCTCAGGATCCGACCTTCAGACATTCCGAAGACGGCATTCATTACCAAGTATGGGTTGTATGAGTTCACTGTGATGTCTTTCGGCCTAACAAATGCACCAGCCTTCTTCATGAATCTGATGAACAGTGTATTCATGGATTATCTTGATAAGTTTGTGGTGGTATTCATTGATGATATTCTGGTATATTCTCAAAGTGAAGAGGAGCATGCCGATCATTTGAGGATGGTTTTGCAGAGATTGCGAGAGCACCAGTTGTATGCAAAGTTGAGCAAGTGCGAGTTCTAGATTGAGGAAGAAGCAACCTGGGAGCGTGAAGATGATCTGATGGCTAAATACCCTGAACTCTTTGCTGGCCAACCTTGAATCTCGAGGGCACGATTCTTTTAAGGGGGATAGGTTTGTAATGCCCTGAATTTGGGGGTAGAATTTTTTCTTCTTTTTACTCACCAAATCAGGCGTTACTCTCTTTCTCTTCCTGTTTTGCTCCTTCGTCCCTAATTTCAAACCAGTATAGTGACATGTGTCCGTGTCATGTATAAACAAAACCTAAGTGTCATGGGTGTTGCATCATGCCGAAGCGCATTTCTTTGTCTGATGTTGCGTGTTCGTCTCGTCCCGTTTCGGATTTTGGTTCGCGGTTGGATTCTGTTTAGTGGTCGTGCGTGTCGTGGGTTTCGGTCCGTGATGTGTCCCAGCCCAGCCCGATCCGGCCCGCGCGCCCCCGGCGCCCCCTGCCCTCCCTATGCACGCGCCCCCTCCCCCTAATCCATTTGTCTCATTTGATTTCTCCCGCGCAGTAACCTCCCTCTCCTTCTTCCACCTCTCTCTCTCCCCGTGGTGCCCTAGGGTTTGGAGTGGAGATCGCCAGAATTTGGATCCCCGAAGGTGAGTTTTCCCCCTCCCCTTCCCTCTCCCTCTCTCTCTTCTCCCTCCCCTTCTTCTCCCCCACGCGTCCTCCCAGCCCCGCGCGCCCCGCGCGCCGCTCCTTGCTCGCGCGCCCTCCCGGCCCCGTGCCCGCTCGACCCACGCCGCCCTCAGCCGCGCCCCGCGCGGCCCCTCGGCCCTGCGCCCTGCGCGCCGCCCTCGGCCGCGCCCGCCCCCGGTGAGCCCCTCCCCCAGCGGCTCCCCTCCTCGGCGAGCCCCTCCCCGGCTGCGCCCGCCCTCGGCGAGCCCCTCCCTAGCCACGCGCCCGCCCCCGGCGAGCCCCTCCCCCGGCGGCTCCCCTTCCCAGCCATGCCCGCCCCTGACGAGCCCCTCCCTGACCGTGTCCCCTCCCCAGCCCCGCGCCCCGCGTCGCGCCCTGGCCGCGCGCTCCATGCCGTGCCCTCGCGCTCCCCGAGAGGAGCCACAAGCTATGTACAACCGACTCAAGACCTTGGTGAATCAAGTGCGCAACCTCGGGAGCACAAAATGGGATGACCATGAAATGGTCAAGGTTATTCTAAGATCACTTGTTTTTCTTAATCCTACACAAGTTCAATTAATTCGTGGTGATCCTAGATACAAGCTAATGTCTCCCGAGGAGGTTATAGGAAAATTTGTGAGCTTTGAGTTGATGATCAAAGGCTCCAAGAAAATCATCGAGCAAGGCACCTCCTCCATACCCGAGGTACAACCCGTTGCATTCAAGGCGACGGAGGAGAAGAAAGAAGAATCTACATCAAGTAGACTCCCCATCGATGCCTCCAAGCTCGACAACGAGGAGATAGCGCTCATCATTCAGAGCTTCCGCCAAATCCTCAAGCAAAGGAGGGGGAGGATTACAAACCCCGCTCCAAGAAGGTTTGCTACAAATGTGGTAAGCCCGGTCATTTTATCGCTAAATGTCCTTTATCTAGTGATGGTGACAGGGATAACGACAAGAGGGGGAAGAAGGAGAAGAAGAGGTACTACAAGAAGGGTGGTGATGCCCATGTTTGCCGGGAGTGGGACTCCGACGAGAGCTCCACTGACTCCTCCTCCGACGAGGATGCCGCAAACATCACCGTCAACAAAGGTCTTCTCTTCCCCAACGTCGGCCACA
Organism: Zea luxurians; assembly: GCA_029449295.1. NCBI lineage: Eukaryota > Viridiplantae > Streptophyta > Magnoliopsida > Poales > Poaceae > Zea > Zea luxurians. Next base: position 267,820 of record JAOPSE010000507.1, read on the forward strand.
AGTGCCTCATGGCAAAAGACAGCAAGAAGAAGAAGGTAAAATCTAGAGCCTCCACTAAGTATGCTACTTCTAGTGATGAGGATAACTCTAGTGATGATGAGGATAACTTGCTCACTCTTGTTGCCAACCTAAACATGCAACAAAAGGAAAAATTGAATGAATTAATTAGTGTTATTCATAAGAAGGATGAACTCTTGGATAGCCAAGAGGATTTTCTTATTAAAGAAAACAAGAAGCATGTTAAGGTTAAAAATGCTTATGCTCGGGAGATAGAAAAATGTGAAAAATAACTAGTGAGCTTAGCACTTGTTATGACACTATTTCTAACCTTAGAATTGAGAATGCTAATTTGATTGCTAAGGTTGAGAAGTCAATTGTTTGTGATGATTCAATTACCAATCTTAGAAATGATATGCTAGTTTAATAGCTAAGATTGATAAATTGAATGCCTCTCTTGCTATCATTAAGATTGAGAATGAAAAATTAATTGCTAAGGCTAAGGATTTAAATGTTTGCAATGTTTCTATTTCCAATCTTAGAGATGAGAATGCTATTTTACATGCTAAGCTTGATGAATTAAATGCTTGCAAACCCTCTGCATCTACTGTTAGTCATGTCTCTATTTGCACTAGATGTAGAGATGTTAATGTTAATGCTATCCATGATCACATTGCTATGATTAAACAACAAAATGATCATATAGAAAAATTAGATGCTAAAATTGCCGAGCATGAATTAGAAAATGAAAAATTTAAATTTGCTCGTAGTATGCTCTATAGTGGGAGACGCCTTGGCATTAAGGATGGCATTGGCTTTCAACAAGGAGGCAATGTCAAGCTTAATGCCCCTAAGAAATTGTCTAACTTTGTTAAGGGCAAAGCTCCTATGGTTCAGGATAACGATGGTTATATTTTATATCCTGCTGGTTATCCCGAACACAAAATTAGGAGAATTCACTCTAGGAAGTTTCACTCTGGCTCTCATCATGCTTTTATGTATAAGAGTGAGGCATCTAGTTCTAGGCAATCCACTCATGCTAAATTGCCTAAGAAGATAACTCCTATTGCATCAAATGAGCCCAATATTTCATTTAAAACTTTTTGATGCTTCTTATGTGCTTACTAACAAATCAGGCAAAGTAGTTGCCAAATATGTTGGGGGCAAACACAAGGGCTCCAAGACTTGTGTTTGGGTACCCAAGGTGCTTGTTTCTAATGTAAAAGGACCCAAGACCGTTTGGGTACCTAAGAACAAGGGCTAAACTTGTTTTGTAGGTTTATGCATCTGGGGGATCAAGTTGGATCATTGAAAGAGGGTGCACAAACCACATGACTAGGGAGAAAAGGATGTTCTCCTCCTATGAGAAAAACCAAGATCCCCAAAGAGCTATCACATTCGGGGATGGAAATCAAGGTTTGGTCAAAGGATTGGGTAAAATTGCTATATCACCTGACCATTCTATTTCCAATGTTTTTCTTGTAGATTCTTTAGATTACAATTTGCTTTCAGTTTCTCAATTATGAAAAATGGGTTACAATTGTCTTTTTACAGATTTAGGTGTTACTGTCTTTAGAAGAAGTGATAATTCAGTATCATTTAAGGGAGTGTGGGTCAGCTATACTTGGTTGATTTCAATAGACCTGAACTCGACACTTGCTTAATTGCTAATACTAATATGGGTTGGCTCTGGCATCGCCGACTAGCCCATGTTGGGATGAAGAATCTTCACAAGCTTCTAAAGGGAGAGCACATTTTGGGACTAACCGATGTTCATTTTGGGAAAGACAGGGTTTGTAGCGCATGTCAAGCAGGAAAGCAATTTGGTGTTCATCATCCACACAAGAACATCATAATGACCGAGAGGCCGCTTGAGCTACTCCACATGGATTTATTCGGCCCGATAGCTTACATAAGCATCGGCGGGAGTAAGTATTGTCTTGTAATTGTGGATGTCTATTCTCGCTTCACTTGGGTGTTCTTTTTGTAGGAAAAATCACAAACCCAAGAGACCTTAAAGGGATTCTTGAGACGGGCTCAAAATAAGTTTGGCTTAAGGATCAAAAAGATTAGAAGCGACAACGGAACGGAGTTCAAGAACTCTCAAATTGAAGGCTTTCTTGAGGAGGAGGGCATCAAGCATGAGTTCTCTTCTCCCTACACGCCACAACAAAATGGTGTAGTGGAGAGGAAGAATAGAACTCTACTTGATATGGCGAGGACCATGCTTGATGAGTACAAGACATCGGACCGGTTTTGGGCCGAGTCGATTAACACCGCCTGCTACTCCATCAACCGGTTATATCTACACCGATTCCTCAAGAAAACATCATATGAACTCCTCACCGGTAAAAAGCCCAACGTTTCATATTTTAGAGTATTTGGTAGCAAATGTTATATTCTTGTTAAAAGAGGTAGAAAATCTAAATTTGCTCCTAAGGCTGTAGAAGACTTTTTACTTGGTTATGACTCAAACACAAGGGCATATAGAGTCTTTAACAAGTCCACTGGACTAGTTGAAGTTTCTTGTGACATTGTGTTTGATGAGACTAACGGCTCTCAAGTAGAGCATGTTGATCTTGATGAATTAGATGATGAAGAGGCTCCATGCGTCGCGCTAAGGAACATGTCCATTAGGGATGTGTGTCCTAAGGAATCCAAAGAGCCTCCACAAGCACAAGATCAACCATCTTCCTCCATACAAGCATCTCCACCAACTCAAGATGAGGAATAGGCTCAAGATGATGAAAATGAAGATCAAGAGGATGAGCCACCTCAAGAAGAGGACAATGATCAAGGGGGAGATGCCAATGATCAAGACAAGGAAGATGATCAGGGTCCAAGACTGCCACACCCAAGAGTCCACCAGGCGATTCAAAGAGATCACCCCGTGAACACCATCCTCAACGATATTCTTAAGGGGGTAACCACTCGATCTCGAGTCGCTCATTTTTGTGAACATTACTCTTTTGTTTCCTCTATTGAGCCACACAGGGTAGAGGATGCACTTAAAGATTCAGATTGGGTGCTGGCGATGCAAGAGGAGCTCAACAACTTCACGAGGAATGAGGTATGGCATTTAGTTCCACGTCCTAACCAAAATGTTGTAGGAACTAGTGGGTATTCCGCAACAAGCAAGATGAGCATGGTGTGGTGACAAGGAACAAAGCGCGACTTGTGGCCAAGGGTTATTCACATGTCGAAGGTTTGGATTTTGGTGAAACCTACGCACCCGTAGCTAGGCTTGAGTCAATTCATATATTACTTGCCTATACTATTTACCATGGCTTTAAGCTTTATCAAATGGACGTGAAGAGTGCCTTCCTTAATGGACCAATCAAGGAAGAGGTCTATGTTGAGCAACCTCCAGGCTTTGAAGATAGTGAGTATCCTAACCATGTATATAAACTCTTTAAGGCGCTTTATGGGCTCAAGCAAGCTCCAAGAGCATGGTATGAATGCCTAAGAGATTTCCTTATCACTAATGGCTTCAAAGTCGGCAAGGCTGATCCTACTCTCTTTACTAAAACTATTGCAAAAGATTTGTTTGTATGCCAAATTTATGTTGATGATATTATATTTGGGTCTACTAACAAATCTACATGTGAAGAGTTTAGTAGGATCATGGTTCAAAAATTCAAGATGTCTATGATGGGGGAGTTGAAGTATTTCCTAGGATTTAAAGTCAAGCAACTCCAAGAGGGCACCTTCATCAGTCAAACAAAGTACATTCAAGACATACTCACCAAGTTTGGAATGACGGATGCCAAGCCCATCAAGACACCCACGGGAACCAATGGGCATCTCGACCTCGACACGGGAGGTAAATCCGTAGATCAAAAGGTATACCGGTCGATGATAGAATCTTTACTTTACTTATGTGCATCTCAACCGGATATTATGCTTTTCGTATGCTTGTGTGCAAGGTTCCAAGCTGATCCTAAGGAAATTCACCTTAGGGCCGTGAAGAGAATCTTGAGATATTTAGTTCATGCACCTAAGTTTGGCCTTTGGTACCCCAAGGGATTCTCTTTTGATTTATTAGGATATTCAAATGCTGATTGGGAAGGGTGTAAAATTGATAGGAAGAGCACATCAAGGACTTGTCAGTTTCTGGGGAGATCCCTGGTGTCTTGGGCTTCAAAGAAACAAAACTCAGTAGCTCTTTCTACCGCCGAAGCCGAGTATATTGCCGCAGGCCATTGTTACGCGCAATTGCTTTGGATGAGGCAAACCCTCAGGGACTATGGCTACAAATTTAGCAAAGTCTCTCTCCTATGTGATAATGAGAGTGCAATCCGCATGGCGGATAATCCCGTTGAGCACAGCCGCACTAAGTACATAGCCATTCGGTATCACTTTTTGAGAGATCACCAATAAAGGGGATATCGAGATAGCCTATATTAACACCAAAGAACAATTAGCTGATACTTTGCACACATAGCTCATTTATATACCTTTGATCATATCTCTTTTATGTCTATGACTAATGTGTTTTCAAGTGTATTCTCATGCTTAGTCATAGAATTGAAAGGGAAATGGAGTATTCAGCAAAGACGACGCTTCCACTCAACTCCATCGATATTATCTACTCTTTGCCGGTATTCCGCCATCTCTCCACATTGGTATAATCTTCACTAATATTTATTTATTTGTCAATGTGGGAGAAAATGTCAAAGGGCTTATATTTCACTCACAAGTATCTGTTTTTGGCGATTCATGCCAAAGGGGGAGAAAGTATTAGCCCAAAGCAAAAGGACCGCACCACCAACGAATTTTAAAAATGAAGTTTTCAAATTAGTATCTTAATGTGTTTTAAAAGGGGGGAGAAAGTTCTAGTATCTTCAAAAATTTGTAAAACCCTCTTGAACACTAAGAGGAGAATTTTATTGAGGGGGAGTTTTGTTTAAGTCAAAGGAACATCATTTGAAACAGGGGGAGAAAATTTCAAATCTTAAAAATGCTTCCTTCAATCTTATTCATATACCTTTGACCATTTGAAAAAAGTTTTTGAAAAGAATTTTACCAAAGAATTTGCAAAAACAAAACTCGTGGTGCAAATGTGGTCCAAAATTTTAAATAAGAAGAAAACAATCCATGCATATCTATTGAAATAATTATATTGGTTTCATTCCAAGCAATCTTTGCACTTACCTTATGTAAACTAGTTCAATTCTGCACTTATGCACTTGCTTTGGTTTGTGTTGGCATCAATCACCAAAAAGGGGGAGATTGAAAGGGAAATAGGGTCAAATCTTTTCCTAAATAATTTTGGTGGTTGAATTGCCCAACACAAACAATTGGACTAACTAGTTTGCTCTAGAATATATGTTCTACAGGTGTCAAAGGTTCACAACAAACCAATACAAAGTTAAAAGAAAGAGTTCAAATTAAAGGAGCAAAGACAACCGAAGGCTGTCCTGGTCTGGCGCACCGGGCTGTTCGGTGTGTCACCGGACAGTGTCCGGTGCACCAGGGAGAATCACTCCGAACTTGCCACCTTCGGGTTTCTCAAAATTGCTCCCCGCTATAATTCACCGGACTGTCCGGTGTGCCAGCGGGAGCAACGGCTAGCGCGCCAACGGTCGACTCCAAAAGTGAACAGTGAACGGTGAACAGTGCGGACTGCGCGCGCAGAGTCAGAGCAGGCGCCAGAAGGCGCACGAGACAGTGAACAGGACCTGTCCGGTGCACCACCGAACTGTCCGGCGCACCCGTCGACAGCAGCCATCCCCAACGACCATTTTGGTGGTTGGGGCTATAAATACCCCCAACCACCACACTTCAAGGGATCCAAGTTTTCAGCCAACACATTCAATACAAGAGCTAGTGCATTCAATACAAGACACAATTAGAGTGAATCAAAATCTCTCCAAGTCCCAATTCCACTCAAAGCAATAGTGACTAGAAGAAAGAGTTTTGTCGTATTCTTTTGAGCTCTTGCGCTTGGATCACTTTTCTTCTTCCCCATTTCTTGTTCCCAAGACATTTGTAATCAAAGCAAGAGAAACCAATTGTGTGGTGATCCTTGTGGGGACTTAGTGTCCCAATTGATTGAGAAGAGAAGCTCACTCGGTCTAGGTGACCGTTTAAGAGAGGGAAAGGGTTGAAAGAGACCCGGTCTTTGTGACCAGCTCAATGGGGACTAGGCCTTCGAGGGTCGAACCTCGGTAAAACAAATCACCGTGTCACTCTCGCTATTTGCTTGTGATTTGTTTTCACCCTCTCTTTCGGACTCGGTTTTATTTCTAACGCTAACCCCGGCTTGTAGTGTGTGCTTAAGTTTATAATTTTTAGATTCCGCCTATTCACCCCCCCTCTAGGTAACTTTCAAGGGGGCATATGTTGGAGACCAAAAGTGCCTCGCGGACAGTTTGGCCCTGAGGCCGATGAAAGGGAAATATGCCCTTGGGCAATTTCTATAATGTTTTGGTGATTAAGTGCTCAACACATTCAATTAAGTTCTTATGTGCCAAATAAAGTGAGAAGTAAAAATCAAGGCAAAAGGTTTTATGTACTAACATGTTATCCAAGTGCTAGAAACAGTGACTAAAGGACAAGAGAAGAAAAGGGAGAAGTGTTGGCTATGTGCAGCCAACACCAACTTGGTCTAGGTGCACCGGACAGTGTCTGGTGCGCCAGGCTGGTCCGCGTGAACTCGCCGCTCTCGGGACTCGACGACGACGTACGGCTAAAAATCATCGGACTGTCCGGTGGTGCACCGGACTGTCCGGTGAGTCATCCGCGGCGAACTCGTCGCTCTCGGGAATGAAGGAAGGCGACGTGGCTATAATTCACCAGACTGTCCGGTGGTGCACCGGACTGTCTGGTGAGCCAACGTTCGCCAGCGCCAACGGTCGACCGCGAAATCTACGGGCGACGCATGGCAGCTCCAACGGTCGAAAGGAGGCACCGGACTGTCCGGTGTGCACCGGACAGTGTCCGGTGTGCCAACGGGCCCGGAGCTGCAACGGTCGGATATGTCTATTTTGGAAGGAAATCACACACCGGACAGGCTACAGTAGCTGTCTGGTGGTGCACTGGACTGTCCGGCGCGCCACTCGGCAGAAGGCAAGGATGGCCTTCCAAGTTGGTCCTCAACGGCTCCTAGCTGCCTTGGGGCTATAAAAGGGACCCCTAGGCCCATGGAGGAGTTACCTAAGTATTCACTAAGCATCCTAAGACTCCAAGACTCCAACTCCACGTATTTGATTCTCTGTCTTAGTGAATTGAGCTCCATTTGAGTTGCGAACTCCATGTGTTGTGTTTCGAGCTCAAGTCGTGACTTGTGTGCATGGTTGTGCTGCGATTTTGAGTCTTGTGTGTGTTGCTCTCCTAACCTTACTCTTGTGTGTTCTCTGCGATCTATATTGTAAGGGCGAGAGGCTCCAACTTGTGGAGATTCCTCACAAACGGGAAGAAGACTATAAGGAAGAAAGTCATGGTATTTAAGTTTATCATTGGATCACTTGAAAGGGGTTGAGTGCAACCCTCGTCCATTAGGACACCACAACGTGGAAGTAGGCAAGTGTTACTTGGCCGAACCACGGGATAAAAATCGTGTGTCTCTTGTGTTGCCTCTTGTGATCATTTTGTTCGCGCTAACGTGTTTTATAGCCACTTGATTTAACTAACACTTTAATAATAAAGTTTGTGGCTAGTTAGTCTTTGATTTTACAGGATCACCTATTCACCCCCCCCCCCCTCTAGGTGCTCTCAGCCGGACGGTCCGCGGTGGTGGCGCAGACGGTCCGCGCGTGCGCAGAGTCAGTTAGAATTCCTAGTTTCTCGCGGGATTTGTTACCTAAAACCGCGAGATTAACTCGGAAATCAGTTTGAAGCGGATCCAGACCTCCCCCTTTATATAGATGAAGGGCTACGGCCGATTGAACCCCCAACAATCGATCAAATCAAGTCTATTTCTCGTTTTTACCTTATGCATTAGTAGTTCTAGTCTAGTTCTAGGTTAGCCTCTCAATCCCCAAATTCTTCGCTTCTCTTCGACTCTACGTCGATTAGAGGAGTCTAGGTCGGCCTACCGAGCCTAGACAACTCCTAGGATCTCTCCTTCCCGACGGGGTCCCTCCTGGTACGAGATCCAGGCGCTATCGGTGACTTTTCACCGCCCCTGCGCACGCGCGGACCGTCCGGCCCCAAGGCGCGGACCGTCCGGCCATCAGGCAGGGAACCCTAGCCCTACGCCAGGTCGCTGACCGTCCGGCCCCTGGCCGCGGACCGTCCGTGCCTGTGCATAGAGCACCACCGCCAGTTCTTGTTGAGTGTTTGGCGCCCGAAAAAGGTGTCAACACGCGTGCGGGTAGGCCACCACTTGCGAGCGTGTAGGTGGGCCACAGCGACGTTGTTGCACTGCCCCGAGGGAGAAATTTGTTATTTTGCCGCTCTCGTTTTGGCTCTCTGTTGATAAAACTATATGTGTCTATAATTTGTAAGCTCTATGGTATATTGGAAAAGTTGACATATCACTGTATGTATTTTTTTTGCATGCCATGTTTGTTTCAACTTAATGCAGTTAGGAAATCGTGTTTTCTCAATACTTCTAATGACACTTCATATAAATCCACCAAAAGAATCAAGGAATTGGTTAGGCTTCATATTGTCTCTCTTTTGATTGGTATGTTACATGATTCTTTTCCAAAAAAAGAAGCGCATAATCATGTGTTTAACAACATTCTTGTTTATCGTTCATTTCGAAAAAACAGAACTAATTTTGGATGACATTGGATGATCAGTAGCATGTGAGCAGTTCATAATAAAAAGGAAGCTACAATGATAATTTATGTTCCTAATATGACATACTGTGTTTTCTAACTTATCATACTGTTGTTATGTGTTGAACTCTGATGTGAATTGGTTGTTTCATTTCAGTGGTTGCTTTATTAAATTTTTTCGACTCATGCTTTCAGGAGTTATGAACTAATGGAGAGACTTCTTAAGGTTTTCATATATCATGACGGAGAAAACCCTATTTTCCATTCCCCAGAGTTGAAAGGTATCTATGCGTCTGAGAGATGTTTTATGAAATTGATGGAGACAAACTAGAATTATGTTGTGAGAGATCCAAATAGAGCCTATTTATTCTATCTTCCATATAGCTCTGGTCAACTAGAGCATAACCTTTATGTACCTGGCTCAAATACAATTGAGCCATTGTCCATCTTTGTTAAAAACTACATCGACATTATCTCGACCATGTACCCATATTGGAATAGGACAAAAGGAGCTGATCATTTCTTTATTGCTTGCCATGACTGGGCATGCTTTCTCCACTGTATTTTTCTTCCTTGAATGATCATGGATTTTTAATCAATACCTTTTTACTGGTTTTTATCATCTTCTTTAGAAAAGGTTTGATCAAATATCAAGGAGAAACACATATTTAATTTGAAAAATTAATTTATGTACTTAATATTATATCTTCTTTAAGGGGTTTTACACAACAAAACTGCATGGTAAATTGTGGAAGTACACTATTAAAGCTCTTTGCAATGCAGATAAGATTTTTCCCTTCCAGAAACATTTCTTAAATCACCAAGAAGACCTCTAATAGATATTGGAGTAAGACAGCTGCACAGAGGACTATCCTGGCCTTCTATGCATGGCAAATGCATGGTCGAGTTTGACCTGTACTTATCAAGAGTTTGCCACACTTTATTATATTATATAATACCATGAAGCTTGTCAAAAGGAGATGATAGTTACTATAAACAATTGATGAGTGGTTTTGTGCATAGTCGTCTCATACCTAAAGGTGATCAAGTTGTTTACTTCAGTGCCCGTGCATGTACTGATTGAAACTAGAACAACTGTTGACTCATTTCACTTTTTATATGAAATTGTGTGCATGTCGTTTCACTTTTTATTCATTTGGGATTCATTTTGTTGCATGTACTGATTGAATTTGATTTGTCTGTTAATAAAATACTAACATGCCCCTTATGTTTTCTTCAGGATTCCAATGTGTCCATTATTTTTATGATAATTATGGGATATGCTACCATTTTGCATCCTGGTCGTTATACATATTATATGTTTTTTGTACAGTGCACTTGCATTCGTCCCAATTTCATTATCTCTCATCTGCTTCTTTTTATGCTTCTTCTCCAGATGTACCATTGAACATATAAACAAATAACCATAAGGGCACTAACATTTGTCAAATATTTTGTATGTCGTTATCCCGTTGCAATGCTGCGCTAAATAAACGCTCCAACCACTTTCTCAAAAAATGACATCATGCTTGCAGGATTCATGTTTCATTTAAAAATAATAATATCTACTAATCCGAGTGTCAAAATTGAAAACCAATTTCACCATTGTGTTCGTCATGACAAAAACTTTAAAACTAGATCTCACTTAATATATTTATCTCAGAGTTTTATTTGACCCAACCATTCCATCTTTTAGACTCAGTTATTCATGAGAATGACTTATATAGCAATTATTTAGTGGGCTAGTCATTCTACAAAATACAAGCATTACAGAAAAATAAACTCAGTCATTTTATGATTACTGAATAAACTCAGTCATTTTATGGTTACTGAATAAACTCAGTCATTTTATGATTACTCAACCATTTCATCTTTTTACCCTCAGTCATTTATGAGAATAACTCATATAGGAGTCATCCAGTGAGTCAGTGAGTCAGTTGTTCTAAAAACAGACATTACAAGAAAGTAAGTGACCAAACTCATTCATTCTATGAGTGTGTTTGGTATGGCTCTGCTCCACTTCGGAGCAGCTCCACTCTAAAACTCAAGTAGAGCAACTTTGATCCAGAGTTTAAATTGTTCCTCATAACCATTGGCAGTGACGGGTAAATAACTCCAACTCTACGTTTAGATTGTTTTTTAGAGTTTTCGTAGCAGCAAAAGAGGTACTCCAAAAAATTATACTACAGCTCTATAAACTCCATGGAGTTTGGAGTTAGGTTGTTTAGTAGGCTCTTGCTAACTCCTCCTAGGGATCAACTCAAATGGTAAAACCATACCAAACACGTCCTTAATAAGCAATAGTAAAGATAACAAATTGAGAACATAACGGCTCCACCACCCCACCGTACTCCATAACAAAGCACTGCCTAACTGAAAGGAGCGATTCTACGGGCATCGGCTTACACACGTTTTTTTTAATGTCACCGGAGGGGATAGGATCCCCACCTGAATTGCATTACTTTGTGGCCAAAACACCTTTTTTAGTACAGCAGGGGGGTTACATCGATGAGATTATGCTACGTTATACACAAAGCACGACACCAGACAACCACAATCTGGTAGTCCTCATGTTGAAGCCTGCATCTCCATAATTTAGCTTCAGAGCGACACAGTAGCATGGTTGTTGCGAGCGGTGATCTTTCCCCATGGAACACCACAGCATTTCTGCGTTTCCAAAGCTGCTAGCAACAGAGAAGGACAAACATGTTGTAGTGTTTCGCCGAGACAGTAGGCGGCCTTAGCAGGCTCAGGAGGACGTTTCTGTGCCCGGGGCAATCTGGACACCCAAAGCACCCCAGAAGCGGGAGGCAAAACCGCAGTGGATGAAGATGTGCGCCGTGTCCTCGGGAGCTTGCCCATAGACCTCACACGCAGTATCTTGGACAATATTTTTCCTCGCCAGGTTAATGCGGCATTGGACGCGACCGTTGTTGACAAGCCAGCTAAAGAAACGCACCCGAGGGGGCTTGGTTTCGCCAAACAAAAGCAGCCTCGACACTGTGCACCCCCTCGCCATTGCGCATGACACGGTAAAGGCTCCCAGTACGTAGGTTGCCTCCAACGGCAGCAATGGGGCAGTGGCGCACGTCCGGCACCTCGGACAGCATCACGTCGTCAAGAACCAACTGAAGTGCATCTCGCTCTTCTACAGCTTGCAGGGTCAGGTGTGGCACAAGGTGTGCTGCAAGGCCAGTTTCCAGGACTTCACGCATGCTGACCTTAGTTTTCTTGGCGTGACTGAACAGGAATGGGAACTTGGTAGACAGGTCATCTTCCCCAAGCCACGCATCAAACCAGAAAGCTGTCGACCGGCCATCCTTGATCAAGCACGTAGTAATCGATCTGTAGAGAGGGAGCAGGGAGCGTAGGGTCGTCCAGTGATCACCAGACAGGTCCCCGGCCAGCGTAGCTAAGCAGACGCGCCCCCTGACCCAGCCGGCCCAGGAAGAATCCAAAGCAGTGAAGAGCCTATGAAGCAACTTGAGGAGCAGGCAGGTGTTCCTTGTCATCAGATCGGTGACGCCCAGGCCCCCCTCACTCTTGTCTGAACAGACACCGTCCCAAGCTACCAGACATTTTGCACCTGAACAACTGTCCTTCCCAGACCACAAGAAGGAGCGGCGTTTGCTGTCCACTTTCTTCACAAAACCTAATAACAGCTGCAAGGAGCTCATGATGTATACGAGCTGGCTGTCTAGAACCGAGTTGATCAGCACCAGGCGGCCCATTGGGTTGAGGAGAGCGGCTTGCCAGCCGCTAAGTACTTGTCTATTTTTGCCATGTAAGGAACAAAGGTTGAAAGTCTAGTCTTTGTTAGGGAGAGAGGGAGCCCTAGGTATGTCTGTGGAAAACCTTCACGCCTACAGCCGAGCAAGGATACACATTGTTGGATAGTTGGATCATTCATGTGAATTGGAACCAGCACGCTTTTCTAAAAATTTATGCATAACCCGGTTGCCGAGCTGAAGATGTCCAGGAGCTTCTTCAATACACACACATTGGCCGAGTTCCCTTCCATCACAATCATAGTATCATCCGCATATTGTAGCACAACACAGGGTTCTACAGGCGTAAAGGGGTGTTTGACACGGCCATCACTCTTTATGAGAGTTTCCAGGACGTCAGTGACCAGTAAGAATAGGTACGGGGACAGTGGATCACCCTGACGGAGGCCCCTACTGTAGCTCCACCAAGGCCCGGGGCAACCATTCATCAACACAGAAGTCATTGATGTATTGAGAAGTTGATCTATCTAGCTCTGCCATCGTTCACTGAAACCTCGAGCGCGCAGGACACAACGCAGTGCATCCCAGTGGACGGAGTCAAAAGCTTTTGCAAAATCCAGCTTCAGCGCGATGGTAGGAGACCTCCTCTTGTGACAGCATTGGATGAGTTCCAGGGCGTACATGAAATTTTCAGAGATCGACCTGCCCTTAAGAAAGCTGGTTTGATCCAAGGAGATGAGGCTGTGAATTTCACGTTGCAGCCGTGTGGTAAGGATTTTGGAAACAATCTTCATGCTGCAATTCTAAAGGCAGATAGGGCAGAAGTCACTGACGAACACAAGCGCAGGTTTTTTCGGCAAGAGCGCCACAAAAGCACGGTTGATCCTGCTAAGCTGAATATTGCCAGAGTAGAAAGCGTCAAGCATCTGCAAGACCTGAGGGCGGACCGTGTCCCAAGTCGCAAGGTAGAAACTAGGGTCAAACCCATCAGGCCCTGGCGCGCTGTTCTTGTTCATCGAGCGCACAATGTTTTTTGTCTCAGTCTCCAAGAAGGGGGCGTCCAGCGATGAGCTGGCACGGGGGCAGCCGCTGTAAAGTGTGTTCAAGCTAAAATCCCACCTTGCGGGGCTTTTGCAACTCATGAGCTCCATGAAGAATTCCGTGACAGCAGCACTTTTGCTAGCGTGGCTAGATAGTTCACGGCCTCCGACAGTGATGGATTGAATCTGGTTTCGACGCATCTGATGCGTCACAATCGCATGGTGGAAGGCTGTGTTCGCGTCCCCTTCGACAATTGCACGATGTTTACTTCTCTGCTTCCAGAATGCGGCTTTTGCCTTGAGTGCCAAGGCCATACGCTCATGGCAAACCTCCTTGACTTGTTGTTCAGCCGGGGACAGGCACCTGTGCTCTTCCAGGCAGTCGAGAAGGAGAATCAGAAACCTGCAGTTAGAGATAAGGGAGGGGGTGTCCTGTGTCGCTTAGACCACTGTATAGCAGCAGCGCATACACGCTTGAGCTTACCTACGAGCCGGGCAGCCGCGTCGGAACAGGGAAGCTCCTGGTGCCATGCAGGGAGGACCTCAGGGAGGAAGGGGGGGTGATATAGCCAGGCGTTTTCAAACCTGAAAATTTGGGATTTGGGGATGGAGGTAGACATGCAGACCAGCAGTGGTTTACGGTCGGATGTTTGCCTGGGTAGAGTGGTGAGGGAGGTGGAGGGGAAGGAAGAGGTGTGGGAGTTATTCACAAAGGCTCGATCCAGGCAAGCTAATGTGGCAACCAAGCGCATGTTAGACTAGGTGAAAAGGCAGTCCTGTAACTAGAGTTCGGCAACGCCAAGGCAGTCAATTGTGCTATTGAACAGGGAGCAGAGGTGGTTGTCCAGGTGGCCCTGATTTTTGTCAGCAGCGCCTCTCAACATGTTGAAGTCACCGACCAGCAGCCAGGGGCCTGAGATGCTGGGGAGGAGGTCTGCAAGTTCAGCAAGGAAGGTTGGAGAGTCTTGGTGGTTGGATGGGGCATAGATGTTGGTGATGGTGAGGGGCGCATCAGTTAGGTGCGAGCTGAAGGTGGTGGTGAGGGAGAAAGATCGAGAGATGCTGGATGTGAGGTCGAGCACAACGCTGTCCCAGGCGGTCACAACGCCCCTGGAACCAGCGGCGTTGAGGCAAAGAAAGCTGGGAAGGTTTTTGGGTAGAAATGAGCGTGCTTTGAAATAGTTGAGCTCGCAAAGTTTGTACTCTTGCAGGCAAGCAACAGAGGGGGAGGCAAGGGAGATAACATCACGAACGATAGTGCATTTATCCGGATCGCCTAAACCATGGACGTTCCATGATAGCACAATACAACTTTTACAAACTGGACTCATCCCGCACCACTCCCTAGGTTGACGATGAGGTGGATCGCCTCAGTGTCGTGTGCGTGCATCCATGGGTGTTCAGGGTCTCGGTCACCAGTTAGAATATTGTGAATGTCATTGTGACTAGGGGTCCTCTTGTCTTAGCGTCCTCCGTGCTCATCCCGCACCACTCCCTAGGTTCGGCGGTGCTCGACGTTGCCTACCTCACGAGGTCGTCTGAGGTTGACGATGATGTTATCAAGGCAACCCAACCCCCCCCCCCCCGCCCTGTGGTTGCATCGTCTTTGTCGCCCATCCCCTCTACTGTGGCTGGACACTGCGAAATCTCTAGGGATTCGATTTTGTCTGACTCTGCTGCGATCTCTGATAGTGGTGGAATTACACGTCTTGTCTCACCTGCCCCTCCTTTGCTGCCCCCCTTCCCGACTGTCGCTCGCCTCGCGACTGCCGCTCCCCCCGGGAGCTACAAAGCCTTTTTAAACGTGGTGCTCTCTCCCGCCAAAGCTCTCCCTCGCCGCCCCGCCAACCCTTTCGCCTCCCACCCGCCCCCTTCCGCTATTTTCACTGCCTCGCCGTGGACCACTAGGTTCGTGACTGTCGCGACCCTGTTCGCTGCCGCGGTTGCGGTCGCTTCGGCCATCAGCACAAAAGCTGCCCGATGCCGATTGCCCGGGTGCTAACCCCCCACCCTCGTTGTCGTTCCTCCATCCCAGTCGCCCCCCGTGTCCCCATGTCAGCTACCCCTACCCTAAGGAGTCATCGCTGTCGTCGGGCGTGGCCGCCCTCACCCATCCGTCGACGCTCACCACCCCCATGTCAACCTCTCTCCCCTCCACCACGCCGGCTTTGGCCACCCTGGCACCTAATCCCGTTTACAGCGTCTGTGTGGCAGCGACTGCTGTGCTGCCCCACCCCCTTGCCACACCTGCCCCACCCATTACTCCCCCCAGTGCTTTGACGTTCGCATGGTCGTTCATGGTGGGAAGAACCACCTTGGTCGGGAGCTATCGTCGCCTCGCTCACCTGATGGCAGACGTTCCCCCCCTCCTCCCCAGCTCCCCCGTTGCCGGTGCGGGCCTCCTCGGCCCAGCCCCCCTCCCACTTGGCACCTCTAGGGCACCCGCTTCCCCCGGGGATGGCAACAGCGTCCCCGCCTGGGAAGGCTGGACACATTTCTTTGAGGCTTGGCTGCCACAGGGCGACCTACTCCTTAAGAACCGCCTGGCGTTCGCCTTTCCGGATAACCCGACGGTTATCCCCGACATCTCGGCCTTCGTCGGTGCCGCTCTCGGGTCTACGTGCCCCGGCATCCATGTCGAGCTCCTCCCATCTACACGGGGGGTCAAGCTCCTGCAGTTCGCCAACAACTCAGACTGGGAGCGGCTGCGAGCCCTCAGCCCCATCAGGTTTGAGGGGTCGTCCCTCACCTTGGAGCGCTCGGAGGAGACCTCTAACAGGTTCACCCGCACCCCTGAATAGCTGGCTCTGGTAGCCCTCACTGACTTCCCTCCGGAGCAGTGGTCGGAGGCCTCTATCCGTCGCTACTTCATGGCGGGGGCTGAAGTCCTGGAGGTCAACCCAGACTGTCTGGATGGCCATAATTTTGGCCCCCTCCAGCTGGTCTTGCAAGTGAATCACTACCTTGACATCCCCTATGAGATCCTCGTTTCTGAACCTTGTGGCCTTTCCCGTGAAGGTAGCTTGGTTCAGGTGATGCCTCTCCGGATTTGGCCCCGGTCGGAGCAACTGTATACCGCCGGGCGCCTGATCCCTTTTTTCCACCACCCCCACCACCTCCGGATGCCTTTTTGCACCATGTCGGCTCGTCGACCGCTCTGGGGGAGTAGCCTCCTATCTCTCCCCATGAACCCCTCGCACCCCTCCTCTCCCTGCCTGCGGCCCCCGCTGGTACACTCGTACTGTGCAACTCCTTGCCATCGATGCTTGCCTCTTAAAAACCGCCAAGCTACACCTCTCCGCAACGCGCCCCAAAACCAACCCAACCCCCCCCCCCCCCCCCCCCGCTGCATGGTGACCACGGGCCTCGCCTTCCCGCACGCCTCCCTGTTGGTGTCTCGCGCTCCCCCTCCCTGGCCCACTATTGCGCGCTGCCGGAGATCGCCTCAGGCCTCGCCCACCCTCCCCCCCAGCCACGTCACCGCTGCTCTCGCCTACACAAAATACCCTCTGCTGCCACCCGCAAAAGCTCACGCCTTGCGGACAGGGCCTCTACGTCGTTTACTCATGCAACAGCCAAAGCTATGCATCGTAAGGCCCTGAAAGAATCCCTCCAAGCCTGCCCTGCTGCCGTGAAGCTAGAGACAAAAAAGCACTGCCTCCTGTCCACGACGATGCTCCCCATCCCGGTGCCGACCCTTCGCAAACTTGTTAGGGCTGCGGGGCTGGGCTGCCACGCCGCAAACTCCATTGGAGTGGTGCCTCCTGTTGCGAAATGATCGCTTCACTCTCCCTGGCTGTCGGTGGCGGGGCGCTCTGCCGTCACAACTGTAGTCGATATGTTGTCGGTCTTTGGTCTGTAATGTCCCCCTGCTGTCTCTCTAAGGCCCCGTTCATTTGTTTCTGATCGAAGACAGACATGTTTTTATTCCAGGGCTAAATAGGGTGAATCCGGATGTTTCACTCAACATTGGCCAGGAAAAAATCTAGATCTGGAATAAAAACTGGTGCTACAGTGAAGGTTGTTCGCTTTGACAGGTTTGTTGCTGCCTAGTTTTGGCCAGCATAGCTGCTGCCCAGTCCCAGTTTTGGCCAGCTGCTATCCAGTTTTGGTCAGGATAACTGCTCAGCTTTGTTTCCAATGCACTTGCACATACATACACATATTAACAACTAAGAAACAATGGTGTACATATATACAAAGATACATACCGTAATAATAAAAAGACCTCCAATTGTTCACGCATACTTGCCAAAAGAAATAGTAACATAAGAATCAGCTACATAAGCAAATGCAATAATAACAATGGTCACACATACGAAGTTGTCTTCCCAATACTTGACAATACACATAACAAAGTTGCTAAGACATAACAAAGCTGCTAAGAACAGCAATTCAAAGCTGCTAGATATCAAAGTTTGACTTCCCAATACTCGACAATACACTTTAGCAACAAACAAATTATAGTCTTGCCAACAAACGCAAAGAACAATCTTGATAGACTGACATCTTCAACAGCTAAGAGATAGAACATATGTGCTAAGAAGAAACATCACTTTAGAACTAAGCATGTCAGTTCAAAATAAGAAACCTCCAGATGTGCTAAGCATCACCAATTGATCACCCAAACCTGTCCAAACAAATGGAACAATTAGATTGGAAGATAAAGGCCCAAGTGAATATGGTTGAGTGGAAGGTAAAGACACAAATATCATACCTACTAAGCCATCTCATTTCTTAGCCAAATCAAAGCCGATTCTTGATCCGCTTCACATGCACATATGAAAGTCTCTCTATTCTCTTTGCTCTTGGTGAAGACTGAATATGCTTTTGCCTTCTCCAGTTTGGTCACTTCTTCCATTATGTTCAGAACTGATATGCACCTTTTGATGGAGAAATCTTCACTTTGAGTTGCCTCCTTTTCTCTTGTCTCCTTTTCTCTTGCTTCCTTTTCTCTTGCAGCTTCATCTTCTACTTGCTTGCTCCTCATTTCTAGGTATTTGTTCATCATATTTTCTATGTTATCAGTCTTTCTAGGCTTCTTTGGTTCCTTTTCTTGCTTGTTTCTTGACGCAGTAGGTCTTCGCTGTCCACTTTCTTCATCACGTGACAGAGTATTAGCCCTTCCTTGAAGCATATCTTCATTCCTTTCAGTGAGTGCATCATCAACTTCATCATCTACATCATGAACAACATTTAGATCAAAGCCTTGTGGTCCATCTTCTGCATCCTGAAGTTGCTCATTCGGTTCTTCCTCTTGCGGTGCCTCAAGAGAAGTGCAATTCCAAGTCCCTTCAGCCAAGTGTCCTACACAATAACAAAGAAATATAAACTTAGCAAAAATATGTCTCTACCCAGAGCACGAGTGGAAAGAATGGGACATTTTGAATGGGACATTTTGAATGGGACATTCAGAAGGATCGTACTGAAATTCAGAAGTTACACTATATTATATATTTCAGTATGATGTTTGGAAACTTACCATCATAAAGCTCTCCCAAAGCATCAAAGAGCGGGAAGGTTGCCTTGTTGTTGTTAAACTTCTTGATTTTAGGAAATGTCTGCACAATTAAAAAAACATTGATCAAATACGAGATTATCATTATAAGGTTATCCTACATAACTAATTTGATAATTGAATTTCAAGAAATCAACTTACCACCATGAGATTCTCCCACAAAGCTGGTGGTCCTTCAACCATATTCCTTTTCTCATTCCAGGTGGACCCACTCTGTTGCTTTGCTGCTTTGAGCATCTTGTAGTCTCTCTTCAGCTGACCTTCTTTATCCTGAATTTGAGACTTTGTAAAGGAGACATACTTGTTCCTCACATGAAACTCCTTGACCATTCTATTCCACCCTTCGGAGTTCCAACCATTGTCACCTCTATATCCACTTTCTTTAAATTCATGGAGAATGTCAACAAGAGACCTCTCAAGGCCTGGATTCCAATCTGCTCTTTGTTTCACTACTACATAAACAATGGTCACACATCAGTAATACAAAACTTACAAGAAAGCATGAAGAAACATTGAACACAATACCTCTTGGAGAACTTCCACTCTTTTTTGCCCCACTGCATTTAGGAGAAGTCTTCTTTTTAGTAGCACTTGTTGTAGGAATGAACCTACGCAACTTTGGGGAACCACCTATGTTGAACCTTGGGGAGCCTTTTCCAACCATAGCTTTTTAAAGAAAAAACTTATTACATTTTACAATACTACTAATTAAATTATTACAACTTATTCAACCACGAAAATACTAATTTAGATGTTGTTGGTATTGAGCTCACATTTCTTGGGCGATGGTATCTCTTAAAGCATTGCCTTGTGTAGTGCCTGGGTCACTCATTTGATCACCACTTGGTAGAGCAACAAAGTTTGATGGATCAATATTATATGGCTGATGATCTAACCAATCCTCATCACCATGAAGTGATCGGATTAGATTGTGGAAGATGGCAGCAGCTATAGGTATCTTTACTTGGTTTTCCAGTGTGTGGAACGTGGCGACTTTGAGAATGGGGAAGCGCTTTTTAAGCACCCCCAAAGCCCTTTCCACATGGTTCCTCAGAAGTGCATGGCGATGGTTGAAGAGCTCCTTTGGGTTCTGTGGTCTTCGATGTCCAGCCCCAAATTCCTTCAAGTGGTACCGAGCTCCTCGGTATGGAGCAAGAAAAGATGGAGTATTTGCATACCCTCCATCAACTAGATAGAATTTACCTGGAGGTACTTGGAAACCCTTGCTCATAGCTGATCTTAGCACTCTAGAATCTGTGGCGGATCCCTCCCATCCACTAGAAACAAAAGTGATATTGAGATCGAAATCACATGCCACCATCACATTTATGCTTAGTGTTCCTTTTCGATTTCGAAAAGGAGAATGTTTCTTGGGAGATATGGAAATAGGAATGTGAGTTCCATCAATGGCACCAAGACAATTCTTGAAGAATGGATAGAATCTAGGATTATCTTGGATTTTTTGATGCACTTGATTAGGATCAGGAGGCTGAATGAAGCGACGAGATAGGACAGGAATGACCTTATTGAAGAAGTGGTTGATGTGATGATGGAAGGTGTCATTACTGTGCCCAAAATACACTTGGAGATCCTGATATGAGGCGTTGCGACTTAGCATGTATAAGAAGAACCCCAACTTCTCCTCGACCGTGATCCTTGTATCAACAATGATCCTTCTCCTTCTAAGATAAGTTGCAAGCTCTCTGAAGATGTGTGGTTCCATCCGAAATGTAACTTGACAGTTCTTGACATGTCCCTCGAGGAGTCGACGAACCTTAACCTCGCCTGTCTCATTTGAGGTATGACGTTTTTTCTTTTGTCCCCCACTTCTAGTAGAACCCATCAGATATAAGGCGGGGAAAATAAATATCATCATGTCATCATCTTCTTCTTCCCTCCTCTTTCTAATACGATCCCGCAATGAGATACTCATTGTAGAACTAAATAATATAGATGTATTGTCAGGTAGAAGTTAAATAATAAAATAGAATTAAAGCAAATCATGTATCGCTTCAAAAGTACAAGTAATAAGGACTAAAGTAAACCATATATACGTACAAAGAATTTAATACCTTTTGGAGTGTAACATCCCAAAATCCTAATTTTGGAATTTCATAAAAGTTTGTCCAAAATATTTAAGTTAAAGTTTGTAACCAGAACTCAACTTGAAACCAGAAAAAAAAACAAATGAATAAGGATTTTATTAGATTAGTAAATACTTCTTGGAAATAAGTAAATGCCAATATTATATATATATAAATTTTATTTTACCAAAGATAGATTTGAGTCTCAAAACTAAAAGTCAAAGTTGAAAATCTTTTAATAAACGTAAAGAGTTCTATTTTCGGATGAGTGAATTATTCTTTTCTCTCGGTCACGAATTAGGCATCGATATTATTCAAATAATAAAATATCATCACATCATGCTAGGATTATTTTGTTTGTTAAAACTCAGAATTGAATTTACATGAAGTCCAAACTCAAAAGAATAAGGTATAGGAAAACAAATCAGGAATGTTTAAATAAAAAAAAGGGGGAAACATTAACCTGCGCTTGGGCCGAATCACCAGGCTTTGGCCCATCTGTGCTCCCTCTTTCCAGCCCAGCAGTGGGCTTCACCTGGCGCCTATGACAGACGGGCCCGCTGGCCAGTAGCCCACGCGCGCCGCGCGTATCGAACCCTAGCCGCCAGCCTCTACGCAGCTTCCTCTACCCACTCCCGTATCGTGCGCGCGCCGCTCCCGGCGTATATCCATGTGGGCCCACACCTCGGTCTCTAGACAGCGCGCTTGGATGCCGTGCTCCGGTGCATGCGGCGCTGACCGCTTCAACTGGCACACGCGTGACACAGGCTAGTGGCCCCTGGTGTCAGGTGCGTCCTCTTCAATCGCACGCAACAGAACCACGTTGTTCTCCCACCGGAATCCTCGCGTTCGCCGCAACCGACGCCGAGCTCCACGGTTGGTTGTTGCGTGGGCCCACTGCGCGAAGACCCCATCCCTCCGTTCAACCGTAACAGCACCCGCGGCAATGGCGCAACAGACTTGTGCCGTTCGCTGTGCTTATCCTACTCGGCGGGGGTATAAATCCATGCCAGCCGCCTGCTCCATTATCATCCGCTACCTAGAATCTTGCGGCCAAGAACTCGAGAGAGAGAGAGAACGTGGTGTGCCGTCTACGTGCGGCTTGTGTGGCCGAGGTGCTCCACCGTGTCGCCACAACTGCGATCTGCGCCGTCGCCAGGGATATCCGCCGCGGGAGTTCCACGCGTCGTGGTCAGCTCTCATAGTTGTTTGGTGCTTCCGGTAAGTCTCCTACTAGATGTTCGCAACCGTGCCCGCATCGCGTATCACCGGGTAGACTCGGGTATAGGGCTAGAACAGGCCGCGCCAGCGATGGTCCGCCGCGGGCTGTCGTGGACGCCACGGCTCTGATCGGGTTCACGGGGAAGAAAATTAGCCTGGACCATGGATCTGTGGCCAACGGTGGGGATTTGATGATGGATGTCGCGCCTAGGTGGATGGTCTGTATCGTTGATCACGTGATGGGTGGTCCAGATCAATGCGCACTTACCTCTCTGCGCCATCTAACCCAGATCGTAGATCTCCAATCCAACGGTCCCTGTCGTGTACCGGTTCACGCACTATTTGATCTAATCGGATCCGTCTGTTTTGAATCGGACGGCTCTAGTTCACCGATACCCTTTCGGCCATGGTCTTTTGCATATGAGCCCCTTCCCTCTTCACAAATAAACCCGCCGTCCTCTGGCGGTGTACACTGAGTCTTAGGTACTTTTGCGAGTTAGACCCTGCTGTTCTCTGTTTTTGTGCGCGAGATCCAGGGAGCAGTGAAAATAAATAATTAATTATACAAAATGATTTCTAGTATATAAATAATTCCAGAAACTCATTTTATTCATAGAAAATTCATATGTGGTCCAAATTAACCCCTTCTAGTTCCTATACTTTTGTATTAATTATGTTTATCCCTTGGTAACACTGTTTTAATGTGAAAGCCATATTAAAATTAATGTCCTATTTAATCTATTATCCAACACTTAAAACTTCATAAATTCATAACTCCTTCATTTTAATTCCGATTTGACCAGTTCAAACTGTGTTAGTCTCGTAACAACGCGTAGATCATTATTATGCAGTGTATTCTTATGTTTGGTGTAATGTTAATTTTGCCTATACACTGTTTGTTTGTATTGCTACGTTTAGCAATGAGGATACGTATCATCTGAAGAGCAAGTTGGTACCTGGAATCTCAAGTCCCAGGCAAGTTGTGCCCTTGATCACTTCTTTTTACCCACTCATGTTCTAATTAATCATAATGATCTGCATAGGTTAATTTTGATGGGACCCAATAGGTTACCCTCGTTTGACTATCTTTATACCTTGTTCACCACTGAATCTTTGGGTAGTACTTGCTATCGCTTTATGTGGTTTTGGGTATAGAGATACACATTACTATTCATGATTATACTTTTATTGTCAGTTGTTATTTACTGTTCATGTTAAGATCATTATGTTAATTGGAACATGGAGAACCACCCGGGAAAACAGTGCTACCACAAGGGTTTAATGGGACGCCCTTGGCCAACTAACTAGGAAAGCTAGTGGAAGACTACCTTACCCGAAAGGGGCAAGGGCAGTAGGGGAGTGGTCAGTGTAGGGAGACCCTCGGGAGGATTTTGCTGCGATGGCGGTCCTGCAAGGGATTCCTGCTAGGAAGGCCCTCGGGAGGATTTTGCTGCGATGGCGGTCCTGCAAGGGATTCCTGCATTGGAACTTCCTATAAACTGTAGCGGGTTTTCTGAAGCTAGTGGAACTTTGTAAAGGCCTCGTAGTGTTACCCTGCCTCACCTCCTCGGTAGAGGTGTATGGGATTGGCCGTCTCTTGGCAGATGGGTAACACGACTTGTGGGTAAAGATGCGCAACCTCTGCAGAGTGTAAAACTGGTATACTAGCCGTGCTCACGGTCATGAGCAGCTCGGACCCTCACATGATTAATTTATGGAACTAAATTCAATTTGTCATATGCATTGCATCGCAGGTGGTGTTGTTACTTTTGTTCTATTACTTAATTGGGTTTGGTATTTACTTATACTTAGTAACTGCTAATAAAATTTTGACCAACTTTAAAAGCAATGCTCAGCTCTAACCATCCTCTTTGGTAAGCCTTACACTTCACGTGAGCTCCCACTTTTGGCGAGTTCATGCACATTATTCCCCACAACTTGTTGAGCGATGAACGTATGTGAGCTCACTCTTGCTGTCTCACACCCCCCCCCCACAGGTCAAGAACAGGTACCGCAGGATGAGGCGCATGGAGGATGCTGCGATGTGTTCGTGAGAGGTCTAGGCCGTCGTCTCCCAGTCAACTTCGGGTTGCTGGACCGTTGTCTCCTTATAATGTAATCATTTACTTTGTATAGAACTCCTATTATATAGTAAAGATGTGACATTCGATCCTGTGCCATGATTCATCATATGTGTGAGACTTGGTCCCAGCACACCTGGTGATTATGTTCGCGCCCGAGTTTTGGACCCCTAAAACCCGGGTGTGACAGAAGTGGTATCAGAGGAATGTTGACTGTAGGACGAAACCTAGATAGAACTGGCCAACCATTATCTACTTACCTTACTCTGATTCTTTTCTAAACTTATCTTAATCTACTCTCATCTATTTCCGCTTTACTCTGATTACTCTTACCTTTTTCTTCTAAATACAAATGTGGATTTCACACTTTGAAATCCTGTGCCTAAAGTAACCTTTAGGAATAGGAGACCTAATCTTAGGAACTAAAACAAAACTATTTTTATAGGTATCTATGTGTTTGAATGCTTGTTCTTATGATACATGTTTGATTTGGATCTTTGATTGAGTGTGATGGGTTGTGGAGTAATGTCCACAATTACATCTGCATATACGTATAGGCATAAATAGAATTCATAAGAAAACTAAGCCACTTAGATTATCCTCCATTAAAATGTATCTATCTCATAGAGATCCCTCTAATCTTAAAAGACTCTCCCATATCTTAATAGATTCATCGTATCTTATAAGATTCTCTCTTATCTTACTAGATCCACCTCATCTTAAAAGATTCTTCTTACCTTAATAAATTCACCTTATCTTGATGAGATTCTATCTTATCATAACATATCTAACTAATCTCAAAAGATTCTAACATATCTTAATAATACATATTCTACCCTGTTAGACCTATCTAACCTAAACCAGTCTAATCTAGTCATATCCAATCTAATCTAGATCTTTTCTTACCTAATGCGATCTAATCTAGTGTGGTCTAACGTAATCTAACCTAATGTGATCCACTTAAACATACTAATGACACTAGTAGAAGAGATTAGACCCTACTAGCCATATATTAACTTAACTTAGCACATTGGATCAACTCAACTATGAGCTAACCCAACCCATGATGAATGGTATAACCTTTCTATTCCCACTTAACAATAAACAAACTTTTAACCTACATCTTGTGGTCTGTCTCACCCACATATATCTCTCATCTTGACAGATTCTATCTTACCCTTGGATATTTACCTTATACAACTGGTTACCCCAATCTGGACATAAAACAAAAATTAAGCCCTACTAAAGAATCTTCAGATTATAACCAGCTACTAGCTTATTCATTCTGCTTATTGAATAATGTCATTTGCAAAACTATTACCATATGCTTCTAACTTTCATGGTCAATACCAGGAAAGAAAAGATTATCACGTAACAGCAAACAGAAATGAATCCTCCAAATCCTCCACCTGTTGAAATCGATCAAGTGGTTGCTGCCCAAAGACTGGTAATACAACAATTAACAGACTTGGTGACCGAGATGCAAAATCAGATAAGACAAGAACACGAGGAAATACGTCAGGTCCGCCAAGAAATAAGGCAAGCGCGGTTGGAGAGACAACAACAACAACAACCTCCACCACCACCACCAGCTCCACCAAGCTACATAAACATATATATAAATTATTATTATTTGTAAGATCTAGATGTTACTTTAGTTAGTAGATGATATGATATTATTTTAGAAGAAATAATAAGGTCTATTAACCCTATGTTTTGTTAAAGAATTATGCATCATGCCGAGATTTCGTTGTTTGTGCATACGTTCCGAGAACAATATGAGTATACATTCCTTTTCTTACAAATCTCGAGGACGAGATTTCTTTTAAGGGGGGTAGGATTTGTAACATCCCAAAATCCTAATTTTGGAATTTCATAAAAGTTTGTCCAAAATATTTAAGTTAAAGTTTGTAACCAGAACTCAACTTGAAACCAGAAAAAAAACAAATGAATAAGGATTTTATTAGATTAGTAAATACTTCTTGGAAATAAGTAAATGCCAATATTATATATATATATAAATTTTATTTTACCAAAGATAGATTTGAGTCTCAAAACTAAAAGTCAAAGTTGAAAATCTTTTAATAAACGTAAAGAGTTCTATTTTCGGATGAGTGAATTATTCTTTTCTCTCGGTCACGAATTAGGCATCGATATTATTCAAATAATAAAATATCATCACATCATGCTAGGATTATTTTGTTTGTTAAAACTCAGAATTGAATTTACATGAAGTCCAAACTCAAAAGAATAAGGTATAGGAAAACAAATCAGGAATGTTTAAATAAAAAAAAGGGGGAAACATTAACCTGCGCTTGGGCCGAATCACCAGGCTTTGGCCCATCTGTGCTCCCTCTTTCCAGCCCAGCAGTGGGCTTCACCTGGCGCCTATGACAGACGGGCCCGCTGGCCAGTAGCCCACGCGCGCCGCGCGTATCGAACCCTAGCCGCTAGCCTCTACGCAGCTTCCTCTACCCACTCCCGTATCGTGCGCGCGCCGCTCCCGGCGTATATCCATGTGGGCCCACACCTCGGTCTCTAGACAGCGCGCTTGGATGCCGTGCTCCGGTGCATGCGGCGGTGACCGCTTCAACTGGCACACGCGTGACACAGGCTAGTGGCCCCTGGTGTCAGGTGCGTCCTCTTCAATCGCACGCAACAGAACCACGTTGTTCTCCCACCGGAATCCTCGCGTTCGCCGCAACCGACGCCGAGCTCCACGGTTGGTTGTTGCGTGGGCCCACTGCGCGAAGACCCCATCCCTCCGTTCAACCGTAACAGCACCCGCGGCAATGGCGCAACAGACTTGTGCCGTTCGCTGTGCTTATCCTACTCGGCGGGGGTATAAATCCATGCCAGCCGCCTGCTCCATTATCATCCGCTGCCTAGAATCTTGCGGCCAAGAACTCGAGAGAGAGAGAACGTGGTGTGCCGTCTACGTGCGGCTTGTGTGGCCGAGGTGCTCCACCGTGTCGCCACAACTGCGATCTGCGCCGTCGCCAGGGATATCCGCCGCGGGAGTTCCACGCGTCGTGGTCAGCTCTCATAGTTGTTTGGTGCTTCCGGTAAGTCTCCTACTAGATGTTCGCAACCGTGCCCGCATCGCGTATCACCGGGTAGACTCGGGTATAGGGCTAGAACAGGCCGCGCCGGCGATGGTCCGCCGCGGGCTGTCGTGGACGCCACGGCTCTGATCGGGTTCACGGGGAAGAAGATTAGCCTGGACCGTGGATCTGTGGCCAACGGTGGGGATTTGATGATGGATGTCGCGCCTAGGTGGATGGTCTGTATCGTTGATCACGTGATGGGTGGTCCAGATCAATGCGCACTTACCTCTCTGCGCCATCTAACCCAGATCGTAGATCTCCAATCCAACGGTCCCTGTCGTGTACCGGTTCGCGCACTATTTGATCTAATCGGATCCGTCTGTTTTGAATCGGACGGCTCTAGTTCACCGATACCCTTTCGGCCATGGTCTTTTGCATATGAGCCCCTTCCCTCTTCACAAATAAACCCGCCGTCCTCTGGCGGTGTACATTGAGTCTTAGGTACTTTTGCGAGTTAGACCCTGCTGTTCTCTGTTTTTGTGCGCGAGATCCAGGGAGCAGTGAAAATAAATAATTAATTATACAAAATGATTTCTAGTATATAAATAATTCCAGAAACTCATTTTATTCATAGAAAATTCATATGTGGTCCAAATTAACCCCTTCTAGTTCCTATACTTTTGTATTAATTATGTTTATCCCTTGGTAACACTGTTTTAATGTGAAAGCCATATTAAAATTAATGTCCTATTTAATCTATTATCCAACACTTAAAACTTCATAAATTCATAACTCCTTCATTTTAATTCCGATTTGACCAGTTCAAACTGTGTTAGTCTCGTAACAACGCGTAGATCATTATTATGCAGTGTATTCTTATGTTTGGTGTAATGTTAATTTTGCCTATACACTGTTTGTTTGTATTGCTACGTTTAGCAATGAGGATACGTATCATCTGAAGAGCAAGTTGGTACCTGGAATCTCAAGTCCCAGGCAAGTTGTGCCCTTGATCACTTCTTTTTACCCACTCATGTTCTAATTAATCATAATGGTCTGCATAGGTTAATTTTGATGGGACCCAATAGGTTACCCTAGTTTGACTATCTTTATACCTTGTTCACCACTGAATCTTTGGGTAGTACTTGCTATCGCTTTATGTGGTTTTGGGTATAGAGATACACATTACTATTCATGATTATACTTTTATTGTCAGTTGTTATTTACTGTTCATGTTAAGATCATTATGTTAATTGGAACATGGAGAACCACCCGGGAAAACAGTGCTACCACAAGGGTTTAATGGGACGCCCTTGGCCAACTAACTAGGAAAGCTAGTGGAAGACTACCTTACCCGAAAGGGGCAAGGGCAGTAGGGGAGTGGTCAGTGTAGGGAGGCCCTCGGGAGGATTTTGCTGCGATGGCGGTCCTGCAAGGGATTCCTGCTAGGAAGGCCCTCGGGAGGATTTTGCTGCGATGGCGGTCCTGCAAGGGATTCCTGCATTGGAACTTCCTATAAACTGTAGCGGGTTTTCTGAAGCTAGTGGAACTTTGTAAAGGCCTCGTAGTGTTACCCTGCCTCACCTCCTCGGTAGAGGTGTATGGGATTGGCCGTCTCTTGGCAGATGGGTAACACGACTTGTGGGTAAAGATGCGCAACCTCTGCAGAGTGTAAAACTGGTATACTAGCCGTGCTCACGGTCATGAGCAGCTCGGACCCTCACATGATTAATTTATGGAACTAAATTCAATTTGTCATATGCATTGCATCGCAGGTGGTGTTGTTACTTTTGTTCTATTACTTAATTGGGTTTGGTATTTACTTATACTTAGTAACTGCTAATAAAATTTTGACCAACTTTAAAAGCAATGCTCAGCTCTAACCATCCTCTTTGGTAAGCCTTACACTTCACGTGAGCTCCCACTTTTGGCGAGTTCATGCACATTATTCCCCACAACTTGTTGAGCGATGAACGTATGTGAGCTCACTCTTGCTGTCTCACACCCCCCCCCACAGGTCAAGAACAGGTACCGCAGGATGAGGCGCATGGAGGATGCTGCGATGTGTTCGTGAGAGGTCTAGGCCGTCGTCTCCCAGTCAACTTCGGGTTGCTGGACCGTTGTCTCCTTATAATGTAATCATTTACTTTGTATAGAACTCCTATTATATAGTAAAGATGTGACATTCGATCCTGTGCCATGATTCATCATATGTGTGAGACTTGGTCCCAGCACACCTGGTGATTATGTTCGCGCCCGAGTTTTGGACCCCTAAAACCCGGGTGTGACAGAAGTGGTATCAGAGGAATGTTGACTGTAGGACGAAACCTAGATAGAACTGGCCAACCATTATCTACTTACCTTACTCTGATTCTTTTCTAAACTTATCTTAATCTACTCTCATCTATTTCCGCTTTACTCTGATTACTCTTACCTTTTTCTTCTAAATACAAATGTGGATTTCACACTTTGAAATCCTGTGCCTAAAGTAACCTTTAGGAATAGGAGACCTAATCTTAGGAACTAAAACAAAACTATTTTTATAGGTATCTATGTGTTTGAATGCTTGTTCTTATGATACATGTTTGATTTGGATCTTTGATTGAGTGTGATGGGTTGTGGAGTAATGTCCACAATTACATCTGCATATACGTATAGGCATAAATAGAATTCATAAGAAAACTAAGCCACTTAGATTATCCTCCATTAAAATGTATCTATCTCATAGAGATCCCTCTAATCTTAAAAGACTCTCCCATATCTTAATAGATTCATCGTATCTTATAAGATTCTCTCTTATCTTACTAGATCCACCTCATCTTAAAAGATTCTTCTTACCTTAATAAATTCACCTTATCTTGATGAGATTCTATCTTATCATAACATATCTAACTAATCTCAAAAGATTCTAACATATCTTAATAATACATATTCTACCCTGTTAGACCTATCTAACCTAAACCAGTCTAATCTAGTCATATCCAATCTAATCTAGATCTTTTCTTACCTAATGCGATCTAATCTAGTGTGGTCTAACGTAATCTAACCTAATGTGATCCACTTAAACATACTAATGACACTAGTAGAAGAGATTAGACCCTACTAGCCATATATTAACTTAACTTAGCACATTGGATCAACTCAACTATGAGCTAACCCAACCCATGATGAATGGTATAACCTTTCTATTCCCACTTAACAATAAACAAACTTTTAACCTACATCTTGTGGTCTGTCTCACCCACATATATCTCTCATCTTGACAGATTCTATCTTACCCTTGGATATTTACCTTATACAACTGGTTACCCCAATCTGGACATAAAACAAAAATTAAGCCCTACTAAAGAATCTTCAGATTATAACCAGCTACTAGCTTATTCATTCTGCTTATTGAATAATGTCATTTGCAAAACTATTACCATATGCTTCTAACTTTCATGGTCAATACCAGGAAAGAAAAGATTATCACGTAACAGCAAACAGAAATGAATCCTCCAAATCCTCCACCTGTTGAAATCGATCAAGTGGTTGCTGCCCAAAGACTGGTAATACAACAATTAACAGACCTGGTGACCGAGATGCAAAATCAGATAAGACAAGAACTCACGAGGAAATACGTCAGGTCCGCCAAGAAATAAGGCAAGCGCGGTTGGAGAGACAACAACAACAACAACCTCCACCACCACCACCAGCTCCACCAAGCTACATAAACATATATATAAATTATTATTATTTGTAAGATCTAGATGTTACTTTAGTTAGTAGATGATATGATATTATTTTAGAAGAAATAATAAGGTCTATTAACCCTATGTTTTGTTAAAGAATTATGCATCATGCCGAGATTTCGTTGTTTGTGCATACGTTCCGAGAACAATATGAGTATACATTCCTTTTCTTACAAATCTCGAGGACGAGATTTCTTTTAAGGGGGGTAGGATTTGTAACATCCCAAAATCCTAATTTTGGAATTTCATAAAAGTTTGTCCAAAATATTTAAGTTAAAGTTTGTAACCAGAACTCAACTTGAAACCAGAAAAAAAACAAATGAATAAGGATTTTATTAGATTAGTAAATACTTCTTGGAAATAAGTAAATGCCAATATTATATATATATAAATTTTATTTTACCAAAGATAGATTTGAGTCTCAAAACTAAAAGTCAAAGTTGAAAATCTTTTAATAAACGTAAAGAGTTCTATTTTCGGATGAGTGAATTATTCTTTTCTCTCGGTCACGAATTAGGCATCGATATTATTCAAATAATAAAATATCATCACATCATGCTAGGATTATTTTGTTTGTTAAAACTCAGAATTGAATTTACATGAAGTCCAAACTCAAAAGAATAAGGTATAGGAAAACAAATCAGGAATGTTTAAATAAAAAAAGGGGGAAACATTAACCTGCGCTTGGGCCGAATCACCAGGCTTTGGCCCATCTGTGCTCCCTCTTTCCAGCCCAGCAGTGGGCTTCACCTGGCGCCTATGACAGACGGGCCCGCTGGCCAGTAGCCCACGCGCGCCGCGCGTATCGAACCCTAGCCGCCAGCCTCTACGCAGCTTCCTCTACCCACTCTCGTATCGTGCGCGCGCCGCTCCCGGCGTATATCCATGTGGGCCCACACCTCGGTCTCTAGACAGCGCGCTTGGATGCCGTGCTCCGGTGCATGCGGCGGTGACCGCTTCAACTGGCACACGCGTGACACAGGCTAGTGGCCCCTGGTGTCAGGTGCGTCCTCTTCAATCGCACGCAACAGAACCACGTTGTTCTCCCACCGGAATCCTCGCGTTCGCCGCAACCGACGCCGAGCTCCACGGTTGGTTGTTGCGTGGGCCCACTGCGCGAAGACCCCATCCCTCCGTTCAACCGTAACAGCACCCGCGGCAATGGCGCAACAGACTTGTGCCGTTCGCTGTGCTTATCCTACTCGGCGGGGGTATAAATCCATGCCAGCCGCCTGCTCCATTATCATCCGCTGCCTAGAATCTTGCGGCCAAGAACTCGAGAGAGAGAGAACGTGGTGTGCCGTCTACGTGCGGCTTGTGTGGCCGAGGTGCTCCACCGTGTCGCCACAACTGCGATCTGCGCCGTCGCCAGGGATATCCGCCGCGGGAGTTCCACGCGTCGTGGTCAGCTCTCATAGTTGTTTGGTGCTTCCGGTAAGTCTCCTACTAGATGTTCGCAACCGTGCCCGCATCGCGTATCACCGGGTAGACTCAGGTATAGGGCTAGAACAGGCCGCGCCGGCGATGGTCCGCCGCGGGCTGTCGTGGACGCCACGGCTCTGATCGGGTTCACGGGGAAGAAGATTAGCCTGGACCGTGGATCTGTGGCCAACGGTGGGGATTTGATGATGGATGTCGCGCCTAGGTGGATGGTCTGTATCGTTGATCACGTGATGGGTGGTCCAGATCAATGCGCACTTACCTCTCTGCGCCATCTAACCCAGATCGTAGATCTCCAATCCAACGGTCCCTGTCGTGTACCGGTTCGCGCACTATTTGATCTAATCGGATCCGTCTGTTTTGAATCGGACGGCTCTAGTTCACCGATACCCTTTCGGCCATGGTCTTTTGCATATGAGCCCCTTCCCTCTTCACAAATAAACCCGCCGTCCTCTGGCGGTGTACATTGAGTCTTAGGTACTTTTGCGAGTTAGACCCTGCTGTTCTCTGTTTTTGTGCGCGAGATCCAGGGAGCAGTGAAAATAAATAATTAATTATACAAAATGATTTCTAGTATATAAATAATTCCAGAAACTCATTTTATTCATAGAAAATTCATATGTGGTCCAAATTAACCCCTTCTAGTTCCTATACTTTTGTATTAATTATGTTTATCCCTTGGTAACACTGTTTTAATGTGAAAGCCATATTAAAATTAATGTCCTATTTAATCTATTATCCAACACTTAAAACTTCATAAATTCATAACTCCTTCATTTTAATTCCGATTTGACCAGTTCAAACTGTGTTAGTCTCGTAACAACGCGTAGATCATTATTATGCAGTGTATTCTTATGTTTGGTGTAATGTTAATTTTGCCTATACACTGTTTGTTTGTATTGCTACGTTTAGCAATGAGGATACGTATCATCTGAAGAGCAAGTTGGTACCTGGAATCTCAAGTCCCAGGCAAGTTGTGCCCTTGATCACTTCTTTTTACCCACTCATGTTCTAATTAATCATAATGATCTGCATAGGTTAATTTTGATGGGACCCAATAGGTTACCCTAGTTTGACTATCTTTATACCTTGTTCACCACTGAATCTTTGGGTAGTACTTGCTATCGCTTTATGTGGTTTTGGGTATAGAGATACACATTACTATTCATGATTATACTTTTATTGTCAGTTGTTATTTACTGTTCATGTTAAGATCATTATGTTAATTGGAACATGGAGAACCACCCGGGAAAACAGTGCTACCACAAGGGTTTAATGGGACGCCCTTGGCCAACTAACTAGGAAAGCTAGTGGAAGACTACCTTACCCGAAAGGGGCAAGGGCAGTAGGGGAGTGGTCAGTGTAGGGAGGCCCTCGGGAGGATTTTGCTGCGATGGCGGTCCTGCAAGGGATTCCTGCTAGGAAGGCCCTCGGGAGGATTTTGCTGCGATGGCGGTCCTGCAAGGGATTCCTGCATTGGAACTTCCTATAAACTGTAGCGGGTTTTCTGAAGCTAGTGGAACTTTGTAAAGGCCTCGTAGTGTTACCCTGCCTCACCTCCTCGGTAGAGGTGTATGGGATTGGCCGTCTCTTGGCAGATGGGTAACACGACTTGTGGGTAAAGATGCGCAACCTCTGCAGAGTGTAAAACTGGTATACTAGCCGTGCTCACGGTCATGAGCAGCTCGGACCCTCACATGATTAATTTATGGAACTAAATTCAATTTGTCATATGCATTGCATCGCAGGTGGTGTTGTTACTTTTGTTCTATTACTTAATTGGGTTTGGTATTTACTTATACTTAGTAACTGCTAATAAAATTTTGACCAACTTTAAAAGCAATGCTCAGCTCTAACCATCCTCTTTGGTAAGCCTTACACTTCACGTGAGCTCCCACTTTTGGCGAGTTCATGCACATTATTCCCCACAACTTGTTGAGCGATGAACGTATGTGAGCTCACTCTTGCTGTCTCACACCCCCCCCCCACAGGTCAAGAACAGGTACCGCAGGATGAGGCGCATGGAGGATGCTGCGATGTGTTCGTGAGAGGTCTAGGTCGTCGTCTCCCAGTCAACTTCGGGTTGCTGGACCGTTGTCTCCTTATAATGTAATCATTTACTTTGTATAGAACTCCTATTATATAGTAAAGATGTGACATTCGATCCTGTGCCATGATTCATCATATGTGTGAGACTTGGTCCCAGCACACCCGGTGATTATGTTCGCGCCCGAGTTTTGGACCCCTAAAACCCGGGTGTGACATGGAGTTGGTACCGGATCCCAAGAGGGAGGAGGTTCACCTTCCCCAACTATAATTGGTGTTGTAGGGATCTACATGTAACAACTCAAATAAGTAGCTGAAAAACACATTTAACATCAAATCAGTATAGCACAAACATGAAAGGAAAATATCTAACAAATACTCAAGTAGTTATACTCAAGTAGTTTTAACATAAAACAGGCTACTAACAACAGCATGGCGAGCTGCCACAATGGTTCAACGAAGGAAGTCTTCAGCACAAATGGCTTCGACATGCACATGGTCGGCCTCAACAATGACAGCTTCATCGTCCCTGTCCTCACCTGCCACTACCTGACGACTCAAAGTGCTAAAGTCATCAAGCTTCAGCCTCAGTTGAGTGGTCCAGGCTTCAGTCTCCTGCTTAGAGTTGGCTATAGAGGCTTTCTCATCCTAGATAAGCTATCAAGTTACTCGCATTCATTCCTCATGGTCCTCCCATTCTTTTTCTAGGAGCTCGATCTTGGCAACATTGGCAGAGGTATTAGCCTTGGCATCTCAGGCTGCCTTTTGTTCATTAAGCAGCCTGCATCATCGAGCAATGTCAGCTTTCAGAGGAGCCTAAGAACGTCGAGCGTCAATCCTCCAGCAAGCTTCTTTCACCTTCCCACAGAAGAAAGTGAGATGTCCGGCCGACGAACAGCGTGCGAGGAACCGCACTGCATCTGCGCATTGGATCTGTGAAGGCAAAATGCGCGGGCCATTCCAGGACGCAAGGATCGCCCGCGAGGGCGTCCTGGCAAACACGGGTTTCGATGTGTGGGGGGTCACCACTGACAAGAGTTCCTCAACGGCGGCGGCGGCGTGTGCCCTGAACGGCCAGCCGCCGCGTGTGTAGCCCAGGCCCTGGCGCGACAAACTACAGAAGGGAGCGATGTATGTGCTTCCTGAGCTCAGATACAGATGCAATGGAGAAGATGCAGATGCAGTGGAAGGCGAAGGACGAGGCAGCGCAGGTGCGTTTGGGGAAGAGAGGGCAGTGGTTACCGGTGAGAAGGCAACGGGGAGAGTTGTCGTCGTCGCTGCGCTGTGTCGCCAAGCCGTCACTTCGCGCCGCCACGCCGTCACTTGGCGGCGGCGTCTCCTCGCCTCGTTCGTCGCCCAGTGCCCGTTCCTCCGAGATTGGATCCGGAGGGCAGCACATCCGGATTCCTACCAGGCCACTGTGTTCAGAAAAACTCCAAACCGGATCCTTCTCATTTTTTGATTCAGACCCAAACGAACAGTATTCAGCCAAGCGACCCAATTTCAATCCGAGTCATTTTTTCCACCTGGAACCAGGCCCGGAATGGACCAAACCAATCTAACCGTACGGGCCCTAAGTCTGCTGTCAGGTCGTACCTGTCCCTGTGCTCCTTAGGTCGGTGTTGTGTGTGCCCCTCTGCCGTTGTCGTCGTGCGTTCCTTGGTGTTCTGTTTGTTCAGGCTTACACACGTTGGAGCTCGAACGCACGCATGTGCAGACTAACTGAATCCTGAATGATGCAAAGAGTAAACATGCAAACTGAATGCGGGGCTAGGAGTAAGTGTTCAACAGAGGAGGCGCGCGTGGGCGGGGTGGGAGGCGACGCCGAGACGGATGTCTGGATGAGCTGCGAGTGGTGTTGCCGCAGCACGGCGATGGAGGTCAGCAAGATGGTGGTCGGGGCGGAGCGAACATGTTCCCAGCAGAGGACCCATGGGGCGTCTCATTCTCATCTGGAGCATGCAGAGCAGCGCCGTCACCGGCGATAAAGGCCCAATTCGCGGTGACCACTAGCTCGCCGCTGCCAACCACGCCCACACATGTTTTATCTCTAGCCGGCTTCACATACAGCCAAGAGACCAATACCGTAGAAAAGCCAAGGCCATCGATCGATAATGCCGCTTCTCCCTACGCAGCTCCGTCTCCTCCCGCTGTCCCTCCCCGACGCCCGCCAGCGCCGCGGTATTCTCCCGCCGGCGGCGGCAGCGTCCTTGTTGCCATCGTGGTATTGTTCGCCGCCATTGTCTCGGCTTCGATCACGGGGGCGGGAGGCTAAAACGAGGCTGCGAGTCGTCTCTCCCGAGACCTCCAGCACCGCTGCCACAGACGCTGCGGCGACGACCGCCGGCGCGCCGCCAGGTTACACGCTCTCACCGTCTCGTCTTTTGGCTCTGGCTAGTAGAACTGTGGATTGTGGAACACACAAGCTGCCAAACTGGGAGCATGCTCATGGAATAATGGGATGTTTTGTCCGTTTCCGAAGTTGAACACAAGATAGATCGTATTCGTTATTCGTATGATCTTCTGTTTGTCTTTTTTTTTGGTGGGGGCAAGAACACATTGCCCCTAAAGAAAAACATCACTGCTATAACGGCACATCCTCCAACGCGGTACATAGATTCTGCCGGGCATATTATTATATGTAACTAACTTGATGCGTGGATGGTGAACAACCCATGCGCGGGCGAGCAGATAACAGCAAGTGGGCAGAGTTCGCGACGCGAGTGTCCGGCGAGTGGGACGGCTTCGGCGCGGACTTCACGGCGTCCGGCGACCCCGTGGAGCTGCCGGAGAAGGTGGTCCCGGAGGCGTACCGGGAGTGGGGCGTGCAGGTGGTGGACTGGCAGACGCAGTGCCCCACGCTGGCGGACCCGGGCGCGCCGTGCGCGCTGCACTACCGCCTGGTCCGCCTGCTCCCCACGGTGGGGTGCGAGGCCGACGCCGCCACCGTGCACACCTCCCACCAGCGCCACGCCTCCTCCGCCGCCGCCTTCGCGTACGCCGCCGCGGGGTCCTACGTCGCCGCGTGGCCCAGGGGGCCCGCGCTCGTGCTCGAGGTGGAGCACTGCGTCGTGCGCCCCGACGCGCCCGCCGAGGAGGCCGGCAGGGTCCGGGTGGTGCAGACCGTGGCGCTGGGCAGGGAGGCGCGGCTCCGCGGGGTCAAGGTCTTCGCCGAGCAGTGGTACGGCCCGTTCCGCGACGGCGAGCAGCTCGGCGGCTGCGCCGTCGGGGAGACCCCGTTCGCGGCCGGGGAGAAGCTCGACGTCGCCGAGGTGATCGGGCAGTGGGAGACCACGGACGCCGCCGCCGCGAGGTTCTCCGGCGACCTGGACCCCGAGACGGTGAGCAGCGCGGCGCCCCCGTCAAAACTTAAGCTGCCGCGGATGACCAGTGCGTCGGTGAGCTACAACTTCACTGACGAACGGATGGGTGGTGTCTGAATGATGGGCAGGGAAAGTTCGCGGAGCTGTCGCCGGACCAGCCGAGGAAGCTGGTGAGGGACGCGGAGGGCGTCGTGACGCTGCCGAAGCAGCTGTGGAGCGCGTTCAAGGAGCTCGGCGACGGCGAGTTCCTGTGCGAGGTCGGCTGGGCTCTTGGCGGCGGCGGCGCCGTCACGTCGCGCTGCGTTGTGTCCAAGGACGGAGACGTCAAGGCAAGGGTTCCAGCGGTCGATCGACACGCAGAGTGGTACAGTTCGCAGCTCCAGAGTGAATTCAGAGACTAACCTTGCACGGCTTGCTCTTGTCTCGCAGGAGATCGCTGCCGCCCACGAGCGCCGGGTGTCGGAGACCACTTGACTTCGGGGCCAATTGGCCATACCCGATCCACTGTCATCACGCAACAGAGAACAAAACGCGCTGCTCGATGAGCCAACTCAATTTGGTATCTTCGAATCGAAGGTACAACGACTGCTTGGTCGTCTAACCTCAACACTCTTCGCCTTAACAATCATCATTTAGACGATTGCAACATTTCTGTTCATTTGGCCGTTTCATGCACCCGGCTCTGCCTTTCCCTGCTACGGCTGCTTTGCAAACTGGGTTTCCCGCTGCGTGCCTAGCAACCTGCCAAACTGGTCTGGCTCATGGAGCCCAAAGACTGCAAAGACAGCGGCTGCCAGAACATGCGCCTGCAGGCGTAGAGCGTAAGCACAAAACGATCGTTTATACGGCACTGGCACTGACAGGTAAAAAAGAATTGGTAAATCTGCTGCGTTTTAAGGAAGTGCAAATCTCGACATGAGAAAACATAATCACCTTCATCTTCATGAAACCCGTAACAAAACGGGCAAACTGAACGCACTTCTTTTGGTATTTCGATTGAATCGCTTGACAGGATCACCCGCTACCATAAACCAATATACCACCACTGCTATATATTTATACATATAAACCCATACTAGTGTCTCTCGTGACAAACCATATTCTGCCTACCAGCCCACACTTTATTTGGGATAAATACCACTAAATGAATCGATTGATTTGCTCTCTTCTCGTGGTACATGTCATGTCGACCTGAACTCTCAGGTCGTGTGGAGAAACGATGAACACGAGAAGAGAACAAAATCTGTACATGGCGAGCGCGTCAGTGACAGTGTACTTGAGGTGCATCTCTCAAGGTTACATTCAAAGTGGTTTCCATTTGTTGCCACCCAAGTCCAACTTTGTTGCCTTGCATCATGGCTACGAATTCGGCGTAGTCAATCTGACCGTCCTGAAACGCAGATGCAAGCAAGGAACATCAGCGCATGCATTAGTTAAACAGCACAATAAAACTCGGCATAGGCACTGTTACTACCTGGTAGTCCTAACAACTGTATCGTGGTTTTCACCATATATTTAACTCTGTAATGTACTCCTATTTCTCAGGTCAATTGCTAAAAAAATAGCCACCATAAGGAACTTAACGGGTCCGAGGAAAATTCAAGATCAAAAGACCAAGTATATTTACTTCCTCCTACCCTTTATTTATGGTTGCTGAAATCGACAGCTGTGGGTTAGGTGTGACTATGTGATTGATGCCCAGACACCAAAGGTGTTTATATATTCTATAAGTAAAATGTCATTCAGGATAAGGAACCATTGCAACCTTTTCCTACAAAGCAACCCCACATGACTCGAAAGGTCTAGAATGAGGTTGACATGTTTAGGAACCCACAGTGATGAAAATTAGTGCTAAAACTCTTTTGGCATTATACGGTGGTTAAAGTAAATAAGACACCAACTTACATTGTTTTGGTCAACTTCTAAAATTATCTCTTCAAGGAAAGTGTCATCCATGTCATGTTCTCCACAAGCTCGTTGCAGCTTGTCGACTGTGATAAAACCACTTCCATCTTTGTCGAAGTAGGTAAAAGCTGCCATCAGGTGCTCCTCACGTTCTATTTTGTTAAGAGGCACAGTTGCAGCGATAAATTCTTCATAATTGATGGTCACATTATTGTCATTATCAGCCTGCGAAAGATTCAGGAACTTTAGCTGAAGCACTTCAATCGAGCAAATATTATCTAAAAACAGATACATGACATACAAGAATAGAGGAGAGTTTTTTCATCATGAATGGAGAGAGAGTTGCTATTATACGTAATAAATGCACTGTTTAGGTACTTCTCCTTAGATGAAGAAATGCACTGTGGCAGGCTAATAACAGCAGGTCATGTAACACAAACACAGGTTTTGGATACTGGAGTTTAAATTAAAGCCAACTAATTGCACTTACCACTTCCATTATATCACTAATTTCTCTATTCTCCAATTCGCTACCATATCTTTTTAAACCTTGTCTAAGTTCACCAAAAGTAATTACGCCTCTATTTTGAATGTCCACTGCCTTGAACATTTGTCTTAACCCAGCAATCTCCTCCTCAGAAAGTCGTTCAGCTATCACCTGGAGGTACATAAAGTATCAGAAAAACCTAACACCGTGTATTGACATAACTGACAATTGCAGAATGCATACCACCCAAGGCAAAACAAAATTGAACCCAACATGTTACAGTGCATATTCCAGTATTTTGAACTGAATTCCAAACCCTAGAATAATTAGTGCATCGTATCCCCGTGTAAAGTGAACAAAATCAGGGTGATCAGCCTGAAAATGCTGTAGCTCATATGGAAGAAACTAGCTGCATCCATGACCACTTTTATCATGTACAAGGTATTGTGTTAATTGGAATATGTATGACCTTTGACTCTAATATTTGTAAGGTAGAGTCCAAATGATATTAAGGCAACTGTCTACCAGAAGATGCCAAATACATATGCAGCCAAAAGTTTAAAACATTTTCAGATCCAAAAGGAACAAATGATAAGGCACAACAAAGGAACACGTACAAAGTTCGATCAAACATGCATGGTCATGATTGCGATACAAAGGTGTAGTGAAGTAAATAGAATACTCACTCTCAGAGCCAACTTCTTTAATTTGTTCATTGCAGAGAATTGTTTGAGACGAGAGAGAACACCGGGATCAAGAGCCTGATCAGTAGCCACTCCATTTTCACAGATCCAAGGATGGCCTGGCAAGCATATATTCAGTTTCGCCAGTAAAGAACTATGAATTTGATGATTCCTAAAACAATTCGAGAAGCATAACCTATGCCCGCAAAGAGATAACAGCTAGACAGCAGCAACTGAATTGACTTTAAGATGTAGGCAAGATTTAAGATATATACTCACGTAGTACTTCATGGGCTTTCAGACGCTCTGAAGGACAAGGGCAGAGCATCTTCCTTATGAGATTCTTTGCACTTTCAGATATCTTAGGCCATGGGTCCGAGTCAAAATCAATGTGCCCCTTCAAGACAGCATCAAATATACCTTGTTGCGTCTCTGGCAGAACAAAGTGTGTTAATTAGCAATTCAGAAATATAGTTGTCCTCAATGGCTGAATATAACACCTGAGCATAGAAGTAACCTGCCCAAAAAGGTGGCACCCCACTAAGCAAAACATACAGTATCACTCCAGCTGACCACACATCCGCTTCTGGTCCGTACCGTTTGTGTAGTACCTCAGGAGCAACGTAGTATGGACTTCCAACCAGCTCAGTGAAAACCTGACCTGCAGTTTTGAATATAAAAATAAATTAAGGTTTAATCCATAAACCCATCAGAAATCTCAAAAAACACAAAATTGATCGATATGTACTGAGTCTGATAAGCAACAATAAGCTTTGCGAACAGGGGCATAGGCGCATAAGCACACTGTAACTTATTTAGTCACCATATTCCATATAATAAGAAGAAACACTACCAAAGTAAAGAATCGTATGAATCTCATATCAATGAGACAGTACAATGCTTAGTGTTAGAGACTAGTGTGTTGCTCATAGAGTCGGCTCAAGGAGTCAAGGATGCTTGCAGACGATAGTATTAGGTGTCACTACTATCTAGCTAAATATCTTGAAAGTAGATATGTAAACGCTATGGCATTAATCTGCTGCTTTAAATAAAATAGCAATAAATCAAGAATGTCTTGGTACACATCAAATTTGATGTCCTACCTGGTTTGAAGAACACAGATAGACCAAAATCGATTGCTTTTATTGACAGGTCATCTTCTTTATCCCAAAGGAGGAAGTTTTCTGGCTTTAGATCACGGTGCATAACCCCAAGTGAATGGCACATAGCCACAAGGCTAATAATGATTCTTATGAGCTCTGCAGCCTTCTGTTCGCTATAATGCCCTTTCTCCTGAATTCGATCAAAGAGCTCCCCACCGGCGCACAGCTCCATCACAATATACACCGCCTGCCCATCCTCGTATACATCCTTGATGGAAACAACATTCTTGTGGCCTGACAAATGGTGCATTATCTGGATCTCACGGCGCACATCCTCAACATCCTCCTTGGTGATGAGCTTTCGCTTTGGGATTGTCTTGCATGCATACTCACACCCTGTACTGATCTCGGTGCAGAGGAATGTTGTGCCAAACTGGCCTTGACCAAGCCTCCGACCAATGATATAATGTTCCCTTATGTCGGCCGTCTTCCTTTCTAGGACAGTGATTGACGTTGGATCCAATCCCCTCTTCAAAATACCAACAGCAGTGGGCTTAAACGAGTTCACCTCAGGCCATGGCTTGTCAAACTTCTTCAAGTCAGAGTAGCGATCGTCCTCAAGACAACCATCGGCAAACCTGGACGCCGGGCGGTTGTAGTAGTCACTCCCAAGGGTCCCGTTTGGGCATTGGTTCCCCATTCCCAGAACACCTTATCCAAACCAATCCCGGAGTTCCCAGTCTCACGGAATTTGGTGAATATCTGGGGATGCAGTTGGAGATTAAATAGCCACGGTCCACAAACTTAAGGAACCAGAAGAGCTCGTCTAGAAGAAAGCCCTTGCTTGCTTCCCGGGAGGGAGGAAATCGGCAGCCTGACATTTCACGACAAAGGCTCAATCAGCAATCAATACTAGTCAGTACAACTGTACAAGGCAAGACAATTAGCAAGGAAACTCTAGCTTTGCCAAAAGGAGGAAGTGCATACCTCTGGGATGGCAGGAAATTCCTTCCAGAGACGGCGTGCTCCTTGGAGAAAATCTCAAGCCTGAAGGCTTCCACCACCAGACTTGACACCCAAACTTTGCTCACCGCTACACGAAATCTACTCCTCAAGCTAATAGCGCTCTCCACCGCGTATGGTGAAACCTTCAGAGACTAGAAGAGCTACTGCTCCCAAAGGCAGCTAGCTACTAGCTGCTAGCTCCCTTGAAAAGCTTCCTCCGGCAGGAAATCCCCAGTGTGAGGGCTCCTAGCGCTAGACCCGCGCCCGAGATCCAGGCTACTCGGCCGCAACCCACCGAATCCGGCACCAAATCGGCGAAACCAAAGGCGAAACGCACGAGAAAGACCCAGACGGGCGGCGAGAAGCCAAATCTGAACGAAAAATTACGAGATTTGTTGGGGAAGAAACGGGAGCAATCCGAGAACCACAGCCGCCGAACGAGAGTCCTCGCAGCTGTCCCCCACGGAGCGGCGCGCTCGGTCGGAGCAGAGCACGAACGGAAGCGGTCCGCCGGAGCGGGGCCGAAATCGGAGCTTCCTGAGGGGCTAAAATGCAAAATCAGTGGGAGGAGAAAAATGGAGATGGGGGAGAAGAGAGGAGCGGGAGGGGGCGAGCCGGCTTTTATAGGCGGGCGGGTGGGGCGGGTTAGGTGCGACGCAGCTGCGTGGGGACGTTTTTGCGGCGGGGCACCCGGAGTCTCGGAGTATTTGCACACCGACAGAAGCCGCAGCGGTCGGCAGGGCAGCGCTCGGCGGGCGGCGAGCCGGCTCCGACGAGTCAAAAACGATTTGCTCTGTGGTGGGCGGTGGCTGGCTGTTTTCGTGTTCGGCGACAGGCACGGACAGGTCTTGTAGAACGGTCGTGGTTTGTTTATCGCTTTAACTAGTCTAGAACGAATCGAAGTTAGATTTGTCTCACCTTGCAATTGGTTTTGATCCCTTCCAATCTAGAAGGTCAAACTTCAGCCGGTTGTATCTGTATTTTCTTCTCTGTAGTAGATCTCTGTAAGCTTGTGTCTTGTGCGACTATCTGAGGATTTCAAACTCTTCAAGGAAGCTGTGGCAGTCTGTCGTCCGGAGTGCCTGAAGAAATGCTACTGCAAGGCGTACGCTCAAGCGGTTTTTGTAATTGCTTGCTAATTACCCCCAGTCGCAGAAGAGAAGAGCGTTCTTCTTTTCTTTACACAAGCAAGCTTCCTTTCAGTTTCAGGAATTTTTTTCGGCGTGCGGTTTTGGAATTTACAGGTGTCGGCCGCGAGCAGCCGAGCACGAGGGCCAGCTTGTATTTAAGGCCTCACCCAGGGTGCAGAACGGAAGAGCGCGCAGCAGCTGAGCTTTGCTTGCTCGGCACTCGGCTGCTCCTGGCTCCTGCCGTGCACGGTGTATACCAGCGGCGTCACCGCCACCAGACGGAGGAAACGAGCCCAACCCAGACCCATCCCAGGCCACAGACACGCGTGTCCCACACGTGCTGGGGGCCACCTGTCTCCATCAGTCAGCTGAAACTTGCAGCGGGGACGCTCCGGCGTGTGTTTTTTCTATTTCCTTTTTCTTCAGAAACGTGGATTGCTTTGCTCGGATAAA
Organism: Zea luxurians; assembly: GCA_029449295.1. Taxonomy (NCBI): domain Eukaryota; kingdom Viridiplantae; phylum Streptophyta; class Magnoliopsida; order Poales; family Poaceae; genus Zea; species Zea luxurians. Next base: position 312,568 of record JAOPSE010000507.1, read on the forward strand.
ACCGCATCAGGAGGGACGAGGGAGAGATTTGAGGTGACGCGTTCCAAGCCACATGATCGGAGGAGAAGAAGACGCCGCCAAGTCTAAGCGCACTTTATTTTCGTTTGGGGATTTTCTGGCCGGCGCCGTGACTGTAGCCGTGCTTCGAGCGGAGGACAAGTGGTCAGCCACCCACGGCACATGAGTTGACGCACAAGGGCGGTCACCGAGACCCACATGTCACCGTTCCAGCCTTGGCAGCGCAGAGGGCGGCCGCGGCGTCGCCAGTCGAGCGGAGCAGAGCACGCTCGGCAGCCTCAGCCCTCAGCCGACAGTCCCGAACTATGCACGTCAATACCGCTCGTGAGTCGTGTCACACCCGAATTTAGAGCTAAACTCGTGTACTTCTCAAATTTTTATATATTAAGCGCGGGACTAACACTCTGTTTGTTTTGGATTATAATCTCTTTAGATTATATAATCCAGCGTAAATAATCCAACACGTAAACAAACACCTATATTATGGGTTTAGATTATATAATCTAAAAATCAGACTATAATAATCTCATAATCTCCTTAAAAATAACATATTTAAGATTATTTTTTATAAAAGAGACACTACACATGGTTATGCAAATAAAAATTATAATATATGTCATTTTTCTTTCCTTATCTCAAATAAATAAATAAGGGTACTTATGTCTTTATGAATAATCTGCATTTTTATAATCTAAACTACCAAACAACTATATATAAATTATAATATATTTAGATTATAATCTAGATTATATAATCTCTAAGCTGAAAAAAAAAAACAGGCCCTAAACCTCCTCCCTAGAAACTCCACGTTATTCTATATTTTCCTACCTTTCCATTCTTAATCAGACGGCGTGCAGCCGCCGAGGAGCGAACCGGCCTCCGTGTTACACGACGCTTCTAATATAATATTGTAACATACAAACACGGTACACGGTTGTGGCGGCCCTCGGCCCCTCGCCATCTGCCGGCTTGTCGCCTGCGCCTGATCGGTGCTCGCTCTTGGTAGCCAAGGTCAGCCTCGCCGTGGGCCGGTGCGGGTGCGTGCACGACCACATGTGAACTCACTTAATTACAAGTTTCAACATAATCAATATTTTTATTTTATTGTTTTAATGTGAAGACTTACAATTTTTTTAGTAGAACTGTAATATTTTATAAATTTAATTGTATTTTGGTGATTTTCTATAGGATAATAATATCAATTCACAAATAGCCTAAAACAATAAATTTTTACGGGGACACAACATATATCAACATATAGTTCTAAAAACATCTAGACTATAAAATGCACAATATGGTAGTATTTCTTATATTCCATTTCTACTTATTGTGTGAGTTACATGTGGAATCACTCCATGTAAAGAAGTTTCAACATAATTGTCGGGTACCGTAATTAAGGGTACCCCCAACACTCCTAAACACGGCTGGTAACCACCATCAGCGCAAGTTGCAGAGACTGATGGGCGCAATTCAGGTCAAGGCTTCATCTACTCAAGGGACGCGATCTCGCCTTCGCCCGAGCCCATCCTCGGGCGGAAACAGTAGTCCCAGGCAAGGTTCAGCTAGGCGCTAGGCGGAATCTAGGCGGTGACCCATTGCCTAGCGCCTAGTCCGGAGTACTCGGTCTTAGGCGCTTCTAGGCGCTTTTCTAGGCGTTTTGGCAATATAGCCATAAATTATATATATATTATGTATATAACTATATATACGTATATAACTACTATATATGAGTCACAGACTCACAGTAAATATAAAAAGAAGGCCAGTAGACATATCTGATTCCTAGCTGAGCTTACTCTTGCATGTTCCTAGCTCGTGCAAGGCTGCAACACATTTTGACAGCTAGTAGTTAGTAAATTAGTCAATAGACAGCTAGCTGTTCATCAAAAAAATAGAAAACACTAAATTGTGACTTATCTGGATGATTTCAGCAGCCTCCCATTCATGAGCAGTTGAGCACACCATATCAGCAGCTGGTAATTACAACACAAGTGGATAGGACAGTAATACAAGTGCAGAACACAATTTATAAATAAAGGACAGCACAAGGCACAAGCACATAGTTCTTAGTTCAGGTCTCACACAAAAGAAGACACACAGAAACAAAGTGACACAACTGCAGTTCATAAGACCAGGGCATCACAAAAGGCTTCACTACTAGATGGAGATGGTCCAGATCATATTTCATCTTCACTGTAGCACAAATCTTCATCTTCATACTCTTCTTCTTCAGACTCAAACTCTTCTCCTTCATAGAGCTCTCTCACTCTTGCACTTCTACGAGGCTCAAGCTGTTCTTCTGCTCCCACTGCCTCTCCAATAACAGACCAAGGTATCCCTGTACCTTCCATCTCATCTTCCTCCCCATCTCTAAAGACAACTTGTGCACAATCATCTCCACCCTCTTGGAGAAAACCTTGAGCTTCAGTTGTATCACTAGACAAGAGAACATCAGTGATTTTCTTTAACTTAATCTTTTCTCTGTTATTCATCAGCCTGTTATTGAACTGAATATAGACCAACTTGTTGAGGCGGGTTGTAGTCAGCCTATTTCTCTTCTTAGTGTGTATCTATAAATTAGAAACAAAAACATTTTCAGTTCTGAAATTTAATCATAATACTGCTGAAATGATTAATAGATAGGTACTAACCCCTTCAAACCCACTCCAATTTCTTTCACAACCAGAAGAGCTTGATGTCAAAGATAATATCCTTGTAGCCATCTTCTGTAAAGCTGGTGTTTCAGTTCCATATAACCGCCACCATGATGCTGAAATAAATTAGAAACACCTCTATTAGTTTAAAAAACAGCAAACAACCATGTTAGAAAACAGCAAACAACCATATAATAAGTACCTCTACCTGGATTGTAATCATAGTTTTGAAAAGTTCTTGCAAGCTTCTTGCTAAATGGTCCTTCTCTATTCTGAAATTTTTTCAATTCAAAGTTGGCAGCCTGTTCTTGTTGGTCCTCATCATGATAATAAAATTGCTCGACACAAGATATGAAGGCTTCATTCATTTTGGGCTCATCAAAGATTGATGGGTTAGCATAGCTATAGTGTGGATTCAGCAAAAAAGCTGTCAAATGCAATGGAGAATCAAGTCTTCCATTCATCTTCTTCTCAATTACAGCCATAACATCTTTGAATCGAGACTCAACATTGCCAAAGGCCTCTTTGACCTCTCTCTTTGCCTTTAGTAGCTCTCCGTAAAGGAAACCCATGGATGGCTTCACATCCCCATCAACCAAACGGAGGACTTTGACCAATGGCTCAAAAACAGCCAACATTAGCTTCACATCCTTCCAAAAGGCTGGACTCAATATAGTAGCTGTGGCCTCTTTTCCTTTCTTTGATTTCACATCCTTTAATGAGTCCCACCTGCTATGAACCACCATCTTCCTTAATTGATCCTTCTTCTCTTGCATACTGTTCAAAGTGAGAAAATATGAAGCAAACCTAGTCACTCCTGGCCTCACTAGCTCTTTCCCCTCTGTGAAGTATCTCAAGCACTCCAATGTTCTTGTGTGGCCATACACAAATATGGTAAATGACTTTGCTTGGTCAATCACTTTCTTGAACCGAGGCAAGTTGCCAATTCCTTGGAGCATCAAGTTGATTGTGTGAGCTGCACAAGAGGTCCAAAATATTTGTGGTCTCTTCTCAAGCAATAGCTTCTTTGCTCCCATGTTGTTAGAGGCATTGTCAGTGACTACTTGCACCACATTTTCTTCACCAATGTCTTCAATTGCTTTGTCCACTAATTCAAAAATGACTTCACTTGTGTGTGACACACCTGACATCTCTTTTGAGCTGATGAAGGAGGTTCCATCAACACAATTAGTGCATATATTCATTATGCTTCTCCGCTTCCTATCTGACCAAGCATCGGTCATAATAGAGCACCCATTTTTCATCTTCTCGGCTTCACGTTCCTGCAGCAAACACTTGGTTCTTTCATATTCTTCTTCCAGCAAACTACCTCGAAAGGCATCTTGAGTTGGAGGTGTTAGTCCTGGTCCAAATTGTCCAATTGCTTCACACATTTGCTTGAACTCATCATTGTCACATGCATTGAAAGGTATTCCTGCCAATGATTAAAAAATGAAGTCTAATTAGTGTTCAGTTCATGAATTTTAAAATGTGAAAACAGCATCGTATACTAGCAATTTACCATGATTATAGGCCCATCTTGCAATAAACTTCTGCACCTCATGCTCTCGTTTTTCCATAGTTCCTTGTTCAGCTGCTGTTGTTTGAATGAATCAGCCTTGGTAGGATCAATAGCACGTGTCCATTTGTCAATTGGCCCTAATTTGTGAGGCTGTGAGCTTCCAACACAAGTGACTTCTTCTGACTCCTCTCCAACCCTAGATACATTCACTTCCTCTCTAAGTTCTAGCTCACGAACAGTCTTCTCCTCCCTCTTCCTTTTTGCAGCCTCTATTGCTTTCTTGCACTTCTCTTTAGCCTCTAGAGCCTGCGGTGTTGTAGACGTGCATTTCTTCACATTCTTTCCAACATGGGCAAGATGCTCCTTCAACCTATAAATCCCTCCCCTCATCTCCTTGTCACAGAACTTACACTTCACCTTGTCTTTGTTGTTAGCATCAACAAGAACACCATATTCCCATCCAACATCATCTGAATTTCTTTTTAGGAGATTCGCTCTAGCTGCTTCAGTTTCAGAAGGTGCAGTTGCAGTTTCTGATGACATCCTTAAGTTTCAGAAGGCTATCCTTTCTCTTGACCGCAGTCCGCAGGATCTAGAGGCTAAAACCAGGGGAGGCCAAGTTAGCAGGAGAGGCCAAGTTAGTGGATGGAGATGAGCAGGGAGGGGAGCAGCCGGTGGGGGAGGAGAACTCACCTTGGCACTGGCAGGAAGCAGGGACGGCGGGGACGAGGGAGGCCGGCGGCTCCACTTTTTCCGGCGGCTGCACTTCCTCCGGCGGGGACGAGGGACGGCGGCTGGATTTTGCCGCGCTGGGAGGAGGGAGGCCGAGCGGGATAGCGGCTGGGAGGAGGAATTTTCCGCGCGGGAGGAGCACGGCGCGCGCGCGCTAAAAACCTGGCCGCCCGCTAAAATCTACGCGCGCTAAAATTTGGCCGCCTACGCGCCCGCCTACGGCGCCTGCGCGCCGCAAACTCGCCGCGGAGGCGCGGCTGAGCGCCGCCTAGGCGCTGCGCCCACCTAGACGCCGCACATCCCCCTAGGCTACGCGTTAGCCCGTCGATTAGCGCCTAGGCGCGCCTAGGCGCCGCCTAACCGCCGCCTAGCCGAACCATGGTCCTAGGCGAATTCACGCCTCGTCCGAGGGCCTCCTCAAGCAACAGGCGCACCCTCGACTCGCCCGAAGCCCAGCTCGGGCAGGCTTCGTTGTGAAGCAACTTTGGCCAAATCGCCTCACCAACTGATCGTATCGCAGGCGCATTCAATGCGAGGATCGCCTGACACCTTATCCTGACACACGTTCCTCAGTCGGGAGGGCCGAAGTGACCGCAGTCACTTCGCCTTTCCACTGACCGACCTGACAGGAAAACAACGCCGCCTGCCCCACTCCGACTGCTGTGCCACCCGCCAGGGTGAGGCTGACGACAGCTAAGTTCATCCTCAGGCGCAACAGGAAGCTCCGCCTCGCCCGACCTTGGGCCTCGGTCTCAGGAGGAGGTCTCCGCCTCGCCCGACCCAAGGGCTCGGACCCCGCCTCGGCCTCGGAAGGTGGTCTCCACCTCGCCCGACCTCAGGGCTCGGCCTCAACCTCGACCTCGGGAGGAATCGCGTCCTCGCCCGACCCTGGGCTCGGCCTCAGGAGGAGTCTCTGCCTCGCCCGACCTTGGGCTCGGACCGACCGCGCCGCGGGGGATACATCATTATCCTACCCCTAGCTAGCTCAGGCTACGGGGGGAACAAGATCGTCGTCCCATCCAGGCTCGCCCCGGTAACAGGTAATGATGGCTCCCCGCGCGCGTCCATGACGACGGTGGTTCTCAGCCCCCTACGGAAGCAAGGAGACGTCAACAACATCCCCGCAGCCCCGACAGCTGTGCTTCTACAGGACTCGGGCGCTCCTCCGACGGCCACGATACCGCGTACACAGGGCTCTAGCACCTCTCCGACAGCCACGTTGGCATGTACACAGGGCTCAGGCACCTCCCTGCCGGACACGTTAGCGCATAGCTACACCCCCATTGTACACCTGGACCCTCTCCTTGCATCTATAAAAGGAAGGTTCAGGGCCCTCGGGCGAGAAGGTCATCGCGCGGGAGGATGGGCTGACGAACAGGCTAACTCTCTCTCCCTCGCGAACGCTTGTAACCCCTACTGCAAGCGTAGACCCCCCGGCGCAGGATAACACGAGCCGCGGTTTTCCCCCTTGTGTTCCATCTCGCGCCAACCCATCTGGGCTGGGACGCGCAGCGACAATTTTACTCGTCGGTCCAGGGACCCCAGGGTCGAAACGCCGACAGTAATCAATACTTCGCTTATCATTTTCATATGGGGACTTGATGTTATCTTTAAATAGAATGTTTATTAGTTTCGGTAACTTTTTTGCAATTTTGGGTCGAAACTAGTTTGTTTTACAAATTGAATGATATTTTGATGGTTCTATGTAGAAAAAAAATTAATAATACACAAATAGCCTCATAAATTCATAAAATTATACAAAGGCACGACATATAGCCACATATAGTCATAGAAAATAGTGGGACCATAAAATCCACAAGATGTGAATGTTTATTCTATTTTATTTCCACTTATTACGTGAGTTACACGTGAAATCACTCTAAGTGTCGAAGTTTCGACATAATTAATATTTTACTTTACCATTTTTATGGAGGAATTTGAGATTACCTTCTTATAAAATGTTTATTATTCAAGATAATTTATTTGCAATTTTAGGGTCGAACAAGAATATTTTATGATAAATAATTAATGTATTATCCATCAAGTATTTGATATCCGACCAAATTATAAATGTATCTGTCACTTATCTGCCCGAATACATATTCGGTCTCTGTATCCGTAACCGTCCCGTTTATAACTATTCGTATCCGATATCGAATCCGTTTTAAATACACTAGCGTACGATTCCGTTTTCACCCTTACAGCCCCGTACGTCGATGGCACACGTGAAGTGTGAAGTAGACAAGCACGCAGTACGAGTCATGTCGCGTGAGTCGTAGCTATACAGGGCCCGGGCCGCGTCGCCTTCACGGCGCGGTCGATCGGACCAGCAGCTGCGGCGTTGCTTTGCGGAGCCAACGACGTCCCGAAAGGAAAAGGAAGGTGTAGCGGCTATCGAGAATGGGAGCACGGAGCACCGTACGCGTACGTCTCGAATCGCTTTCTGGCCTCCACGTGTACATGTCTCTGTACACGATGTACACGTGCGGCTCCGCACGATTTTTTTTTGAGCAACTGACTGCACGTCAGTACGTGCGTAAACGATACGCTTATTGGCCTTTTATTTTTTTTATATATATGGAGTAGTATTTTTCTTCTTCTTATGATAACGATACGCTTATCCGGATATCAATCAACCGTGGAGGAGGAACGGACGTTGTAGTCGTAGCAGATGCTCGTGCTGAGTGCTCCACTCCCACTACGCATTGCCTGCCTTAAATTCGGGCGCACGATTACTTATCCGAAGAAAGAAGTTACCCACCGTCCACCGAATCTAAAAAAAAACAGAATGTCGTGTTTATCTCTCTAAAAAAGACGGAATCGGGAGCTCTCCGCACGGCACGTCATGGCGTAGCTTACTATTAGAACTAGACCAGATCTTAAACCGATGTGGTTTACTTATTAGACGACTTTCTATGTAATTAAACCGATAAAAAACCCATTCGAACCGTCACGGTGCAGTGCAGGCTGGCGGCTTGTAGCCTTGTTCGACTTGTCACAGCCCACACAGGCTTCCTTCCCTGTCGCCACGCCACCGTGACTCGGGTGGGGGGCACGGACATCTTCTCAGACCGCAACAAGCCAGCGACCGAACCGGAAATCACGCGTACAGAATGGATGGATATTTCTGGCGGGGTCACGACCACGCGATTGCGCGGCGCGCGTGGCGTCGCGGGTCGCTTTCCGCGGCCTGTCGCCGGAGCCGCCGCGTACGGCCAGATCTGGAATGGAGAAAGGCACAACTGTGCCCTGCGCTGTGGAACGGGCCGGACGGACGTCGGTGTGAAGTGTGTGAGACCGCGCGCCCACCGGCCACCGGCCACCGACTGACCGACATGCAGCCGGGGCAGAACCCGCGGGCCAAGCCCCAGCCTACGTACGTACACTGTTTGCCGTTTTTTTGCGTTCTTGTTTTTGCATGTGAAGACAGACCCGTGCGAGTGGATGTGCAGCCGGCGCTCAAGAGCAGGGCCCATCCTCTACGGGCCGGGCCCCTAAAATACTTGTCCCCAAAAGTTTAGCCAGTGACAATTTAATAGTCTAGTAAAGTTAGCTCGGCAAAAAGGAAACATAGTGCCGAGTACGAATCTCTCGTGTAACTCGTTTTTTGCTATGGGGCGACATAGGAACTATTTGCTTCACTCCTTCGTGTGTGCAGCTATGGATCCTCAACGATCATTTATTTGGTTGTTTGTACGCGCACATACAAGCTGACATGCCCACGAGAAACGTTGTGGCGACGCCAACCCGTCCAACAAGGCCTGATCTCGTTCGTCGTGTCGATGTGACTCATCCTCGACAACTGACGAGCTTAACGAACCAGCGAGCGTTGGCTATCTAGGGCGGAGGCCGCTTGACCCCCACCCCCCTTTCCAGTGCAACATTAGTTTTTATGGGCTTGCTCGACAATAAATAAGAACAAAGCTCGATCTTAACACAATCATTAAATATTATAGTTTAAAATTTAGAGTTTATTACCGTACCTACGTACAATAGAAATGTTTGAAGTAACGACGCAAAGAAAAAATTTAGAGCTTATTAACTCAGTCACTATTAATAGTATATCATTGATCCTTATCAAAGAAAAAAATCCGTACCGGGTCTTGAATTATGCCGGTCCGGACCTGGCAGTATACAGGAGAAAAAAGGGAAGGGGGAGGGGGGAGCGCCATGAGTCCACACGAGTATGCGACCGCTTCCTCCGATTTGTTAACAACCAGACACATGGCACGTCCATCTGGCGTTGCGCTTATCCATCCACGTAAGCCAGCCAGCACCGCGAAAGGCACAGGCAGCATATGCTTTCTGTTTGGTTCTAATTGCAGTGCTCAGTGGAAATGAAGAGAGGACAGAGACAAATGACAGGGAATGGCAGAGAGTAATTCTTTATTGCATAGATCTCCATATATATACATGTACAGAGTGTATCTCTGACCCTTGGATTAACAACTGCATAATCGACGGTTTGGATGGGCTTTGATCAATATACATTGTTTTGTAACACTCCCCCTTGATCAACCCAAAAACCGTTTGATCATCTGCAATTTGTCTTATCAAATTCTTGATCTCCTCAAAAACCCTGTGGGAAAAATAAGGAGTACACAATATCTTTTGGATAATGAGAATAATCTCATATAGTCTCCAAAAGAAAATATGCTTGTAATCATCATGTATAAAAACCCCTGTGGGGAAAATTAATGATGAAGCATATAGCTTTGTTGATATTACCTCGTTAAAAACTTTGGATGAGAAAACCTTAGCAAGGCAAAACTCATACAAAGAAAAGAGTGTAATATGATGGTTCACTACAGGTCATATATCACGGAGAATTACTCCCCCTGAACCTTGCAAGCATTTAAGTCTTCTCATACCAATCCCTTCAACACATTTCTGAAATGTAGAGTATGGTAGAGATTTTGTGAATAGATCTGCAAGATTATCACAAGACTTTGTTTGCAAGATGTTTATATCCCCTTTTTCCTGAAGTTCATGGGGATAAAACAGTTTAGGAGAAATATGCTTATTGATATTACTCTTGATATAACCTGTATCCATCTGAACAACACAAGCTGAATTATCTTCATAGATAATTGTTGGTGAGTCAAGAGAACCAATACCACAAGTTGTGAGTATATGATTCACCATTCTACGAAGCCATACACATTCACGTGATGCTTCAAATAATGCAATTATTTCAGAATGGTTGGTGGACGTGGTCACCAGAGTCTGTTTAGATGATTTCCACGAGATGGCAGTTCCACCTTGTAAGAATACGAATCCAGTTTGCGATCGGCCATTGTGGGGATCAGATAAATAGCCAGCATCTGTATACCCAATTAAACTAGGATCATTACTTCTTTTGTAAAAGAGTCCTAGATCCTTTGTGCCATTTAGAAATCGGAAGATATTCTTAATGCCAACCCAGTGCCTTTTTGTTGGGGCAGAACTGTGCCTTGCTAACAAATTTACTGCAAAAGCAATATCCGGCCGGGTATTATTAGCAAGATACATCAATGCACCAATAGCACTGAGATATGGGAACTCCGGTCCCAATATCTGTTCTTCATCATCCCGTGGTCTGAATGGATCTTTCTTTAAATCCAAAGATCTGACCACCATAGGAGTCTTTGAAGGATAAGACATATGCATATTGAATTTTTCCAATACCTTTTGGGTATATGTACTTTGATGTACAAGGATTCCAGAAGGTAAATGCTCAAGTTGTAGACCTAAGCAAAATTTGGTTTTACCCAAATCCTTCATCTCAAATTCCGTCGTTAAATGATGACGTGCTTCATCAATATCAAGTTTATTTCCTATGATGTTAAGGTCATCAACATAAACTGATATGATACAGAATCCCACTTTGGATCTTTTGATGAAGACGCATGGGCAATCATCATTTTTCGTGTATCCCTTACGTAAAAGGAATTCACTCAATCGGTTGTACCACATTCTGCCCGATTGTTTTAAGCCATATAATGACTTCTGCAACTTCACGCAATACATGTTGCGCTTTGCCTTTGGATTTGGTACATCTATTCCATCAGGAACTTTCATGTATATATCAGAATCCAGTGACCCATAAAGATATGCGGTCACTACGTCCATTAACTGCATAGATAGACGATTTTGTACTGCCAATGATATTAAATATCGGAATGTTATTGCACTCATGACTGGTGAATAAGTTTCGTTGAAATCAACGCCGGGTCTTTGCGTAAACCCTTGTGCTACTAGCCTTGCTTTGTATCTCACTACCTCACCGTTTTCATTTCGTTTCCGAATGAAAACCCACTTATATCCCACAGGGAAGATATCACGTGGTGTAGGTATTACAGCCGAGAAAACTTCTCTTTTGTAAAGCGAGGCTAACTCCGCTTCAATTGCTGCCTTCCATTTGATCCAATCCGAGCGCTTACTGCACTCTGCCATGGTCTTAGGATCTAGATCATTTTGAAGGTCCTCAGCAATCTGCTCGGAGAAATATATGTCGACATTTGTAGCTTTTCTGTCATAAGTTTCACCAGTCTCAACATAGTTGATGGCAATTTCATCATTCCTTAGAGACTCATCAGAATTTCCCAAATTGATGTGTCTAGGATTTTCCGATGTCCCAGCATCGGTTATGTGCACATCCGAGCTGGGTTGTGGATCATCACAATCCACATGATACATTGTATCATTATGGTGTCCTTTTGCATTCACTATTGTTCTTTGCTTTTTAGCAACAGAACTGCGCTTATTCACCATACTTCTCCTCTCTAGGAGTTGAGTGGTCTTACTCGGTACTTCCACTCTTTCTGGTGCATTCCTAGCAGGAATGAATGATTTAGTGACACCTTTGTAATTAGTGAATGCATCTGGCAGTTCATTTGCAAGTCTTTGCAAATGTATAATTTTCTGAACTTGTAGTTCAGTTTCTGAAGTACGTGGATCATAACCTGGAACACATTGAGTATTCCAATTTATTTCCTGGCATTCTTTTTGGTACTTGAATTCTCCCCCTAATGCCGGGAAATGTTCCTCATCAAAGATAGAGTCAGCAAAACGGGCTGTAAATAGATCCCCTGTTAAGGGTTCTAAATACTTAATGATCGACGGAGAATGAAATCCCACATAGATCCCCACTTTCCTGTGTGGGCCCATAGCTGTTCTCTGAGGTGGTGAGATTGGAATGTATACACAACATCCAAATTTGCGCAAATGGGAAATACTTGGAGGATTTCCACGTACCATTTGTATTGGGGATGTTGAATGGTATGCAGTTGGTCGTAATTGTATAAGGTCAGCAGCGTGCAGAACTGCATGACCCCAACACGACGAAGGCAATTTGCAATTCATCAATAATGGCCTTGCTATGAGTTTAATCCTCTTGATTAGTGACTCAGCCAAACCATTCTGGGTGTGGACATATGGTACCGAGTGCTGTACCTGAATCCCCAGCGCCATACAATAATCATTGAATGCCTGAGATTTGAATTCAGCAGCATTGTCCATTCGGATTGAACTAATCCGATGTTCAGGAAAATTTGCCTTTAACTTGATAATTTGAGACATTATCTTGGCAAATGCATGGTTGCGTGTTGATAGTAAACACACATGTGACCATCTGGTAGATGCGTCAATCAGTACCATGAAATACCTGAACGGCCCAGAAGTTGGCATAATTGGCCCACAAATATCTCCTTGAATCCTTTCAAGGAATTTAAGTGGTTCAGCTTTAATTTTGAGATATGATGGTCTCAAAATAAGTTTCCCAGTTGCACATGCGGTGCAAACAAAATCCTTAGATTTGGGAAAACTTTTTGTAGGCAAATTATGACCAATTGAATTGCCTGTAATTTTCCTCATCATCCCTACGCCAGGATGACCAAGTCGATCATGCCAAATCTGGAATGCATCAACATCTTGGAAAATTACCTTATATGCAACATGTGCATTGCTCTTAATATATGTATAGTACAACCCTGACGTGAGTGATGGAATTTTCTCGCATATGCGTTTGCCATGTTTATTCGGCTTTGTCAAGAAGAGAAACTCTTCTTGATTTTCATCATGGGTTTCAATATGAAATCCATTTTGCCGGATATCTCTAAAACTTAGGAGGGTACGTGTAGAATCAGGATACAATAATGCATCCTCGATCACAATTTCAGTACCCATGGGGAGGGTAATAGTTGCTCGACCAGAGCCAACTATCACAGCATCGCGTCCGGCGATGGTCAAAACTTTCCCATCTCTTTTCTTAAGAGTCTGGAAGTATTTGATCTCCCTAAGTATAGAGTTTGTGGTACAACTGTCCACAAGGCATAATTCCTCTTCTGTCGAGTTGTCATCATTATGCATCTATACATAAAGAAAATTCTGAATAAGAATTTTGTGATGCAACATAGTACTATACAGAAACATGATATTTAAATATCACAATGTCGAAACAATATTACAATAATGGTATGGCGACTCAACCAATGAGTTCACACTACACACAGGACCCAACACTGGTCTTGTAGAGTGTGTTACATCTCAAAACATGAGATTGTATACCTCTACTTATTACAACAACATTATAAAGACAGTATAGAACAACCACACAAGCCACAGTGATCATGATCAAATCTCCAAGCATGAGAGATTTATGCCAAATCTCCAAATGGATCCTTTGACATATACTCAATGATCATATCATCAGATTCATCTTCTTGCAGAAATGGAGGCTTGTTGTCAACCACATTGGGGTGCTCTTTAGCAAGAGTGTTCTTCAGATCACCAGAAGCCAGTGAAGAACTTCCAACCTCAATTGGTGCTTCAGTAGAATTGAAATGAGCCTCAAAACCAGGCTTATCTGACTTTGGCTTCTTTAGGGATTGTTGATACAAAAGAACAAGGTGCTTAGGGCAAGTGCAATCCCTAGCAAAATGGCCCTCAGTACCACATTTAAGGCAAGCTCTGTTGCCCTTAGATGGTAGAGGCTTGCCATTTCCTTTTCCTTTTCCTTTACCTTTCTTATGGAATTTGTTCTTATTGAATTTGCGAGGTCCAGAAGGATTCTTGAAGTTTTTCTTGAATCCTTTCTTATTCCCAGTCTTATGCACATTGAAATGTACCTCAGGCAGAGGGGCAGACCCAGGAGGGCGCTGCTGAGCATTCTTTAGAAGAAGCTCATGATGCTTTTCTGCTTGGGTCAATGTGTGCATAAGTTGAGAATATTTCTGGAAATTACTAGAGCGATACTGCTGATGCAATATCCTGTCCTCTGGAAGCATGGTAGATAGAGTCTTCTCTATTTTGTCTGCTTCAGTGGGCTCTTTCTCGCAAAACTTCAATTTAGAACAAATGCTATGAAGAGCATGGTTATATTCTGCAACAGATTTAAAATCTTGCAGTCGAAGGTGGTTCCACTCATGGTTGGCTGACGGCCATATGAGCTCCTTCTGCTGTTCATAGCGCTCTTTGAGAGCTTTCCACAAGTTGTGAGGGCATCTCTCCATAAGGTACTCTTGCTTAAGGTCCTTATGGATATAAAGCCTCAAAAGGAAAAGTGCTGTGTTCTTTTTAACCTCATTCACTGGATCAGTACCAGTGATGGGTGCTGCAATGGCATCAACGATCCCACGAGAAGCAAAAGTTATTTCAATATCTGAAGCCCAAGTTGGGTAGTTATGCCCATCAAGGGTGAGTTCCTCGAACTCTTTGGTTGACATGTTCCTACAGTCATTACCATGGACATCCATTAATTTACGCATAAATTAATAGTCACAATGGTGATGTTGTAAGCTCAATATGCAAAAATTCTTAAAATTACTTATGTAACGAGTTCTTTGAAGGTTCCAAACCTTGCCATTGAATAAGTGCTTTGAATTTTAGTAAGCATAGTATAGATAATCCTCAAATTAATGAGGTAGATCCAGTAGTGGGCAAGAAAACTTGCTGCCTAAAAGCACGGTCTCTGGGCTGATAAGTTCACGGATGAACAAACCGCAGCCAATGCTTAGGACTCCACTACCTATGCTCTACTAATTATCAAAGTAAAATTCATGGACTCTTACATGTGATATGAGTTACCTGAAGGTTCCAAACCTTCTAATTGAATAAATACTTTGAATACTAGTGAGCATTGTATAGATAATCCTCAAATTAATGAGGTAGATTTCCTAGTAGTGGGCAAGAAACTTGCTGCCTAAAAGCACGGTCTCTGGGCAGATAAGTTCATGAATGAACAAATCGCAGCCAATGCTTAGGTCTCCACTACCCATGCTCTACTAATTATCAAAGTAAAATTCAATAACTCCATATCATGTTATTTTGGATAGCACGTATAGGTAGTCATCCCGAGAGATGTAGACCTCATAGAGATAGGCATTCCAAATGCTGCCACAAGCACGGTCTCTAGGCTACTAAATTCTATAAAAGAATTTAGTGCAGCCTATGCTTAGGACTCTATCTCCCTGTGCTCTTTATCTAAAAATAATGTAATTTTATTTTTTGCATGAGTTTTATTAAGTCTGAACTTAATAAATGCTATATTTATATGCAAACATAAATGAATGCGTAAATAATAGCAAGTAGAGATATGTGAATTATTAATGTAAAACAAACAATAATTCACGAACTAAAATCTGCTATATTTACAATAAAACAGATATGTCTTTACAATATATGCAGTCTAAATTATGAATTTAGACGCATAAGGTAACTTGAACTGAAATTACATATAAAACAGAGTCTTATACTGAAATTCAGAATTTAAAATGGTAAAACAGGCTATATTAGGCCTCTGAAAGTGGCCCAGGCGGCCTGCCAGGCGAGCCAGGCAGCGGCCAGAAAGGCCTGCACGCCGGCCCAGCCTAGCTGGCCTGCCCAGGCGGCCCAACAGAGGCCCAAGAGCCTATTTTATATTGGGGCGGCTAGGGTTTCTAACCCTAACCGCCCCCAGCCGCCGCCTAGCACCAGGGGACTTCCCCAGCCGCCGCCAGGAATCCCTGGCTCCCTGCCCAGGCAGGAGCCGCGCGCGCCCAGGCCAATGGCCTCTGGGAGGCCACGCCGACCGCTTGCAGGGGCGGGCCCCGCCGAGCGCCTGCAGGGGCGCGGGTCGCGCGCGCGCCCGCCACGCCGGCCGCTGCTGGCGTGTGTTCTGGCTGCCGCCAGGGAGCGAGAAGCTCCCAGCCGCCCCCTGGTTCTCCTGTGCCCGCTCCTGTCGAGCGCCGAGCGCCCACACCGAGACGGAGCCGCCTGCGTCGGGGCACACGGCCGCACCAAGCGCCGGCCGTTGCCGAGCGTCTTCGGGAGGCGGCCATATCGCGCCCGCGCCCGCGTCTCCAGCAGGTGGCACGCACGCCCCTGCGCGTGCCTGCGGGGGCCCGCCCGAGCGTCGACTGGTGCCCGCGCCGAGCGCGAGGCGAAGTCCGCGCCGAGCGCCGCCTGACAGCCGCGCCGTGCCGACGACCTGCTCGGTAACCGCCCGCGGCCGGGGCTGACGACCGCGCCTGGCCTTGAGGCCTTCTGGCCTGCGCAACCGGCCAAGCCATGGGAGGGCGGCGGGCCCGCGCCGAGCGCCATGGAGCCAGCCGCCGGGCCAGCCGATGGCGTGGAGGCCGCGCCGAGCACCCTGGAGCCAGCCGCCGGGCCAGCCGACGGCGTGGAGGCCGTGCCAAGCGCCCTGGTCGCCGGGGGCTGTGCCGAGCCGCCACCAGAAAAGCCGCGCAGAGCGCGCCTTGGCTGGCCGCGCCGGTGGCCGCGCCGCTCCCCATCCCCTCCTTCAAACGGTCGACGCGGCGGCCGGATCGAGGGCCATTAGGCCCTCCCGTTGGAGGAGGAAGACGAGGCCATCCCTTTTGGGCGATGGCCAGTGAGGATGACGCGTCCGCGTGGAGCATCGACGGCGCGCGGGGGTTGTCCACGACGTGCAGCGATCGTACCGACGACCACAGGCACTGGTGGAGATGGCGAACGACGAGCAACTGCCGCTGCAGTGGGCGGAGGCGGTGGTGGTGCCGCCAAGTCAACATCCATGGGGGCCGATGCAGACGATCCCGCGTCAAACACCGGCGCCGGTGGCGACGGGGACGCAATGGGGAGTCCACACTCCACCACGGGCAGCGGAACCACCGCTGTCCATCCATGGAGGACGCAGTAGTGCACATTTTGCACTTGCACACGGCGTGCAGGGATCGCATGCACCGGTGGAAGCGCTGCGGCTTGACCAGCGGCGTACGCCTCCAACATTGAATCATCAAGAGTGTGCAGAACTTCGCGCATACGGCGTATGCGCATGGAAACGGTATGCTCCATACCTTGCTGTTGATGTGAAGATCGATCTTGTGAAGAACAGCGCGTTCTTCCAGTTTCCCCTTCTCTGATTTCTTCTTGAGACAGTGCTGATAACGTGTTTGGTTCTAATTGCAGTGCTCAGTGGAAATGAAGAGAGGACAGAGACAAATGACAGGGAATGGCAGAGAGTAATTCTTTATTGCATAGATCTCCATATATATACATGTACAGAGTGTATCTCTGACCCTTGGATTAACAACTGCATAATCGACGGTTTGGATGGGCTTTGATCAATATACATTGTTTTGTAACACTTTCACTGTGCTTCCCGGCAACTACTATATATAGGCCCAGCGTTCGTTCGTACACGTGCTGCTGACACGCACAAGCAGCCAGGGAGGCCAACCAAAAGCTGTTTCGTCTTGAGGCATTACGCTTACGCCATGGCCCATGCGCGCTGAGCCGCCGACGCTGACGCTGGCGTGATTGCGTCCCACCACTGCTGCGAGAGCGACACGGGCGACCGCCGAGAGGATCGAGTCGCACTTGCGTTCTTTGCTGCCTCTCATGGGTCACGGCTGACGGGCTGAGACGCCCATTCTTTTTCGTCGTGCCGGAGCCGCGGGACGCGCCCATTGGACGGAGCCAGCGGCCACAGCCCGGTTTGGTAACCTGTCGCGCTGAACGGCCGAAACGCCTGCGGTGGCCGGTGAGCAGTATAGCGGCGAGCCAATTCCTGTGGATTCGGTTGCTACTAGATAGGATTTGGTAAGAATATGCAAGCCAAACGGGAGAAGAGTGATGCAGATGGAGTCGAAAAAACAAAAATCCTTGCATATCAATTGCAAACCCTCCTATTTACAGCCCTCACATCCCGCCTTTAGACCCATACGAACATATATCGGAATTTATACTTGACTACTTGGTTATCATTTTTCTGTGCTCTTGTGGACGACCTGCAAATGATAGATACGAGTGGATATAAAATGTGAGGGTTTCTAGCATGGATGCACGAGGAGTCCATGAGAACTCGAGAAGAGAGGAGCTCTTTAAAAGAGAAATATGTTATTGGACCATTTCTAAGTGTTTTGATGATTAGCTGCCCGACAAACCACTTTAAACTAATTATTTTAGTATGAGCATGAGCACACGTTATAATCAAGCAAATTTAAGATGCAAAGTCCAAGCGAGTTGAATTAAAAGACTAAAAAGTGCAACCTTGGACAAAACCACCAAAACATGAGGTTTAAGTGTTTAAATAAGTTGCACTTACTTTATGTTATGTTTCTTGCGCTGCTATATTTGGCTACTAACTTTTATGTGCAAGTAAAGTGGCATTTAGACTTAGGCCCCGTTTGGTTACCCCAAACTAAAGTTTAGCCCCTGTCCAATCGAATGTTTGAACCTCCGTTTCGGGTATTAAATGTAGTCGGATTATAAAACAAATTTGTCAGCCGAAGATTAAAAGACGAGACGAATCTAGTCCAGTTGGTTGGGTCTATATTTCATACTCCTATTTGAAAGTCAAACGCTTGATGTGACCCGGGCTAAACTTTAGCAGGGGCAACCAAACACCCCCTTAGTTTGAGCACATTGCAAATCCTATTGAAATGGAGGAACAAAAGTACAAATCTAGCACTTAGTCATTTATTTTAGTTGCTAACTACGTTCATCTAAGTGCTAGGGAACTTCTCGAGTCGATCCAAAAGGAACTGAAGAAGGATGGCTAAAAGATACAAAGTCGAGACAGACTAGGCACCACCGGACAGTCCAGTGTGCACCAGACATGTTCGGTTCAGGTCTGGTCGGCTGGCTCCAACTGACCGCTCTCAGAACTGCACTAGACTTCATTTAGGGAGAATGCACCAAGCTGCTATACCCGACGGATACCCGATGGGTACGGGCACGGGTACAAAATTTTACCCGTGGGTATAGTCATGGGCGGATATGGATAATCTCCACGGGTATGGTCGCGGGCGGGTATTTACTCTACCCGATCTGAACCCGACCCATTGCCATCCCTAGGGGGATGAGAATGTGAATGATCTTTATAGAGAGGGCGGAATGGGAAAGACAGAACAATAAATGAGAATGACAGAATAGGGAACAGTGACAGAATATGAGAATGAGTTATGCGGGGAAGGGGAATAGAAAAGGCATAATAAGGAATACGAATGACAGAACATAGAATGATAGCAGAACACGGAATGACAGACTAACCTTGCAGTCTTAATAAAATTTTGTATCTAGAAATGTCAAAAGACATCTTTAAAATGATCTCTACAATATATTTTACTTGTTTTTTGCCGCTCAAGTTTGTCCACGACACATTAAATTATTTTAATTACTTGATATATTGTAGCGACCTCCATTTATAATCTGGTCTTGGGTCCTTAAAACTCAGAAACGGTCCTAACATACGTCCACATGTGTTAAGTATATATAATAAAAAAGTAGCGTAGCTACTTCGTTAATATTTGCATTTGCACAACAAATCGTATGTGCCATTACAGATTGTATGCCCCGTTGACTGTTGTGCTAGTCCCATGTAAAAAGGAAGAAAGGTAACATTGGCACCTTTCACTACAATCATTCACGCAAAATTTAGAACAGAACACGCGTAGCACGTGCGTGGGAGTGGCAAGCAGTCGCTCTCCAGACACCACAGTGCCCAGTCCACCAGACACCCATACGCTATCCGAATTCCGAACCACCGGGCGACTGCGACGTTATAACGGGCCGTGGTGCAAAAGTTCCAAGGGCTTACGCTTACCAGGCTGGGCCTAATCAATCAGTCTACTACAAGCAGCGCAGGGTTCGCTCAAAAAAGGAAAAAAAGCAGTACAGGTAGCCGGTTGGGCCATACGCATAGCATCACAGGCCCACACATGACTCGAGCCAGTTTCTCTGCTGTCAAATCGCCGCCACACTGCCGAGTGCCGACGGCCGGTCGGCCGCCAGGGCGCGCCGCTCGAGCTACCAGACGATTTCGGCTGATAAATTTGGACGCGCGGGCGGGAGAAGGGGAGAAAACGCGGAGCCACACCCCGAGTCGAAACCCCAGGGCGCCAAGCTTCCCGCGGGCCACCGCCGCTGCCGATGCCGGTGCCGAAGCCGATGGAGAGGAAGCAAGCCGCCTACAGCAACCTCGTAAGGATCCTCTTCTTCCACCGTCGTGGTCTCCTCCATTCCCTTGTCGATCACCTATGGTCTCAGCTCAGTCAACGGTTGCATTGGGGACTGCAGGATGAGAGGTACGCGATCCAGGGGGAGAAGTACCAGGGGCAGCAGTACAGCCATATCTACTTCACGCGCCTCCACCACATGCGGAATCTCCTCCACGCCCTCGTCCCCTCCTGGAAGCCGCAACTCCCTGGTCCGGCCCAATTCCCCCCTCTCCTCTCCTCTTTCGTCTCGACTGTGATAAACATCAACATTGTATACCCCCATAGGGTAAATAGTGTAGGGCTTCTGTGCTGATCTGTGGCTCTCTAGTCCAAGGTTTTGGTCTTAGTCACTTTCTGGCTTAGCAATTGGTTCATAACTGTGGTGCAAAAAAACTAAGGCAATGTGAACTTGGATTATATGGTTTTAGGATAAGCCTGACGTTTTAAGTAGGGGCTTGAGCTGCTCTGACAGGCGATTTGGCCTACATTTTGACATAGATAATTTTGTGACATAGCTTATATGTTGTTGTTACATGAGGTCTTTATTGGTACACTAGCGTAGCTTCAGTGATAACTATAAGTTTGTCTTAGGCATCGATGGTCTTCAAGCACAACTTTGGCAAATATTTTGAATAGAAATTGATACATATAACTTACATAGTTACATCTTTCCACACTAAATATGCAATAATTATTTATGCCTGTAGTTTTTAAGGTTTGACCAAATCTTGTCCTAAACAACAAGTTTTTTGTGATTGGAGAGAGTAAGCAAAAGTATATTTTTATGGAACAACATTCAGAAACAAAAATACTCATACCATTTTCTCATATCTATACCTAATATTAAAGGAAAAACGGATTCTTCCATCCATCATATTTTACTTCATGCAAGTGTATTTGCTACTCTGAATAAAAGGTAATAAACAATCTAAGTTTAAAATGGCTGGCCTTGGCTTAAAACAACTCCAAAAGGTCACTTATTTGTGACTGTAGAGAGTAGGACTGCTATTGTACCTTGGAAAGATGTTTTGGTGGTACAGTTATATTTTTTCATGTAAGTTGTTCATACGGCAATTTTTTGCTTATGCATGGAGAGAGTTCAGGCAAACTTTTTCCTGCACATTGCAGTCACTACAGTGTTAGGACTTGAAGAAGGAAAGGATTGCATAATTGTTGGAACTTTATATAAGCACATGAAGTTGAAGCCTTCAATTCTTGATGAATATGCCAAAGAGGTAAGATGACCTGAAAGTTTATGTTCCTACAAGCATGGTGGTTGTCCTTGATAACAGAGGAATTATCTGCATCAAATTTTCCCCTTTTCTTGCCAGAGGTCTGCAATTCCCCTTGTCAAACCACATAATTTCATGCATCCTGATGATCATCTCATTCTGGAAGATGAAAGCGGAAGAGTTACACTTGCAGGAGCCATACCTCCAGCAGCATTCGTGACTGGTAAGTCTGCCATTTTCACTGAAAACTAAAAACAATACAATCAGATCTCTTTCTCTATCGATGTATAATTTCCTTTTTTTATTCAATAGACAGATGCCTCTGCCACCATAACTTTTTTCCTGGAAATCATGCTCAATCATTAATCATTTTCAGGGGTTGTAGTGGCTCTCCATGGGAAGGAAACAAGTGCTGGCAATTTTCTTGTGGAAGATGTTCTTGAGGCTGGTCTTCCACCCCAAACTGCATTATCTAGCGCAGGTAATGATCTCCATATTGTGATGTGTTCATATTTCAACATTTCTGCCAAATTTTAACAACGATTGAACTGCTCCGAAACTGCATTTACTTTGGTTACAGAAGAAGACAAGTATGTAGTATTCATATCAGGGCTAAGTATAGGAAGTGACACATTCAATCCTCTACAGTTCCAACTTCTTATTGACCATGTCACAGGACATCTGGGTGACGAGAATGTATGTTATTTGTGTTTGTAAAGTGTAAATTATTATACTCAATATATTCTAATATGGATAATTTTTGTTCGAAATCACTCAGGAGCAATCCATAGCATCAAACATAGTACGCATTGTGGTTGTTGGGAATTCAGTGCATATTTCACCAAGGTTTGTCAATGGTCAGGTAATGACATTCAAGTTTCACATGTTTTCTGTGGCACATACTCCATTTGTACCTATTTAACTGTCGCTGTGGGAACCGTGCTGGTCAAACTTTCTTAAGTTTGACTAGGATTGTAGAAAATATCTTTAAATAAAGTTATTATAGAAATAGATTCAATGATCTATTAATGGTACTAATTATATATTATAATATTAGTTTTCTTGTATATATTTGGTTAAAGTTAAGTATGTTTGACTTTTGGGGAAGCGAGAGTGATAGTTAAAAAAGGACGGAGGGCGTATTGTGTTGCTTCAGTATCTCATACTAATGATTAGTTTCATTATGTCAGACGGTACCATCAAAAGATCAATCAAGGATAGCAGAACCTATTAAGGAACTGGATATAATGCTTACCCAGGTTAAATACATTGTTTTTTTCTTCCATCTAGTCATCGCAACAATTCTGCTCTGACATTGACCTTTATGTAATCCATGTTATCTGCAGCTTGTGGCTTCGTTGCCTGTAGATATGATGCCGGGGTGTCATGATCCGGCAAATTTTTCTTTGCCTCAGCAGGTAGGCTATTGACGTGGATACATACTTTTGATTTGTACTAGTAGCACTCAAGTGTGCATTTTGTGCATGCATGGCTAACACCTTGTTTGACTGTAGCCTCTGCACAGATGCCTTTTCTCTGGGGCATCCACCTACAACACTTTTTCGTCATGTTCAAATCCCCATCAATTCGAGCTTGACAGTGTCCAGTGAGTGCCACTCTCATTTGACTAACCTCAATATTTAAGCACTTGAAGGTTTTGATGCAAGAAAGTTCTTTATGTAGATTTCTTGGAACATCTGGTCAGAACATAGATGACCTGTACAAGTACTCTGATGCTAAAGACAAGCTGGAATTCATGGAAAGAACACTGAGATGGCGCCATCTTGCTCCTACTGCTCCAAATAGCCTAGGTAACTCTTTGCTTCCAGCTCAAATTGGCACACGAACTGCTCCAAAATAGTGAGATAACTATTATCATAACCTATTTTATTTGTATGGTAATCTGTGAATGATTTGGTGATCAATTTTTTAGGGTAACTGTACAATCCAGAGCTAGAAAACACTTATTTACATTTTTTTCTATTCAGGCTGTTATCCATACACAGACAAGGATCCTTTCCTTGTTGAAAGTTGCCCGCACGTCTACTTTGTTGGGAATCAAGATAAATATGAAACTCGACTGTTGGAAGGTAGTACTTCATGTAAAGCTTTATAACATTTCTTGAACATCCAACTTACCCTCCTTGTTATCCAGGGCAAGAAAAACAGAAAGTGAGGCTAATCTCCATCCCAAGGTTCTCGGAGAGTGGAGTTGCTGTAATGGTATGTTCTTATATGATTGAGTACCAGTAGATCCACTTTTGTTATCTTGGTAGACAAAAGAGAAGAATTCTAGATCCAGACATTTGTTACTTTTACGATAATGGCATAATAAAAATCCAAAGCTAAACAACATGTTCCACTTTCTTCTACTCCCTATGTTCCAAATTATATGCCGTTTTGACTTTTTGGCACAGATTTTGCTATGTATCTAGACATACGTTATTGTCATGTACGGCCGCACTTACAGGCGCCGTCGTGACGCCAGGAGGGCTGCAGATCGCGCAGCCAAGGCAGGCGCCACAATCAGTGGCTAAGTTTAGAAAGATAAGGATTAGTTGCCCTCTTGCATGCCTTAATAATAGGAGGGATTGGTTAAGATTAGTTTCCTTTTCATATGCCTTAATAATAGGAGAGATTGGTTAAGATTAGTTTCCTTTTCATATGCCTTAATCATAGGAAAGGTTGGTTGAACCAGAAGCTATATATATGCCGTGTAATAGGCTGGGAAATAATCAAGAAAGATCAATTATCCAAAACTGCTCTTCTCCCTTGCCTCTCTCAAGCCACCGGTGAGGAATCCCTCACGGTGAAGGTCTGGAGCGCGACTACGAACTGCGGCCCAGGCATTCTTCGGCGAGATCGTTCGCCTCCATGGGATTCCTCAGTCCATGGTGTCGGACCGGGACTCCGTGTTCACCTCGGCGTTCTGGAAGGAGTTAATGCGCCTCACAGGCACCAAGCTGCACATGACGTCCGCCTTCCACCCGCAGTCCGATGGCCAGACGGAGGCGGCCAACAAAGTCATCATCATGTACCTCAGGTGCTTCACTGGGGACCGGCCCCGTCAGTGGCTACGTTGGCTACCGTGGGCGGAGTACGTCTACAACACGGCGTACCAATCATCACTCAGGGACACTCCTTTCAAGGTGGTTTACGGTAGGGATCCTCCCTCCCTCCGTTCTTATGAGCCTGGCGATACCCGGGTGGCGGCGGTGGCCAAGACAATGGCTGAACGCGAGGAGCTCCTAGCGGATGTTCACTACCGTCTGGAACAAGCCCAGGCCGTCCAGAAGAAGTTCTACGACCGCCTGCACCGACCGGTCTCCTATACCGTGGGCGACTGGGTGCTGCTGCGCCTGCGTCATCGGGCAGCCTCCTCCCTTCCCCACGCGCCCAAGGGCAAGCTGAAGCCACGCTTCGTCGGGCCGTATCAAGTCACAGAGCTCATCAATCCGGTGGCAGTTCGCCTAGCGCTACCTCCGCGTGCCAAGTTGCACGATGTCTTCCACGTCGGCCTTCTCAAGAAGTTTGTCGGCGCCCCACCAGCTACACCACCTCCTCTTCCACCCACTCACAATGGGGCGGTGATCCCAGAACCGGAGCAGGCTGTTCGGTACAGGTTGGCCAGGGGTATTCAGCAGGTGCTCATCCGCTGGAAAGGGCAGGCCACTACTGATGCTACATGGGAAGATGTCGCCGACTTCCGCGACAAATTTCCCCATTTTCAGCTCGAGGACGAGCTGATCGTCGAGGGGGGGAGAGATGTCATGTACGGCCGCACTTACAGGCGCCGTCGTGACGCCAGGAGGGCTGCAGATCGCGCAGCCAAGGCAGGCGCCACAATCAGTGGCTAAGTTTAGAAAGATAAGGATTAGTTGCCCTCTTGCATGCCTTAATAATAGGAGGGATTGGTTAAGATTAGTTTCCTTTTCATATGCCTTAATAATAGGAGAGATTGGTTAAGATTAGTTTCCTTTTCATATGCCTTAATCATAGGAAAGGTTGGTTGAACCAGAAGCTATATATATGCCGTGTAATAGGCTGGGAAATAATCAAGAAAGATCAATTATCCAAAACTGCTCTTCTCCCTTGCCTCTCTCAAGCCACCGGTGAGGAATCCCTCACGGTGAAGGTCTGGAGCGCGACTACGAACTGCGTAGCCGCGGTCCAGCGACGTTGGGCGTCGAGGCGCTTGACAGTTATATAGCAGATACATAGAAAAATTGATGTACCAAAAAAGTCAAAGCGACTTATAATTTAGAATGGAGGGAGTAATAACTTTGGACAGTACAGTGTACACTTGCTTTATTTGATATTTTCCTTGGCACTGATTCACATTGGATATAATAAGATCAGTTGGTAACAAAAATATCTCTTTATGCTAATGCAGCTCAATCTGAGGAACTTGGAATGCAGCACATTGAGTTTCTCAACAAGCTTTGATGCCTGAATATGCTCTGATGTTTGGAAGTGCAGAAGACTTCAATGTACAATGTTGAGCGGCATGACCACGAGGGTGTATTTGTACTAGAGCAGTTCTTTATTAGATGTATGATGATGACCTTAGGTTTTCCCAAGTAGATCTTTTAGAATGCAGATGCTGTAACTTGTAACCACAACCGAAACTGAGGCTGGACCGAGTGTAGCGTTTAACAATCGAGTTGGTGCTCATGCCTCGTTTTGCAATCACAATCAGCAGGCACGTTTGTCAGATGTTCTACTCTTTTATCATCATTTCTGTGCGTCTGTAATGAACACTCGGGCCAAATATTTGGAGTAAAAACATCAACTCACCAGGCGGTAGCTGATTGAACGATCAAACAATACATAACAGTAAGGGTGTGCTGAGTCTGGGAAACTTAGCACCAAACATTTGAATTGCTGCAAAATCATGTTAACTCGTCAATGATCACGTGAAATAAATTATACATCTCCTGAACTGAAACAGGAGGAAATCAGGTCACTCAGGTACTGCACATCTTTCAGTGGCTACAGCTAGAGGCCACCACAGCAAACTGACAAACCGCAGCAACAGATCCATTTCTGCGGCCAGTGCTCTCCTATCTCCTCCATTCCCCTCGTGTCTTCGCCATGGTCGCCATCTCCGCTCACCTCATCGCCACTCTTCCGTCTCTCCCGACACTCCGGCCCTGTCCTCGCCGGCTTCAGCCGAGCGCCTTCGCTGCATCCGAGGCCCCGCACCGAGCCCCCGCCCCCGGCGTCGCCCTCCGTGGCTGCAGGTGCGTCCTCTTCCCTACTTAACCCGATCGCATTCGCTGGGAATTTTTCTCGCCTTGCTTGATTTTAGCTGTTGCAATCTGCCCTGTTAACCTGATTGCACGATTGGATTCAGTTACCTAGGGACGCAGTTTTCCAGATAGGCACTAGAGAACAAAACGGGACCGATTTGGTGTTGGCGCTGCTGAAACAATCTGAAATAACGGATTAGATATGTTCACCCCTTTTGAAAAATTGCTGCTTACGCGCTTCATTTCTTAAGAAAACTGTACTGATATGTTAGTGTTAGAATAGTGTTTCTGCCACTCACTTCACAAAGGTTTACTGTATATGGCTGGGAACTGCTTAGGTTATACGGAATGGACAATTCCATACTCTGTGTTCTGTCTAGGGGTGGCAATGAGCTCTAAATTTTACACTATAAAATTTAAGGACCGGATCGGATTAGGACCAGGCTCTATTTCTATTCATTTTTGAACTAAAATTAGTTAATGGCTAAAACAAATTGTGAAGAGATATTTGGACCGTGATCCATTACCATCCCTAATTCTGTCTACCCCTAGTTCTGTCTCCTGGTAGCTGCACACTAGGAAGAAGTGCCTAAGCGATTTCAACGAGGATACAACTCGATGGCGCTGATGGATGCCGTGGAAGGAAAGAAATGACAACTTTTACAAACGAGGCAATTGTAGTAATCCTGAATTCCGGCTCACTTTTATTTTTTAATAGAGATAGCGTTGAGCTCAGTTTGGAAAGTTATTCCCTCGAGCGTGTCTGTGTTTGTTCCTTTCCTTTTTTCTGGCTTTCCCTTTTTAGGATCGAGATGCATATAAATAGATGACTAATATAAGGAAAAAATAGTTGTGGTTACACAACACAAGAAATTTAAGTGTGTTATCGTGTTCTTGAGAGTTCATGGTGATCGGTTTATAATCGCTGGACCTTCAATTATCACCAAACGATGGTCATGGAGGACGAGAGGTCGCCGCGTCTCACCCTCGCCAACACCGCGTAGAGAGCGCCTTGAGGTCATGATCCAACACACCATCGTGGAGACATCCGCCGCCTGAACTTAGTTCCCTATGCTCACACGCACCAACTACCAGGAGTGGACAATGTTGATGCATGTGAACTTGGACGCGACAGGGTGTAAGTGGTGTTACACCGTCGAGCCAGAGAAAGACGAGGTGATCGTCTACTGCCACGACCGCTTGGCGTTCGTTGGGCTCCTGCGCTTTGTGTCGCCCGATATGTTGGTCGGTCTTTACAAGAGGAGAATGACGACAACAACGTGGGCGTCAATTAAGCAGATCTGCATCGAGGTTTAACGGGTGTGTGAGGCCAACACACATCAATTCCACCGTGATTTCATCACCTCGGTGTGGAAGGAGGCAGAGAACATGAAATATTTCACGAATCGCATCACTAGGCTTGCTGCTGGTATGCATCTCGGCGACAACATCACCCACGTTGAGGTATTGTGGAAGATGCTGCAGGTCGTGCCAGAGCACATGGCTCAGGTGTCGATTTCCTTCGAAACCCTGTTCAACATCAACATCTTCGTCGAGGAGGTGGTTGCACGCCGTCGAGCAGCGACACAAGCCGACGACCATCATCAACAACCAGGGACGATTGTTTCTTTGTGAAGAGGACTAGCTCGATAGGCTTAAGCTCCACAAGTTCGAGGAGAGAGGCCACAGGAGTAGCTCTAGTGCCGACAGCAGCAAGAAGTGTGGTGGCCATAAGCGAGGTCGTGGGCACGTCAAAGGCGAGAGGTTTGGCTCCGTATCGCCCAATTGCTACAAGGACCAATCCGACGTTGAATAGGCCCTCAACCGCAACTAGTGCAAGCATTGTGGCAAATACGACCATTGGGCCAGGGATTGCTACGTCGCGCAAGCTGAAGAAGACTCAGAGCTCACGCTGCTGATGGCCCGAGCTACTGTCTTCCCCAATGTGCCACTGCCACCATGAGCCGACACTACTCTATCTTTATTCGAGCCATGGACCCTACACATCGTTGATAGGAACGTCTTCATGTAGATCGATGGTGAGACAGAGTGCGACGACAACCTCTGGTGCCTCGATAGCGGGGTAACCAACCACATGTCGGGTTGTCATGACGTCTTAAACTCTTCACCGACATTGACATGGCGATACACGACACTGTCAAATTTGGCGATGACTCAAAGGTCGCAATCGAAGGATCTAACACCGTGTTGTTCGAGGGCAAGACCAACGAACACCTCCCGCTCACAGGGTTGTACTTCATCTTCGGACTGACCACCATCGTCGTCAACCTCGGCAAGCTAGACGAGGATGATTGCGATGTCCACACCAAGCACGATGCCCTTCAGATCTATGGTGACAAGAGGTGCTTGATCATTCGAGTCCTTAGGTCGATGAACTGCCTGTACATGCTACGCATGAAGATTGGGCGGTTGTTGTGTCGGACGACATGTGTCAGCAACAACACGTGGCTATGAAATGAGTGCTACAGACACCTCCACTTCGATGCCCTGTGCAAGCTCAACCAGCAGTGCATGATGCACGAACTGCCCCACGGCGAGCACATCCACTAGCTATGCGCCGACTGCGTCACCACCAAGATGGAGTTTGTTCTTGTCGCAGGCGAAGCGATGGACAGTGGACCTGGTCCATGGCGAGCTGTGCAGCCTCATCACGCCGACGACACCCGGTGGTAAGCAGTACTTTTTTTGCTGGTTGATAATCGGAGCATGTACATGTGGGTGGCGTTGCTCGCCGCCAATAGCGACACACTGTTGTTAAAAAGTTCGAGGCAAAGGTGGAGGTGGAGACAAGTTGGTGTTTATGCGTGCTACGCACTGACAACGAGGGTGAGTCCATCTTTGCTGAGTTTGAGGAGTATTGGGCTAAATACGGTGTCAAGCGGCACGGCAGCATATGACACCATACAAGCTGCATCAGAATGGTGGCGTCGAGCAGTGGAACAAGACTGTTGTCACCATGCCGCGTAATCTACTGAAAAGCCAGAACATGCCAACAATGTTCTGGGGTGAGGCGGTCACCACCGTCGTCTCCCTACTGAACCGAGCACCCACTAAAGTCATCGACAGTATGGCATCGTATGAGGACTGGCATGGGCGCAGGCCGAGTGTCCACTTCCTGTGCACTTTCGAGTGCGTGGTATGTGTCAAGATGACGAAGCTGCACCTGAAGAAGCTCGATGACCGTGACACTCCAATTGTCTTGTGCGGCTACGAACCAGACGCCAAGACGTGGTACTTCTACGATGCGGCGACACATCACATCGTCGTGTCTAGGGACACAATCTTTGACTAGCAGACGTCTTAGAGTTGGAAGGACGAGGACGGAGACATGAGACCGACACACACCTCGTCATGGAGTACCACTCAATGGAGATAGACATCAAGTGTGTCGACGCCGATACCATTGCACGCTTATCAGAGCTCTCGATGATGCCAACCTCTGCAGCGAGCCTGACATTTCCAAGGAAGGCACACTAGTGATGTCACTCGCGATATCGATCCCTACCCTTGTGACTAGCACCGGCAACGACTGCTCCTCTTTGTATACATTACCGGCAACGACTCCACTACTCTAGCCTCTAGCCAGAGTTCATCTCATCGCCTTCGAAAGCGGAGGAATAATGGAATGACGACAACGATGATGTCATACCGAGGTACCGCACCATCAACAACATCCTCGGAGCGACGTCATCTCCTGGCTTCGCTTCGCCACAAGTAGGTGTTTAGCTTCATCTGCATATCGAGGAGGAGCCAGCCACCTTCGCCAAGGCTAAGAAGCACCAGTCGCGGCGTCGCGCCATGATTGGGGAGATAGACTCCAGAGAGCAATCAAATATAGCGTCTGGTGCCTCTTCCGTCTGGTCAGCGGCTGATCAGGTTGAGGTGGGTGTATAAGGTGAAGAACGTCGTCGCCTCGTCGGTGAGGTAATCAAGCATAAGGCATGACTTGTTGTAAATGGCTATTCCCAATAGCCAGGTGTGGACTTCGATGAGGTCTTTGCACCTATGGCCCGTATTGAGTTAGTGCAACTGCTGCTGGCACTCGCCGCCTAGGAGTGATGGTCGGTGTACCATATGAACGTCAAGTCCGGGTTCTTGAATGGCGAGTTGGTCGAGGAGATCTATGTCAGGCAGTCTGCCAGCTTCATCATTGTCGGCTTCGAGGACAAGGTGCTGCTCCTAGATAAGATGCTTTACAAACTTCGTTAGGTACTGCACGCGTGGAATGACAAGCTCGGCGAGATGTTGGTGGCGCTTGGCTTCAGCCACAGCACGTCGGATCATGTTTTATTGATGTCAAACAGGAGACAGCTGGTGCTTAGCTTCTCTAATGCTACCAGTTCAGATCCCATCAATTGGTTGTAAATGAGCTGAATTTTGATGGGATTTAGTTTTCATTCTGAACTTCAGCTCGTCTACAGGCCCCTCAGTCGAACGGGTGTGTGGATTTGTGACTTTGCAAAAATTACACACATACTAGGAAAGAAGCATCTCTGTAATTATGATTTGACATTCTCCTTGTTTTTTGTGAGTTATGCATGCAGTTTTAGGGTTTGTAAAACATCGCTAAGAGTCTACAGAATTCTATACACATACAAGGAGCTATGCATGCAATTTCATTGGCACATTCTCTTGTCCCTGCTTGCATGACAGTGGTAAAGAGAGTTCATTACATTTTGATAGGAATCAAGGGCATCACATGTCCATTTCACGTGCATCGACACACACACACACACACACATATATGCATCTTTGAGTTAGCTACTTGGTTCATGACAGGGAAGTTGATCGAGCCATTATGATCATAATAACTTCTCTACGTATGGAATATGATCGCAGAACTTATGCACTGCAACTTGCATGTTCATATTCAGTAATGGCAAGGAGCACCAATTGCATTCTCTCAGTTATTACTCTTGCTATTTTTATACAGCAGGCGTTGCAGTCCTTCCGTAAGAAGATTTCATGGGTTTCAGAATGCAATAAGCTTTGGGAAGGAGCATAACAGGCGAGCCCTACTTGCTTCAGGCAGAGGTTCTCCTAGCTCCAGTGACGATGGCTCGAGTTCTCCTGATGGCCCACCTGTCCTGACCATTCTGGCAGGTGTCACCGTGTTCCTTCTTGTCCTCTGGGTCGTTGGATCGGTCGTTACCTGGATTGTGGGCTTGGTCTTTGGCGCTGCGAAATCTTAGAAGGTGGATGGTAGGCTACCAATCAGTTGTATATACTTTATTTGTGTTGGAATCGTTACATTGAATAGCTGCATTTGATGCTCTTTTTTTTCTGACGGAAAGTCTCGTTTATATAATTTCAATTGCCTTTTGTGCCGTTATCTGTCCGAGGTACTGCTTAGTTTTTATTTTTTTTCCTCGTCCTGAAAAAAAAACTGCTTTACAACAGAGAGATGCTTTAGAGAAAACCTCATAGTATTTGTTGAGCATTGCAGCCTGTGCACATGCAAGGACGCCCTGGCCAGTGAATCTTTTTTTTTTCTGTGTTGCAGAGCAACGATGTTTTGCATGCCCTGTTTCTTGCTACCAGTAGCCAGTGTACAAGCACACAGTCTGCTTTCGCGTAATTTGATATTAGAGTACAGATGGTTTGAACTCGTCGTGATGCTGACGCATCATTTTTACTGCTGGCTGGTATCGCTTTCAGGCTTTCAGCTTTATCTAAAGTACTTCGTACAGCTATAACGGCATTTCGTACATGTCTGGTCCTGAGAGGCGCCTCCGTTTTTTGCATTTGTTTGTAGCTGGACGGTACAGTATGTAGTTTGATCCCTGTCTCCCCAGTTTTCGCTGCAAGATCATTCCTCTGCTGCGTTGCACGAATGGGCGCCCAACAGGGAGGTAGGCAACCAAGCTAGCACTTCTGCATTGTAGGCAACGTCCCGTTCCTATACAACACTATAGCTGTTGTACAAAGTTAGACTTTTTTTCAGCTATATTTTAATTCAGAAAATAAACAACTGTTGATAATAGAAGGTGTATGTCCTGTTCCTATGCAACACCACAGCCGCCACACCTGGACGTCACTGTAGCAGAAACCTTCCGCTGAGCTCTGGAGCGGAAGAAGAGAGAAATGTGCACAGAGCAAGCCCGGAGTGTCAGGACGCCAAAACAGTTTCCATGGCACTGCTCATGAGTCATGAATCAGACCACCCCCAATCCATTCGTGCCATCGCTGTCGTCACGACTCACGAGCGAGCGTGATCGCGTCTAACGGCCCGAATCATCAAGCGCTGGCAGTCACGGGAGAAATAAAAACTAGCCCACCCATCCGGCAGTCCGGCTGCCAGGCGCGCCAGCGCGGTGGACCAGCGCGCGGCCGATGCAGGCCCCCGCGTCCGGCAACGTCGCGCGGGCGCGGCACGTGAGATCCACACCGCACCCGCGCTCCCCAACGGCTATATTCGACCCGTCCCCACCAAAACCCCCCGCATTTAAATCCCCCGCGATCTCCCGCCGCTCTCCTAGTCCTCCCCGCATCCCACCACCACCCGACCCAGGCACCCGCCCTCCTTCCCTCAGCGCTTGCCGGCCGACGCACTGCTTGCTCTCATCTCCATCCGCCTGTCTGTCTGTCTGTCTGTCTGTCTCCTTCCATTGACAGCCGTCGATGGCGACGCCGCCTCCGCAGAAGCAGCAGCCGCAGCAGGTGTCGGTGCAGCACGTGGGCAGGGCGTCCTCGGACGAGCTCCTCCGCAAGTTCGCGGACCCGGACGCGCCCCGCGCCGCCGCCACCCCGCCGCGCCGCAGCCTCAAGCGCTCGTCCCGCCGCGTGGCGTCGGGGCTCTCCGCGCGGGACTCCGACGCGTCGGCGGCCGCGGGCGTCACGGCCGCGGCGCTGGCGGCGCCCAAGCGGCGGCGGAGCATCGGCGGGTCCACCGGCCTGCTCCTGCCGACCGCCTCCGCGAGGAAGGCCCGGGCACGCCGCGCGCGCGCCGACGACGCCGCGGGCATCGGCCTCCTCCTGGCCGCGCTGGAGCGGGTGAGCAGTTCTTCAGATGTCTCGTTCCTCTTTTTTTTTTTTGCCCTCGTTGCATCGGGCACTGCCTGATTCTGGTTTGCTTGCTCGTAGACGTGGAGGAAGACGGTGGCGGGGGCGTCCAAGATGTTCGTGGAGAGGCACCGGACCAACCACGTCCTGCTCATCAGCGACATGGTCTGAGCGCAGACCCTGCTGGCGCTCCCTCTCTCGTCTGCTCGGGTTTGATCGCTGAGATGTTTCATTCGTTGGATTCAGCATTCGTTTTAGAAGCAGGTAGCAGAATAAATCGGCTGGCGGTGCAGTCCAGGTTCCTCGTTCCCTCCCTGCCAGTTGCCACTGTGATTTCCCTTGTGTTTACGTTTGTGATTTCTTTCTTTCTTGTTCTCTCTCTCTCTATATCTGGTGGCGAATCATTGTGCCAGCGACCACGTTGTAAATTGAAGTTTGCAAACTACGTTATACCAGCCAGCGTTGTGCTAAGAAATGGATTTACACCATTCGTCAGTACGTGTGCTGTTTTATACTCTGTTGTGGTTTGCAATTTGTTAATTATTGGGCTTGGATCTTAAACCAGATAATGGGCCTCGTGGGCTCAGTCCACACATACTGTGTTCCAAAGTCCAACAGTCCAAAGGAACATCCACTAGCTAGAGATGCAAAGATATTGTAGTTCCAGTGTCTCCCCACGGCAGCATTGCGTTTGCTTTGCAGCTTCAGATTGTGCGCCAGAAAGGCGCTTTAGGCCCCGTTTGGTTACCCCAAACTAAAGTTTAGCCCCTGTCCAATCGAATGTTTGAACCTCCGTTTCGGGTATTAAATGTAGTCGGATTATAAAACAAATTTGTCAGCCGAAGATTAAAAGACGAGACGAATCTAGTCCAGTTGGTTGGGTCTATATTTCATACTCCTATTTGAAAGTCAAACGCTTGATGTGACCCGGGCTAAACTTTAGCAGGGGCAACCAAACACCCCCTTAATAGGCTCTCTATTCATTACCACTTGCAGGATCATCAGCGCTTAGGCTGCAGATTTTGACATGACTGGCTCCGAAAGGCCGTGGCGGAATACGCTCATCGTTCGATGGGGCCCACCCTTTTTCGGTATCCCTGCACTCAGCAGCAAAGAGAGCTAGCAAACCCTCTTCGTTAAGCAAACACACGCATGCTGGCTCATCAGCCAGGCACCACTATCCTGCGCGCACACAGGCCGGACTCAAAAGTCGTCTTTCCCTGGGCGACTGGGGTGTGGTGTGGGGTCGGTCTAATCTTCCATTTCCATCGCTGAACCTGACCTGTACATTGACGAGAGGGATCGTGACACCTGGATTGAAAATCTGAGTCGCCACCCAATTAAAAGCAAAAGCACGAAACGGAAGCCGGACACGTCGGTTCGTCCCTATGGGTGGCTTGCACCATTCAACGCATGCACATGACAAGGATCATTATAGAGTAGACAGATACCAACACAACAAGGTAACAATTATGTAGCTTTCGGCTTTAATTTCGCCAGAGCTACGTACAAGTACAATACAATAGGTTGCGGTCTCGCCTATCCTCCCCACTCCCCACCCCACACACCCACCGGAAAACGGAAATAACTAGGTATAATAGGTTGGGGTTGGGCCCCGCCGTCCCGTCTTCGGGTAGGCGAGCTGAGCTGGGCCTTTTCCGCGCGCGGCCGCGGCGGAGTCCTTGCCCGCGATCCGAGGGGAAGCAAGGCTGCTGCCAGAGTGACGACGCTTTGCAGCGGTTACTAGAGAGAGAGATAGAGAGATCTGGCCGGTGGTGGCGATTCATTCAGGGGTTAGCTAGTAGTTTTATCCATCCGAGTCCGAGTAACCGGCGGCCGGATTGCTCGATCGAGAAGCGACGTGATCGTGAGTGACCCTGCCTAGCTACCGGATTGCTCGAACGGAACGGATAGCGATGCATACATACATACACATACGATACGAGCACAAAACCTTCCTCAGATTGATGGTGATGATGATGTTACCGGCCAGCCGGCCGGTCGGTGAATGAAGAGGCTGGTGCCGTGCGGTGTGCGCTCGGTAACGTGTCAGTCGTGCGGACTGCGGGTCCGTGTCATCACAGATCGCGGAGGACGCCACCGCACGCTTTGCCGACGACGCCAAGCCCACCCGGGCCTCCGCGGAAGGCGTCGCGCGCACGCACTCGCCAGACGCCAGTCCACGGCTTTGCGCCATCTCGCCCGCCCCTCCATGTGGCCCCAGTTCAGTATATACTGTATAGATCCAGATATCAAGCTGGATCGACTCGTCTTCAGTTGGCTCGATATAAAGATGTAATCGAATCGAATTCGGACGAATATCATCATAATCATATATGTTTTTATATTGATTTGAATTCGAATTTGAATACAGATAGCTTCGGATACGAATATGGATGTTCTCATATACAGATACGGATAATCGTGTGTCGAATCTGGAATTATTCGGATACAGATAGCGCCGTTAACAAATATTTTATTAGATATCGTGTAAGACATCATTCCAAACATACCGTAGTTCTTGTAATTATTTAGCCCCTCTTTGAGTCTAAACTTTTTTTAGGATTTTATGTGGATATATGCTACACCTTCATAGAATTCCATGAAATTGTAAGGCTATTTCGTGTATTATTAATTTCTTTATGTAGAAAATTATTAAAATGCAATTAAATTTATAGAGTAGTCTAGTGTTGATTAAAAATTACAAATAAGTTATCAAAACTAATAAATATTTTACAAGAATATAACCTCAAGTACCCACATAAAAAAATGATGAAGTATTGTTTATGTTCAAACTTGGATACTTATGGTGATTTCATAGGTAACTCACACAAC
This sequence comes from Zea luxurians, assembly GCA_029449295.1. Taxonomy (NCBI): domain Eukaryota; kingdom Viridiplantae; phylum Streptophyta; class Magnoliopsida; order Poales; family Poaceae; genus Zea; species Zea luxurians. The sequence continues at coordinate 349,273 of JAOPSE010000507.1, forward strand.
AAGTGGAAGTGAAATGAAATAAATGTTGGCGTCTTGTGGATTTTATGGTTCAAACATTTTTGAGAATGCTATGTGGACATATGTTGCCCCTATGTTAAATTTCATGAATTTCTGAGACTACTTTGTGTACTTTTAATTCCTTTATGTACAAAATCATCAAAATGCAATTAAATCCATAAAATATTTTAGTGTCAACCAAAAATTGCAAATAAGTTACCAGGACCAATAAGTATTCTATAAGAATATAACCTCAAGTCCCTATGTGAAAATGATTGAAAGTCGCCTAGAGGGGGGTGAATAGGCGAAACCTGAAAATTATAAATTTTGAATACAAACTTCACCCAAAGGTAGCGTTAGAACAAATAATGATGAAACTAGAGTGCAGAAGAGAGTTCTTCTTGCTATGAGTTGCTCAATCAATGCAGATAACTTTAGGAGTTAACTCAAGACGATTGCAAGCAAGAGAACTGAAAGAGAGGGGAGAGGAAGGCACAAATCGCAATACAATATTAACACAAAGATACAGACGATTTATTTTCTGAGGTTCAGTACCAAGGAACCTACTCCCCATTGAGGAGGTCAAGTAGGCCAAGTCTTTTTCAACCTTTTCCCTCTCTCAAACGGTCACTTAGACCGGTTGAGCGCTTCTTAATCTCGAGGGTCAATCGGACCCCGCAAGAATCACCACATAATTAGGTGCCTCTTGCTAGCTTTACAAGTCACTTAAGAGTTTAGAAGGAGATGAAGAAAGCACGATCAAGAAACCAAGCAACAAAAGATCACAATGTCAACTCTCTTGTGTCTCTCTAAAGCGCTAATCACTAATGATTCTCGAACATAATTATGACACTTGGAGATGGAGTTGATGCTTTGAGTGTGGATGGAGTGAAGTCTTTGCTCCTTGCAATGACTATGATTTGTGTAAGCTTGGATGTGTTCAATGAAGGTGGTTGGGGTTGAATTTATAGCCATCAACCACCACATAGTCGTTGCCAAGTTTCTGCCACACACGGACGACCCGCACCCCTGGGGCGGACGGTGCGTCCCTGCACATCAATGGCTAGTATAAGGAAAATGGACCCCAGGTCATTTGGCTCAATAGGCTTTGGTGTTTGATGATCAGCACAACCTGTGGACTAATATGTTTGTTAGTGTTTATGTTTGTAGTTCACAGGATGCGAAGAGGATTGGACTAAGCCAATGAGGATGCAACACCTCAAAAAGACATAAAAAGAAACATAGAAGTCCAATACTCAATAACAAAAGAAGCCCAAAAGAAACAGTGAAGAAATCCAAGAAAAGGGCAGTCAGCCAGCGCCTGGTGGCGCACCGGACAATGAACAATAACTGTCCGGTGGAACAACCGGACAGTTTGCGTAGAGGGGCCCGCGGACAGGCACCCTCGGGCTGTAGCAACAGACTATCCGGTGTGCACCCGACAGTCTGGGTAATGGTCGGATCCAACTGTCGACTGCTACAGACCCAAACGGTCAGCTGACGTGGCAGGCACCGGACAGTGAACGGTGCCCTGTCCGGTGCGTCCGTCGACAGAAAGCTGTTGCTTTCTGTCCAACGGTTAGAAGTGTAAGGAGAGGCTATAAATACCCCCAAACCGACCATTTGGAGGTGTGGGAGCCCAAAAAACATACCAAGGCATATAGTAGACATTTCCAAGTGCTCATACACCTAAGTGCTTGATAGAATCACTCGGTGATTAGCATAGGTGTTTGGTGAAGTGCTTAGGTTAGTTAGACCGCTTTAGCGTTTGCTCTAGGTGAATCCTAGTTAGCTGAGTGAGTTTAGAAAAACCACACAAACCCTCGGCTCTTGCGTGAGCCATTGTAATTGTACCGAGTGGGACGAGAATCTTGCGAGATAGTGACAACCGAGTTTGTGTCACGTTCGCCACCGTGTACCGGAGGGAACGAGGCCTGCGACGTTTCAGCCAGAAGCTCGTTAGTGGAGACGGCTGGGAGCGTCCGAGAGTAGCCGGAAGCAGAGCACCACTTGCGCGTGGAGAAGGCCCGCGACTCTCTACGGAGTTACTCGATCGTGGTGCTTGGCCCTCGCGTGGGCTTCCCTTTGCGTAGGGGCACCAACGAGGATTAGTCGGGACCTTGCATGGTTCCGGATACCTCGGTAAAAATACCGGCGTCATCCACGAGAGTTTGCAATTCCACCTTGCTCTTTAGCTTCCGCATTTATATTAAGCATTTAAGTTTCAATCTTGTCTTTATACTTAGATTGTTTAGGATTGAAACTTAGACATTGCGGTAAAGATAACAACACTTAGACAAAACCTAGTTTGCATATTATAGATTATTTATTTGCACATGTTTTGCTTTAGGGATTTATTTATGGCCTAGTTTAGAGAGAACTTAGAAGTCATAATTCACCCCTCTTAGGTGTCACCTGTTTCCTTCAGCTAGAAACACAACGTTAGCAATAACGACTATATCAACGGCTATAAGTGCATTAAATGCGCCATCAGATGTCAGATAAAACAGTCGTGGACGGTCCGGTCGTGCACCCGGACGGTCCGCGAGGACGCTAAAAATGAAGTTTACCGAACCCGGCACCTTCGGGGTTTTCTGGTTTTCAACAGATGGGTCCATGTTTGGTATCAGATGGTACTCTTCTCTCCTTTGAACAGTCCGTAGCAGAGGTTCTGTGATTTGCATAGTTTCTGCCCGAAGCTCACCGAGGTGTCACGGGCTGTCCGTCAGAAGAGCTCGGACGGTCCGCGCATAGGTGAATTCTTCAAAAACCTCTCATGTCCGGAATAATCTACAATATTCTGGACAGTTGACTTAGAATTAAGATGGATAGACTTATGCACATGTGAAACAATTAACTAGGCAAACTAGTTAGCCCATTAGGTTGCGTTGTTCATCAAGCACCAAAATCAACTTAGAGGAAATAGTAAAGATCATTTCCCTTTCAATGATAAGCGAAGTATTAATTATGTTGAAACTTGGATACTTATGGTGATTTCACATGTAACTCACGCAATCAGTGGAAGTGAAATAAAAGAATAACTAGCATCTTATGGACTTTATGGTCAAAACATTTTTGAGAATTATATTTGAACATATGTTATCCCTCCGTCAAATTTCATGAAACTTTTAGTCTATTTGTGTATAATTAATTTCTTTCTCCAGAAAATCATCAAAATGAAATTAAATCCATAAAATATTCTAATGTCGACTAAAAAATTCAAATAAGGTACCAAAACTAATAAACATTTTATAAGAAGATAACCTCAATACCACATGTGAAAATAATAAAGTGAAGTATTGATTATGTTGAAATTTAGGTATTTAGGGTGACTTCACATGTAACTCATGCAACAAGTGAAAGTGAATTGAAAAAACGCTAGCATTTAATGGATTTCATGGTCCAAGCATTTTTGAGGATGCTATGTGGACATATATTGCCCCTCCGTCAAATTCATGAATTTTTGAGACCATTTATATATCATTATTATTCTACAAAATATTGTTAAAATGCAATAAAATTCATAAAATATTATATTGTCGGCCGAAAATTGCAAATAGGTTACCAGGACCAAAAAACATCCTATAAAAATATAACCTCAAGTCCCCATATGAAAATGGTAAATTAAAGTATTGATTATGTTGAAACTTGGATACTTGAGGTGATCCCACATGTAACTACTCGAATATCCAAAAGCCGAAATCTGGTAAGATATATGGGAAGATGCCTGAATATCCAAAATCTAAAATTCGGAAAGGTATCCGAGAAGATACCCGGATATCTGAAATCTATAGGATATTAGTCATCTCATATTCATATCGATACCCAAACTATACTATCCGAATTCGAACCCGAAATCCGAATTTCCCGCGGGTATACGGAAAAGCTATCCAACCGAATAATTGACCTCTTCGGACGACCGGATGACTGGATAACACTCGTACAGTTTACACCCCGAGCTCGGTATGATATAAAGATGACAATGGGTACCTGAAACCCAAATACCTGACGAGTTTTACCCGATATAAAAGCGGGTATGGGATGATTTTTTGCCTGCGAGTATGCTAATGAGCGAGAACCTCTACCCGTCAGGTGGACGGGTACGGGTGGGTAGTACCCATACCCATGTACCCCGTGGGTAAAATATACCCGCATCATATCTCTATTTACCATGTAATTAAAGTCGTCTTAGCTAAAAGAAAATACTTGTTCATTTATTGTTTGTTTACCTATCAAGTTATGTAACCATATGGTTTATTGTATTTTAGGTTAAACTTTTTTTATGTGTTTGTTTGACATTTTGAGTGATTGACACATTAGTATTTTATTCTTTTCTAGTGGGTACGGGCAATCCGACGGGTAAAATTACGCGCGTGGTACCGGTATGGATAAGGTTCTATACCCGCAACCTTATATGTGTAACCCAACTGGTAGGATTTTTTTGACGGATACAGATATGGGATGATAACTGTTGGGGGCCTTCGTCCTCCGAAGGTCCTCAAAAACATGATTTGACAATGTTTTCCAAGTGGATTATGTGAACAGGTATCTTCGGACTTAGAATTATGAATATGAAGCACGGCCAGGACGAAGCCTGAACCAGACGAAGGACGAGCGCAGCCGAAGCTGTGCGCAGGGAAGCTTCGGCGCGATGGCAGAGGGGGGAACCGACTTAGAGATGAAAAGACTACGTGGGCCTTGACAGATTTCCATAAGTCATTAACAAATGTAATGGACATGGATGTAATTTTACGTGGGCTGCGTCCCGCGTCTATAAATAGATGAACAGTACTCCCGTACTGTTCACGCTGACTTGGCATTGGCATTTGCGTCACGCTTGTACTTTTTACCTTCTCTCAAGACCGAAGGTACATTTGTAATTTGTAATCATTTCTGTTTCTCTGTGTTAATAAAATAGAAATGATTCTATGATTTACATTTCATGTTTTGTATACATCCTTCGTTATTACTTGTTATATTTACGAAGGTATGTCTCTTGTGACCTTCGTCCGGAACTCGTTATTCCCGAAGGGGAATAATGTCTGGTAGGACGAAGGGCCTTAACATTTAACACTTTTTATGTTGCCTTGTTCTTAATCCGAAGCATTTGAGAACAAGTCCCCAACAATAACCTCATGGGTACATACTCGTTGCCATCTCTAGTATGATAACGAGCTAGCTCGACTCAGCTCGTCATGTAGCTGGAGGAGCTACTCGACTCACCTCGTTTGGCAACCGAGCTAGCTCGATTAATTTGTGAGTTAATGAGAGCACCTAGAGGGGGGGGGTGAATAGGTGATCCTGTAAAACTTGAAACTTAAGCCACAAAAACTTGGTTAAGTGTTAGCACAATAATCGCCAAGTGGCTATAGAGGAGTCTCAACCAAACACAATAACCACAAGGATATCAATCACAGAGATAGCACGGTGGTTATCCCGTGGTTCGGCCAAGACCAACGCTTGCCTACTCCACGTTGTGGCATCCCAACGGACGAGGGTTGCAATCAACCCCTCTCAAGCGGTCCAAAGACCCACTTGAATACCACTATGTTTTGCTTTGCTTTTCTTAATCCCGTTCGTGAGGAATCTCTACAACTTGGAGCCTCTCGCCCTTACACTTGAAGTTCACAAAGAAGCACGGAGTAAGGGAGGGATTAGCAACTCACACAAGACACTAAGATCACAACAACTACACACACAAGACCCGGACTTAAGCTCAAAAGACTAGCACACTAGAACGGAGCTCAAATCACTAGAATGTCGAACAAGTGCGCAAGAATGGAGTGTGAGTGATCAAGAGTGCTTTAGGAATGCTTGGTGTTCTCCTCCATGCGCCTAGGGGTCCCTTTTATAGCCCCAAGGCAGCTAGGAGCCGTTGAGAACAATCCTGGAAGGCAGATCTTGCCTTCTGTCGACTGGCGCACCGGACAGTCCGGTGCACCACCGAACACTGTCCGGTGCAGATATCCTTCCTTATTTGGCGAAGCCGACCATTGGAGTCTGAGAGCCGTTGGCGCACCGGACACTGTCCGGTGCTCACCGGACAGTCCGGTGTACCAATGTGACCGTTGGTTCGGCCACGCATCACGCGCGGAATCCTCGGCCGACCGTTGCCCCGGCTGACTGTTGACTCACCGGACAGTCCGGTGCACCACCGGACAGACCGGTGAATTTTAGCCGTACGCCGTTAATCATCTCCCGAGAGCGACGAGTTCGCCTGTGAACGGCTCACCGGACAGTCTGGTGCACCACCGGACAGTCCGGTGAATTATAGCCGTACATCGCCGTCGAAGTCCCGAGAACAGCCTGTTCGCCAGAGCCATCCTGGCGCACCGGACACTGTCCGGTGCACCACCAGACACTGTCCGGTGAACCACCGGACAGTCCGGTGCACCCAGACTGAGCAGACTTTGGCTGAACAAAGCCATCTCATTTCCAACTCGATTTTTCCTGTTTCCAGCACTTAGACACAATACATTAGTCCATAAAACAATGTACTAAGTCTAGAAACATACCTTTTGACATGATTTGCACTTTGTCCACCACTTTGCATAGATTAGCACACAAGCACTTGTGTTGGCACTCAATCACCAAAATACTTAGAAATGGCCCAAAGGCACATTTCCCTTTCAATCTCCCCCTTTTTGGTGATTTATGCCAACACAACATAAAGCAACTAGAACAAGTGCAATATCAATGCAAATGAACACTCAAAATTGTTTTGATTCAATTTTGACATATATGGATCATACTTTGCCACCACTTGGTTTGTTTTTGCAAATCAAACTCCAATTACTATTTCTAAGTCAAATCCACATGTAGAGACATAAAGAGAGGTATTCCAACAGAAATTGATCAAGGATTTCAAAAACTCCCCCTTTTTCCCATAATCAACACTTCTCCCCACAAGAGGCCAACTTTTGACAAAAGAGACAATAGAAGAGTTTTGACAAACCAAAAGCTCTATTCTACTATTTTCAAAATTTCTCAAGTGGTAGCTAATCCATTTATTGCTTTGGCCTTTATTTTCTCCCCCTTTGGCATCAAGCACCAAAACGGGATCAATCTTGGCCCTTTAACCCCATTGCCTCACCAAAATCTTCAAATAAGAATACAAAGGCAATAAGAGTAAATGACATGAACTTGGAATAGGTTACCCTCTCACCGGAGTGCAGTGGAAGTCTTTCATGGTCCAAGTCCACCTTTTCCCTTTTCAAACCTCCTTTGAGACTAAAACAGGCAAACTCAAGCACATGGTTAGTCTCAAAGGGTCAAGTTGTAGCACAACTCCCCCTAGATATGTGCATCACTTGCACAAGGACTTGTGAGGTCCGGGGAGTGTTTGTACAACTTGAGCACCACAAGTAAGCAACAAAATGCAGAAGGAACATGATCAAAGGTATAAACACATGTATGCTATAAATCAATCCAAGTTCCGCGAATCTAGGACATTTAGCTCACTATGCAGCCTGCAAAAGGTCTTTTCATCTAAGGGCTTAGTGAAGATATCGGCTAGCTGGTTCTCGGTGCTAACATAAAACACTTCGATATCTCCCTTTTGCTGGTGGTCTCTCAAAAAGTGATGTCGGATGTCAATGTGCTTTGTGCGGCTGTGCTCAACAGGATTTTCCGCTATTCGGATAGCACTCTCATTATCACATAGGAGTGGGACTTTGCTCAGATTGTAGCCAAAGTCCCGGAGGGTTTGCCTCATCCAAAGTAGTTACACGCAACACTGTCCTGCGGCAACATACTCGGCCTCAGCGGTGGATAGGGCAACGGAAGTTTGTTTCTTAGAGTTCCATGACACCAGGGACCTTCCTAAGAATTGGCACGTCCCCGATGTACTCTTCCTATCGACCTTACATCCAGCATAGTCGGAATCTGAGTATCCAATCAAGTCAAAGTTAGACCCCTTTGGGTACCAGATCCCGAAGCAAGGCGTAGCGACTAAATATCTAAGAATTCGCTTCACGGCCACTAAGTGACACTCCTTAGGATCGGATTGAAATCTAGCACACATGCATACGCTAAGCATAATATCCGGTCTACTAGCACATAAATAAAGCAAAGAACCTATCATGGACCGGTATGCTTTTTGATCAACAGACTTACCTCCTTTGTTGAGGTCGGTGTGTCCGTCAGTTCCCATCGGCGTCTTTGCGGGCTTGGCGTCCTTCATCCCAAACTGCTTTAGCAAGTCTTGCGTGTACTTCGTTTGGGAGATGAAGGTGCCGTCCTTGAGTTGCTTCACTTGGAACCCAAGGAAGTAGTTCAACTCGCCCATCATCGACATCTCGAATTTCTGCGTCAGGAGCCTGCTAAACTCTTCACAAGGCTTTTGGTTAGTAGAACCAAATATTATGTCATCGACATAAATTTGGCACACAAAAAGATCACCATCGCAAGTCTTAGTGAAAAGAGTTGGATCGGCTTTCCCAACCTTGAAAGCATTAGCAATTAAAAAGTCTCTAAGGCATTCATACCATGCTCTTGGGGCTTGCTTAAGTCCATAGAGCGCCTTAGAGAGCTTACACACGTGGTCGGGGTACCGTTCATCCTCGAAGCCAGGGGGTTGCTCCACGTACACCTCCTCTTTGATCGGCCCGTTGAGGAAAGCGCTCTTCACATCCATTTGGTACAACCTGAAAGAATGGTGAGCGGCATATGCTAGAAAAATACGAATTGACTCTAGCCTAGCCACAGGAGCAAATGTCTCCTCAAAGTCCAAACCTGCGACTTGTGCATAACCTTTTACCACAAGTCGAGCCTTGTTCCTCGTCACCACCCCGTGCTCGTCCTGTTTGTTGCGGAACACCCACTTGGTTCCCACAACATTTTGCTTGGGACGAGGCACCAATGTCCAAACTTCATTGTGCTTGAAGTTGTTGAGTTCCTCCTGCATGGCCAACACCCAGTCCGGATCTAGCAAGGCCTCTTCTACCCTGAAAGGCTCAATAGAAGAGACAAAAGAGTAATGCTCACAAAAATTAACTAATCTTGAACGAGTAGTTACTCCCTTGCTAATATCACCCAAAATTTGGTCGACGGGATGATTCCTTTGAATCATTGCTCGAACTTGGGTTGGAGGTGCCTGAGGTGCTTCTTCCTCTTCACTTTGAACATCCTGTGCTCCCCCTTGATCATGCGCCTCCACTTGAGGTACCTGTTCGTCATCTTGGGTTGGGGGATGCACCATTGTTGAGGAAGATGGTTGATCTTGCTCCAATTGTTCCTGTGGTCGCACATCGCCAATCGCCATGGTGCGCATAGCGGCCGTTGGAACGTCTTCTTCATCTACATCATCAAGATCAACAACTTGCTCTCTTGAAGAGCCATTAGTCTCATCAAATACAACGTCGATAGAGACTTCAACCAAACCCGATGATTTGTTGAAGACCTTATACGCCTTTGTATTTGAATCATAACCTAATAAAAATCCTTCTACAGCTTTGGGGGCAAATTTAGAAGTTCTACCTTTCTTCACAAGAATATAACACTTGCTCCCAAATACACGAAAGTAAGACACATTGGGTTTGTTACCGGTTAGCAGCTCATACGAAGTCTTCTTGAGAAGGCGGTGAAGGTAGACCCTGTTGATGGCGTGGCAAGCCGTGTTCACGGCTTCCGACCAAAAGCGCTCGGGGGTCTTGAACTCTCCAAGCATTGTCCTCGCCATATCGATGAGCGTCCTGTTCTTCCTCTCTACCACACCATTTTGCTGTGGTGTGTAGGGAGCGGAGAACTCGTGCTTGATCCCCTCCTCCTCAAGAAACTCCTCCACTTGAAGGTTCTTGAACTCGGACCCGTTGTCGCTCCTTATCTTCTTCACTTTGAGCTCAAACTCATTTTGAGCTCTCCTGAGGAAGCGCTTGAGGGTCCCTTGGGTTTCAGATTTATCCTGCAAAAAGAATACCCAAGTGAAGCGGGAAAAATCATCAACTATAACAAGACCATACTTACTTCCTCCTATGCTTAGATAGGCGATGGGTCCGAAGAGGTCCATATGAAGCATCTCCAAGGGTCTTGATGTGGTCATCACATTTTTGGTGTGATGAGAGCCTCCCACCTGTTTCCCTGCTTGACAAGCTGCACAAGGTCTATCTTTTTCGAAGTGTACATTGGTTAGACCTATTACGTGTTCTCCCTTTAGAAGCTTGTGGAGGTTCTTCATCCCCATATGTGCTAAGCGACGATGCCATAGCCAGCCCATGCATGTCTTAGCAATTAAGCATGCATCTAGACCGGCCTCTTCTTTCGCAAAATCAACCAAATAAAGTTTGTCGTCTAGTACACCCTTAAAAGCTAGTGAACCATCACATCTTCTAAAGACAGACACATCTACATTTGTGAATCTCTACTACTCTATAAGACTCTAATGTAGACCATCCGTGCACCGTGGTTCTGCCTCCCACGCCGTGTTGGACCCACATGTCAGTGTCTCCCTTCCTCCCGTGCGCGCAGCACTTTGCTCTCCCCTTCTGTGCCCTCTCCCCTCTGCCCCTGCAACCCTAAACCCTTCGTCCGTCTTCGACGCGCCGTGCCCGCCCTTAAGCCCTGAGACAGCCGCCGCCCCTATCATCTCCGCCCGCTTCCGTCCTCCCCACTAGCACGGCTGCAATCCCTCTCTCCCCTCGCCGCATCCTCGATCCGCCCCACCTTCGGGCTGCCGTGCCACCGCTTCCTCCCCCTCGCCGCCTCCACAAACCAAGAGACGACGCATCCCAAGGCTAGATCTGGCATGGGGAGGGAGATAGAGGAGCATGAGAGGGAAGGGGTGGTGGGCCCAACCGGCGCGGATGGTCGCACCGCCTCGGCGTCGGACGATGGGGGCGGCGTCGGCACTGGTCGATTTCTCCCCTTATCCTCTAGGTGCCCTCTATACTCGCTAGCTCCAACGCCCTCGCCCTCCTGCAACTGCCACCTCCACCTCGAGCTCGCACGCCCCATGCCTGTGGCCTCCACGTGGTTCGATAGCGCCGCGCGGGTGGCACCCAGTGGCCTCCTGGTGCTCACCAACGTCACGGTGGCCATGACGGACCATGCGCTGCACCTGATCCCGCTCCCATTCTGTGAGTTGGTGTCCAACAACACAGTGTGATCCTTCTCCATGTCGTTTTTGTTCACCATTGTCGGGCAGTCCTTCCACCTGAGGAGCCACGAGCTGGCCATCTTCGTCTCGCGCACCCGGAGCCTCTCCACCACCGTGTTGATCCAGTCACCGATGGCACCGAGGCGGCCAGCAACCAAGATCACATCTTGGTGGTGGGGTTCACAGTGCTCAACTATGAGTTCGGCGACATCAACCACAATCCCGTCAGCATCGACATCGATAGCCTCTGGTCCGTCATCTAGGTAGTTTTGCAAGTTCTTGGAGTTAATTAAAATCTCCTAAATGTTCTTTTTGGTTATTTATTCATGAAGTGTTTTTATTCTTTTTTGGTGAGAATGTTTTTTAACAGCTGGCTATCTTGTTATACCAACTACAACTTTATGTTGGATTGTCTAAAGTCCCCTTATCCATCACAGTGTCCTTGTCGTCGTCGGCTAGCGGGTTGGGGATCCCGGAGGTCAAGGACTCAAGGCCTACCTCAATGGGGTCGATACACTAAACATCTTCTCATCGCAGAGTGCAGACCCTCGCTGTCAAGGTGTGTCGTGCATACCCCGTTCCTATCCTCCTGCCCTCGCCGTTGCTTAAGCTAAATAAAGATTAACAACATTGCTAGATGCACTAGAGACTCCTAGGAACATATTTGAATACGTCTAGGGACTGGGGAATCTTTTATGAATAAAGCCATTACTAATCTAACACTGTGTTGATCAATGCTTCTTTTGCTAGAACATTTATTTTGTTGGCAATGCCGCTCAGATCAGTCACTGCTCACCTACATAGGCTGACCCCTTCCATGAAAGATGAATGGACGCAGGTGCGATTTTGTTAGTGTGAGATCTGAGATTCTCTCTCCTACTTTCTTGCTCCATGTGCCCATTTTCATCATGTACGCTCTCTGTGTCCTTATCCATAGTTGCCTACCAATCTTTCTCTCATCGCTATGTGCTTTTTGCAGAGCACTGAAAGGTCTAGGAACAATGGACAAAAGCCCCTTACGCAAATAGCCTTACCGAAGACGTCATCCACCATGGTGAGCCCTCCTACCTTATACAAGGTTGAATGCCAACTGATATATTTTTGTATGCATGTATAGCATTATGCGGAGAATGTGGTGGTACGGTTTTTTAGAATGGAAACTCAAAGAACTTCTAATGGTGGTGAATCTATCATGAAATTTTGTGTCGACAAACATTGTAGGTGGATTTAAGGCCGCTGTTCGCAGTTTAGCATGCAGAGCATGAGCAATTTATCACTATATTTAACTAACAGTTAGAGGAAAACACATATAGTACAAATATAACTTTGGGTCTTGGCACTACTACACAAGAGTAAATAATATAGCTAGCTAAAGCCGCAAAGGCAAGTAAAGAATCAACCAACAAGGTTTGCCATAATGTTTTTTGAGTAGATTGATTTTCATACATAATGAATAGAATTATTTGAATTTTTGACCATACTCTTTTTATGCTGGAGAGTTGCCGCTGGGACCATGATTGAGAAGGCATTTTATTTGCTGTACTAAATCTATGGATTTAGATGAACTTATTCCCCGTTTATGTTTCAAAGGACTAATCGGCGTTAGATAAAAAACATTGTTAGAGATAATACATACAACTCATGATATTTATTTGTTTCATCTTTTACCGCCAGTAGAAATGAGTTTGGAGGAAATAGCGATGTACGTGCATAGATTTGGGCTAAGCATACTTTTTACGGTATAATCTCACTAACTGTGCTGATTAAGTTCTGTTGCTGTTTCTTTGTTACAAAAGGTGCGAGGAATAGAAACAATAACAACTTATGATTCAGAAACAAGAGAGTTCGTCATATATACTCCATGTGAATCAGCTTAGAAGTACTGGATTGGTGGAGCTACCAATGTAAGAATTAAGAAAACATTTTGCGGGCCTAACTGTGCTCATCTGCACTCTGCATTCAGTTACAACTTGCTAAAGATTTCCATGCCCTTTTGCAGCATGCAACACATACAATAGTCTTTTTTTCAACTTCATATAAATGGGAGAAATGAAGGAGTTCATGCTTTTGTACCTCAAATCTTTACTATTCTATAAGCCTCTAATGTAGACCATCCATGCACCATCTTCTGCCTCTCACCTCTCCCGGCTGCCCTGCGCCACACAAAGAATGCCACAATCCACGCCGCGAAGGCCTCTCAAATTCATAGCTCGTCGTCTCCCCTTCTACCCCTCTCCCCTCTGTGCCTGCATCATGGGCTGCGCAAGCTCAATTAATGCCGCAATCCACGCCGCCTCGGCCTCTCCTCTCCAACAGATGTGTCGCCCAAATCTACGTCGTGGGGCTGGAGAAAGAGGTCGAGAGGATACGGCTCTAGCTTCTCCAGGGGCGAAAGCAGAGGTGGAGGCTGGTTCTATCACCGACGAGCCCTATCTCTAGGACAACATTCGTGCATCGCTTCCCCTTCGCCCCTCTCCGTACATCGTGCTCCAGCTGCATTCAGATCTAGCCTTGGCCAGGAGGCACCGCGACAGAGGCTGGACATGCTCTTCCCGTCCTCACACCCCCACGCCGCTGCGCGCTCCTCCCTTCGCCTCTCGCTACACGGCAGCTGCGGGGCCGAGGGTGAAAGAGGCGAGGCTTCTCTAGGTTCTCGAGGTCAGAGATCGTCTGCTCAAGGGTGTCGTTCTTGACGACCTCCTTCGACAGCGTGGACGTGTAGTTCTCAGCCGTGGTCTTGGTCGTGGCACGGAGCAGAGCCTGGTGAGGTCCCCGCGGCGGCAAGGCGGGAGCAGACGGAGGGAGAGCAGCTCCCGCACTGCGCGGGAGAAGGAGGCAGACCGGGGAGCCGTGAGGGTCACGCCAGAAAGAGGCGGAGGCCACGGCGACCGCAGGTCGTGCCCTATGCGGCTGTGCCGGTGCTTGCGGTTGTTTGGGTGGCTTGATTTGGTTGTAGGTCGATGCAGCGACCTTCCTTCACGGACGACCTCCTCATCGCCTTCTTCCAGAGCAAGATGGTGCACGCGAGTTCCACTCCATCCACCTATTCCTTCCTTCCTCCGGTTAGCTGATGCTAAACTGTGTTGTTAGTTTTTTTAAAGAAACTTAAATCCTTTTATTAGTTTCTTTTTCTTAAGAGATAACCAGGAAAAATAACATTTTGGGTTTACCGTAGAGTTCTAGCATGACAGATAATAGGATTTTCTTAACATTAATTATTCGTTCATTGTTAGGTTCAGTTCTGCTGGGTAATTTTGATCAACAGACTCAGAAATCTTGAGAAATTGACGCCATGTGAATAACTTAACTTGTGCTAGCTATTAGTTATTTAGTTTACAGACTACTTTGATCGAGCTTGAAACTTTGTACTTTTATCAGAAAACAACTAAGTAGATCCAATTCAATGTTGCCATAGTTTCCAAACAGAATACAACTCTAGAAACATAGACTTATCACTGTCTTATATGAATGAAAAATGTACACACTTGCATCCCACCCGAAAATTTTCCTCGAAGTGGCTATGAAAGAAAATTCATGTGCTTTAGGACAAGGTACAAATACTTAGAAAGCCAACCCCCGTTCACGTCTATTTTTTACAATCGCCGGGTCCGAGTACTACAATCACTGCTTCCACCTCTCTTGCTTATTCTTTACAAAGTTCTTTTTGCGCCAACTAATAATGGCCAACTAGCTGTTATGATGCTTGGTGAATCATGAGAAGCTTCAATATCTTCGCTGATCATTTTACTTGTCATTGCAAACAACTGGCTCTTTATTTTTGTACAGATCATTGCACACTAATACACACAAGATCTCATTGTCAAAAGTATAGCTATTCACATGCCAATTCGCTATGAACGTTTGCCTCATTGGAGCATAGAAAGGCATGGCATGAGGTCCACAACTTCAGCAAGTGTCTGTAGGTACTCTGAATTTGTGAGATATTAAGATCGATAATAATATATATATTGTTCATGTTTTATAATCGTTATGCACTAATATTTTATTGAATATTTGTGTGCATGTCGCAACGCACGGGTACGCCTGCGCGCGTCAGCGTGTGTGTGTTTGAGCTTGTAAGGTTTCATCATCAGATTGCGTACTTTTAATTTGTTTGCGTATATTTCCCTTATATACATATTCCCTTGGATGATACTGTATTAGTTCAGGTGGTTACTTTTATGAGCTATTCTATCCTAACATTTGGCAATGGAGGACATGGACTTGTGAATTGTAGATGATTGTTAAATTTGGTATACCAATGTGGCTTATACCAGATCAATATGCCACATATTTGTGTATTTTTTTTTAAAAAAAAAATGTGATATTTTTTAACGCTCTTTTAGGTTTCTCAACAAGAAGCCATTAGAGTGAAGGAAAAGCTCAAGAAAGAAATGGAGTGCCTTGAAGTTGTGTTCAAGCAAGTTTGAGGTGATCGTGATCATTCAGTTATTCAACTGAACAATTTGAACATTGAATTTGGTAATTAAGGAACAAATTGATAAAACTTCAAAAGAATATGAAAGATTCTGCACCAAAGTTTCTTAACAGTTTATACTCACATTTTTTTTTAAAAAAATACACAAATATGTGGCACATTGTGCAATATTTATGTGGCACATTGATGTGGTATAAGCCACATTGGTATTCTTGCATCTAAAGAAAATTCTCAATTCAACCAGATCGACCTGCACGAGCTGCATTGGTTTGTAGCTTCAGGTTTATACTCATGTCTCCTATTGTAACTATTGGACATAAATTGTTCTCTATTTTTAGGAAATGTGCAGTATGCAGCAAGAACAGATTCAAACATTTTAGAAGCAGCTTGCAGTTGCGACTGAGAAGTTGAAGGTTAAAAGTTGAAGCATATGCTACTAGCATTCTTTATGTCTTTACAAACATGTGCACTGTTCCATTATTTGTCATCTCAAAATTGATACAGTTATTCAATTATGTTCTGGGCTCCCACTTGCCATCTCATGCTTTTGCAAACACAAGGTATTGCCGTATTGATTCTCTCAACTCTTTTGACTGTGGAAGGCCTTCAAAGACTTCATGCCTTCTTTGTAACCTACCAATTATTCTAATCTTTTAGGTTGCAGCAAAGCCCTTGTGACCTCAACAGTATTTACAGTCATTTGAATTCATGTCCAAGGCGACTGGAAATGCTGTCAACTGGGTGCAAATAGTTGGGATGAAAGTAATAACTTGTTTTTAAGGTAGTATGCTACCCTAATATGGTGATGTACCTGATGCTGATATTTTTGACCAATATAACAAATTGTTGATTCTTATTGGTCTTGTCGTCTTGCATTGTCTTTTAGCTTTTGCAGCGGTGAGACATCTAATTAATTTCCGTTCAACGCCACCCTTCAAAATCTTGTACGCCATCACATCAAATTAGCTGATTAGTAATTAGTTCCTCTGGTACCTTGTGTAGATCAGATCGACTACTTTGTTTGACTGATTACACTTATCTATTTTTTCGAACTTTGTATGCTTTTGAAGCTTGTGTTTTAGGTACTACACAAGGTAATTGATTCATTTATATAGTAAGTAGTTTTTGCTACTATATGTTAATTTATGTATGTTATGTTTGTTAACTGACACTAACTATTTAGATGGGTGTCCTAACAGTCGAATTTTGCTACTGTATTTAGGTCCAGGTTCGGTACTGAAGTTACCTTTTCAAAAGAGTAGGTGAACTATCATTGTGCAATTTTGCTGGGAGAAACTCTTGAACTTAAATCTTTTTGATATCACTGGACTTCATCAATCATGGTGCGGCCTCTTATTCTCATGTAGATGTTATAAGGTCTCTTAGTCTAGGGGGAAAATCTGTTTTGTTCTCTTTGTGAATGCCTAAACCGTATCAAATGCTTGTGGCTGTGCTTTTGTAGCGCTAAGAAGTCTGCAACTGTTGGTTGGTCATGGGTGATACTTTATTTTATGTTAATTTTTAACTCTCGTGACATTTCGTGGCAACGTACGGGCACATACCTAGTAGACAATTATGTCCCATATTGCATAATTGACTAACAGATAACACGTTATATCCAAGAGACTCAACTAAAAACACATTAGATATAGAGTGCTCGGATGAAATAGCAATTTTACCTAACCCTTTTACCTTGCCTTGGTTCCCATCACCGAATATTATTGAATCTTGGAAATCCTTATTTTTGATGTAGGAGGTGAACATCTTCTTCTCCCCCATCATATGGTTTGTGCATCCGCTGTCGATAATCCAGCTTGTACCCCCAGATGCATAAACTTGCAAGGCAAATTTAGGCTTGGGTCTTAGGTACCCAACTCTTGTTGGGTCCTACAAGGTTAGTCACAATTGTCTTAGGGACCCAAATGCAAGTTTTATCTCCCTTGCATCTTGCCCCTAACTTCCTAGCAATCACCTTCTTATTCTTTCTATAAATGGCAAAAGAAGCATTACAAACATGATATATTGTAGAAGGTTCATTAACTTTCCTAGGAACATTAACAACATTTCTCCTAGGCATATTATGAATAACATTTCTCTACCAACATTTCTATCATGCACATAGGAAGAACTAGAAGCAAACATGGCATGAGAATCAAAAGCATCATAAGCATTACAACTCCTATAAGAATTTCTAGATTGTCTCCTGTCATGGTACATAAAAGCATGGTTCTTTTGCACATTACTAGCCATAGGGGCCTTCCCTTTCTCCTTGGCGGAGATGGGAGCCTTATGACTTGTTAAGTTCTTGGCTTCCCTCTTGAAGCCAAGACCATCCTTAATTGAGGGGTGTCTACCAATCGTGTAGGCATCCCTTGCAAATTTTAGTTTGTCAAATTCACTTTTGCTAGTCTTAAGTTGGGCATTAAGACTAGCCAATTCATCATTTAATTTGGAAATTGAAACTAGGTGTTCACTACAAACATCAATGTCAAAATCTTTACACCTATTGCAGATCCTAACATGTTCTACACAAGAGTTAGATTTACTTGCTACTTCTAGTTTAGCATTTAAATCATCATTTACACCTTTTAAAGTAGAAATGGTTTCATGACAAGTAGATAGTTCATAAGAAAGCATTTCATTTCTTTTCACTTCTAAAGCATGAGATTTTTGTGCCTCTACAAATTTATCATGTTCTTCATACAACAAATCCTCTTGCTTTTCTAAAAGTCTATCCTTTTCATTCAAGGCATCAATCAATTCATTGATTTTATCAATTTTATTTCTATCCAAACCCTTGAACAAACTAGAGTAATATATTTCCTCATCGCTAGACTCATCATCACTAGAAGAATCATAAGTAGTACTGTCTCGAGTACATACCTTCTTCTCCTTCGCCATGAGGCATGTGTGACGCTCGTTTGGGAAGAGGGATGACTTGTTGAAGGCGGTGGCGGCGAGTCCTTCATTGTCGGAGTCAGAGGAGGAGCAATCCGAATCCCACTCCTTTCCGATATGTGCCTCGCCCTTGGCCTTCTTGTAATTCTTCTTCTTCTCTCTCTTGTTCCCTTTTTCCTGGTCACTTTCATTATCGGGACAGTTAGCAATGAAATGACCAATCTTACCGCATTTGAAGCATGAGCGCTTCCCCTTGGCTTTGGTCTTGCTTGGCTGTCCCTTGCGACCCTTTAGCGCCGTTTTGAAGCGCTTGATGATGAGGGCCATCTCTTCATCATTGAGCCCGACCACCTCAACTTGCTCCACTTTGCTAGGTAGCGCCTCCTTGCTCCTCGTTGCCTTGAGAGCAATGGGTTGAGGCTCATGGATTGGACCGTTCAACGCGTCGTCCACGTATCTCGCCTCCTTGATCATCATTCGCCCGCTTACGAACTTCCCAAGGACTTCTTCGGGCGACATCTTGGTGTACCTGGGATTCTCACGAATATTATTCACCAAATGTGGATCAAGAACGGTAAAATACCTTAGCATTAGGCGGACGACGTCGTGGTCCGTCCATCGCGTGCTTTCGTAGCTCCTTATTTTGTTGATAAGGGTCTTGAGCCGATTGTATGTTTGGGTTGGCTCCTCGCCCCTTATCATCGCGAATCTTCCGAGCTCTCCCTCTACCAACTCCATCTTGGTGAGCAAGGTGACATCGTTCCCCTCATGAGAGATCTTGAGGGTGTCCCAGATTTGCTTGGCATTGTCCAAGCCGCTCACCTTATGGTACTCGTCCCTGCACAAGGAGGCTAACAACACAGTAGTAGCTTGTGCATTTCTATGAATCTGTTCATTAATAAACATAGGACTATCCGAGCTATCAATTTTCATTCCACTTTCCACAATCTCCCATATGCTCGGATGGAGAGAGAACAGGTGACTACGCATTTTGTGGCTCCAAAATCCGTAGTCCTCTCCATCAAAGTGAGGGGGTTTGCCAAGTGGAATGGAGAGCAAATGAGCATTTGTACTTTGCGGAATACGAGAGTAGTCAAAAGAAAAGTTCGAATTAACCGGTTTCCTTCTCTCGTAGTCGTTGTCGTCGTTGTCCTTTTGGGAAGAAGTGGACTCGTCGCTGTCGTCGTAGTAGACGATCTCCTTGATGCGCCTTGTCTTCTTCTTCCCATCTTTGCGTTTGTGCCTGGAGCCCGAGTCGGTAGGCTTGTCATTCTTTGGCTCGTTGACGAAGGACTCCTTCTCCTTATCGTTGATCACGATTCCCTTCCCCTTAGGATCCATCTCTTCGGGCGATTAGTCCCTTTTTGTGAAGAGAACGGCTCCGATACCAATTGAGAGCACCTAGAGGTGGGGGTGAATAGGTGATCCTGTAAAACTTGAAACTTAAGCCACAAAAACTTGGTTAAGTGTTAGCACAATAATCGCCAAGTGCCTATAGAGGAGTCTCAACCAAACACAATAACCACAAGGATATCAATCACAGAGATGGCACGGTGGTTATCCCGTGGTTCGGCCAAGACCAACGCTTGCCTACTCCACGTTGTGGCGTCCAAACGGACGAGGGTTGCAATCAACCCCTCTCTAGCGGTCCAAAGACCCACTTGAATACCACTGTGTTTTGCTTTGCTTTTCTTAATCCCGTTCGCGAGGAATCTCCACAACTTGGAGCCTCTCGCCCTTACACTTGAAGTTCACAAAAAAGCACAGAGTAAGGGAGGGATTAGCAACTTACACAAGACACTAAGATCACAGCAACTACACACACACAAGACCCAGACTTAAGCTCAAAAGATTAGCACACTAGAACGGAGCTCAAATCACTAGAATGTCGAACAAGTGCGCAAGAATGGAGTGTGAGTGATCAAGAGTGCTTTAGGAATGCTTGGTGTTCTCCTCCATGCGCCTAGGGGTCCCTTTTATAGCCCCAAGGCAGCTAGGAGCCATTGAGAACAATCCTGGAAGGCAGATCTTGCCTTCTGTCGACTGGCGCACCGGACAGTCCGGTGCAGATATCCTTCCTTATTTGGAGAAGCCGACCGTTGGAGTCTGAGAGCCGTTGGCGCACTGGACACTGTCCGGTGCTCACCGGACAGTCCGGTGTACCAATGTGACCGTTGGCTCGGCCACGCATCACGCGCGGAATCCTCGGCCGACCGTTGCCTCGGCTGACTGTTGACTCACCGGACAGTCCGGTGCACCACCGGACAGACCGGTGAATTTTAGCCGTACGCCGTTAATCATCTCCCGAGAGCAACGAGTTCGCCTGTGAATGGCTCACCGGACAGTCCGGTGCACCACCGGACAGTCCGGTGAATTATAGCCGTACATCGCCGTCGAAGTCCCGAGAGCAGCCTGTTCGCCAGAGCCATCCTGGCGCACCGGACACTGTCCGGTGCACCCAGACTGAGCAGACTTTGGCTGAACAAAGCCATCTCATTTCCAACTCGATTTTTCCTGTTTCCAGCACTTAGACACAATACATTAGTCCATAAAACAATGTACTAAGTCTAGAAACATACCTTTTGACATGATTTGCACTTTGTCCACCACTTTGCATAGATTAGCACACAAGCACTTGTGTTGGCACTCAATCACCAAAATACTTAGAAATGGCCCAAAGGCACATTTCCCTTTCAGTTAACTGATCAAAGTAGCCACACTCCTTCATGCGCCTCCGGGTCTTGGTCCTTTATGTCGGTGGTCGGCGGGTGGAGGCATGGATCTTTGGTATACCGGATCGGTCCCCGGTGAGACTTGTTCGGTTAGTTCTCAATCCATGTGGATTGAATGGGATTGGGTCCAATCCATATGTATTAGTAATAACCGAACAAGACCTAACATGGGACTGGAACTGGACTAGAGAAGCCAAGGAAGGGATAATTGTGGTTGCGGATGGTGGTCGAAACCAAAGTGCAGAACGACAGTCGATCGAGGTTGACGGGCTGGCTGATGGCCAGGGTTGGCAGTGCAATGGCGGTGGTCGAGGAGTCTGCATCTCTGCGGGACTACTTGGAGGCATGGACAACTGGAGATGGAGGATGGGAGTTGACGTCTCTGCGAGCTAACGAGACCGCGTCTGCGAGACCATGTCTCGCGATCGCAACTGCTTGGAGGCATGGAGATGAAGGATGGGAGTCGGCCAGGCGTCGTCGGGTGCGGGAGATAACAGATGGGGCTCGAGAGGTGTTCTACTATTTTCCAGGGTTTTACCGTTCTGTCAGCTGTAGCCCATGGCATGGATGATGCCAGTTGACATATGGGTTACTAGATGAGTGCCCCGTGTGTTGCAACGGAAACATATAATACCATGATAACTTATATATGAAATGTGTCTTATATTGTTATAAGAAAATGTTTCATAATTCATTTGTGATCTTAGTCATACATAAATTTTGTTATTTTAATTTAATTGTTCCACTACTACATTGCAACCATCAGTATCATACAGACTTCGATATATACCATGATTTGCATGGTCTCATCATTGGAGAGCACGTGCCACACCTACCGGTAGAAGTTCCCTCGTACATCGTCAGTCATCAGGCATGCACCACCATACATGTTTGCTTAAACAAAAAGGCAAGTGTGTGCGTTTGCGAAGAGAATTAAAGGCAGGCCAGCACAAAAGCTACCTCAGCGATGGCAAGTGGTCATTGCTGTCGGTCCTCCTCTGCGTCACCTCTGTTGCCAAGATGACGCCACAGTCTTTGATATAGTAGTCATCGAACACGCGCGACATGGCGAGTACTGATGACTTTTGGCTGGGCTGCTAAACGAAGTGCACCCCGGGCTCATCAGCGAGGTAGTACACCTAGCCGTTGCACCTCCGGGTGTGCTACTCCTCTACATACATCTTGTTCGAGGATACTCACACAACATCAGCAACAGCCGTCGCCCCAGCGCACAAGAATTCATGGCCGGTCAGTAGCGACTTATGTGGCCGGTTGAGCTTCAGGTGGATGATGAGCTAGATGGCGTGACGGCGCCGTGTCAGATGCGGTGCCCAGAACAACCCGAGAGTCGCCGGCGTTGGCGACGACTATGAGGTCCCCCGTTTGAATATGGACAGCGGTGTAGCCGCTCTGGACCGCGTCCAAGCGACGGCTGCGTCGGAGCTTGCCGAACATAGCGACGCATGCGGCCAAGTAGGACTGCTTTTAGAGGTCGAACTGGCAGTCGCCAAGCTTCTTCTCATCGTCGATGAGCGACGCCAACGCGAGCGCCTCCTGCCAGTGGTGTTTGTTTGGGGTTTCCAAGTAAGAAACATGGATTCATCTTTGGCGTTGGTTTATGAAAATGACTCACAAGTCAGATCCATGGAAAAATATTATGGAGAATAAATGTCACACATATAAAAAAGGAATTTAAGTTGAAAACTTATTCAAACAAAAGAAGTTGCATGCAAGGCTCTTCTTTAAATACTACTCTTTCCATCTAAAAATATAATTCAGGAATCTCGTTGATAATTATCTACTACTACACATTGTGCAAGGGTAGCAGGTGGGCTTTGGGAGAGATGTAGTAGATATTTTTACTGTGACAGATATTGACATAAACACACATGTGGTGTAGTGGTAGCTACGAGCACATTTACGTGAGAGGTCACGGGTTCGAATCCCATTAGGGCCACATTTGTGTTTTTTTAATTTAATTTTAGCTAAGCGTGGGATGCACGTGGGAATGGGAATGAGTTTTGCGGGGAGGGACGAATGGGAATGACAGTGCAGGGAGGGACGAATGGGAATAACAGCACACAGAATGACAGCCGGGAATGGGAATGAGCTTTGCGGGGAGGAGGAAATGGGAATGGGAATGAGCTTTGCGGGGAGGAGGGAATGGGAATGGGAATGAGCTTTGCGGGGAGGAGGGAATGGGAATGGTAGAACACGGAATGACAGCCTACCCCTTACTGCCTTAATAGGTAGTAGAGATTGGTACTGCTTTTGACGAGTGATCTAGGCCTTGCATCTGAGCTAGTAGGGGTGAGCATTTTAAAACCGAAAACTGAACCCGAACTCGAACCGAATACAAATAAATCGAATTATGGGTTTATTCGGGTTTTTAGGTTCGTGTTCGATTCTTATATGCGCTACATTTCGAGGTATGTGTCCGGGTTCGGTTTCTAACATTTAAAACCCGAATAGACCGAATAATCTGAAATATAAAAAAAACCTTTTAATATATGTGTAAAGCCCAAAACTGGTAGAAAAAAATAAAATGATAAACAAAGAAATAAGAATATCTATAATAGAGATTTTAGATTTTTTTAAGCCTTTGGAATTTAGTAGGCAATCCCTGTTCATAATCAATTAAAAATATTAAAATAATCATATGAAAGTGTGGACATCCCATACTTATGAATTTGTGGTAATACATTTTATTACCATAAGAAATCCTAATTTAAACTTGACCTCAAATTATAGATGAAAATAGAAAATAGAAAATGAGAAAGAAAACAATGTATGGAACCATTTATTCCTTTGGTAAATAAATGACAAGGAAAAATAAATAAATAATAATATGGTAAAGAGTAGATGTTATAATCACACTAGTGTTAACCTTGACACTTAGGAATTTGAAGTTCAAAAAGGGAGTTTGAATTTGAATTGAATTTGAAGTGGGAACTTTGAAATAGAAAAGAAAAATTTTAGAATTAAATTGAAGAAAAAGAGATAAAACTAAAATGAGAAATGGAAGAAAATAGAAAATAGAAAGGAATAAAGCTCATTTGGGCTGAATTCTATGCTTTCGGCCCAACTTCACCTTAAGCCGCGCCAGCCCACCCTGGTGGATGTCGTGTAGTTGCGCCGACACCTGGGGCCCATTGCCCAGCCTCCCACCTCTGGTGCGCACTCAGATATCGTGTTGGGTCGCTGACTGGTGGAGCCGCTCCGTCTGACGACTCCTCCCATCGCACGCGGTCTCCGCTTCATTGGTCGCTCGCGTGTGGACCTAGTCAGACTCCTCTCTCTCGCGTAACAAACCCACCGCGCCATCCACCACTATCTCTGTCACACGCACTTGGGATAATCGGTGTTTGGTGTGTGGGGCCGGAATGACAGAATCGGCTCCCTCCTTATCCCTTCCAGCGAAACGGATGCCGAAGTCCTCGGCCACGCGATCGTCCGTGCACCCCCCTTCCAAACTGGCTGCCTGGATGTATATATAGACCCGTCCGCAGCCTCCTCTAGCCATTGGAGTGTGTTGGGGTAGCTAGCCGTGGGGAGTGAGGGAGAAGGAATCGCCACCGCAAGACCCCAGACATCGCCGCCGTCGCTCGAGCCTCACCACGCGATCCGGTCGTGACAGTGTAGACTCATTCGGGCCCATGCGTGGTTCGCCCAAACTGGAAGTAGGCCCCGGGGGGAACGAGAATCCTTCACCGGAGTGGGGCTTCGGCGTCGTGCCGCGGTGGAGCGGGGACGATCTTCCTGGCGCCATCCTAATCTCTGGTAAGTACCCTGGTCTGTCTGGTACATCCGTAGGATCGTGTGACACCGGCCAGGTAGCTGTTGGTTCAATGGTTTGCCAGTGATTGCTCACCAGACCTCGTCCGCGCCGCGGGACCGCCATGGGAGGTAGATTGACGCCGGCCCATTGCGATTTAGCGCGTGAGGTGGTCGCCCAGCTTGGGTGCAATCGTAGCTTCGTCTAGAGCATGTCCAATCAGAGTTTGGGAGCTCGGTGTGTGGAACGGGTGGCGTGTTCCCCGGCGGGCTGTGCCGTGCGGAAGAGGTGCCGCCGCCACCTAGGAACGGCGAAGGGAGAAGACGCCCTCTCTGCCGTCCATCCGAGTTTGGACGGTAGAGATTAGATCTGGGGGAAGAAGACGAGTTCGTTGCCGTGGATGGCTTTCACTGGCAGGCGCGCCGCTGCCGACCAGTAGGCCAGCGTTGGGAGTCACCGCTTTGGAGCCGAGCGGGGTGGAGAAGGTAATCTGGCACCGTTCGATTAGATTTATGCGACCACGATTCGATCAGCGCGTCGGCCGTTGGATCCATAAGGAAGGCACGAGATTCGTTGGGGGAAAGAAGGAAGGCGCGCGCCAGCCGTAGGATGTGTACGAGCGGCTTAGATTAGGGGATCGCTTCTCATCCATGGATGCTAGATCCAACGGTTCATATCACATAACGGTTTATAATGTCAGCGTCTAATCTCGGTGGTCGAAACAAGATTCAACGGCTCCGATGATCTCATACCCCTTCGGCCAACGCTTTCCTTAAAGAGCCCCTGCGATTTCCAATAAACAACCCGCCGCCCCCATTCACTATTCACTGAGTCTACGGAATTTTGCGAGTTAGCCCCTGTGCTTCTGTTTATTTAGAGCGCAGACCAGACACTTATTAAAACTGAGAAATTCGATTGGAAAATGATTTTTAGTGTTAAAATAATTCCAGGAACTTATTTAATTCATAGAAAATCCATTGTAGCTCCAAATTAATTTATTCTAGTTCCCATAATTTTGTATTAATATTGCCTACTACTTGGTAACACGGTTTTAACATGAAATCTATACTAGAATTGTTACTCAATTAATTTTGTAGCAAGCACACACGAACTTCGGATATTCATAACTCACAATCCGTAACTCCGATGTGATCCGTTCAAGTTGTGTTAGCCTCGTATAAATATTTGCTATGCAATAACAATATTTATTGCACCATATCTTAATCTTTTATAATTAGATCTCTATTTAACTTATGTTGGTTAGTCTTGTTAATCTGCTTATCATTATAGTCTACCAACATATAATCTATGGTCAATTTATAACTTAGAATGAAGTTGAAATAAGTATATGTGGAATAACCTCTCATATGATTTATACTAACCAAATTATAATATAGTTTAATATTTTAAATCGCGCAGATCCTCTATAAAATCATAACTCCTTAATCGTGACTCCGATATTTTATACTAACCATGTTTGTTTGTATTGCTACGACTAGCGCGAGGTTTCGAGGATCTGAAGAATCACCCTGGTAACTGGAATCTCAAGTGCCAGGCAAGTTGTGCCCTTGATCACTTTTATTTACCCAATAATGTTCTTTATTATCATTATTCAATGCATAGGTTTAATTTTGATGGGACCCAATAGGTCACCCTAGTTTGTTTATCCTGTTTACCTTGTTTACCCCTCATTCACTTGGGTAGTTATGCTATTGCATTATGTGGTTTTGGGATTAATATTTCATTATATCCATGTTCCAATTATTCTGTTATGTTATTTATGTTCATGATAAGATCATTATGTTAATTGGAACATGGAGCGACCACCCGGAAAAATAGTGCTACCACAAGGGTTTAATGGGACGCCCTTGGCTGATTAATTAGGAAAACTTGTGGAAGACTACCTTAGGGGCAAGGGCAGTAGGGGAGTGGTCAGTGTAGGGAGGTCCTTGGGTTGATTTTGCTGCGATGGCGGTCAGGCGAGGGATTCCTGCACTGGAGCTTCCTATAAACTGTAGCGGGTTTTCTAAAGCTAGTGGAACTTTGTAAAGGCCTCGTAGTGTTACTCTGCCTCGCTTCCTTGGCAGAGGTGTATGGGATTCATGACCCCTTAGCAGATGGGTAACACGGCTTGTGGGTAAAGATGTGCAACCTCTGCAGAGTGTAAAACTAGTATACTAGCCATGCTCACGGTCATGAGCAGCTCGGACCCTCACATGATTAATTTATGGAACCTAAATTCAATTTTTCATTTGCATTTGCATGGGATTATTTATTAATTTTGTTCTATTACTTTTATTAAGGTTTGGTATTTACTTACATTTAGTAATTGCTAATAAAAGTTGACCAACTTATTAAAAGCAATGCTCAGCTTTAACCCCTATTGTTGATCAGCCTTACACATTACATGAACTCCCACCTTTGGTGAGTTCATACACATTATTCCCCACAACTTGTTGAGCGATGAACATGTGTGAGCTCACCTGTAGCATCCCAAAAATTCAAATCTTGGAATTTTCTCAAACTCGCTCTAAATTCAAAATGAATTTCAAATTTCATTTCAAAATGTTTGTTTGCGAGTTGATATCAACAAATAAAATTATAGTGGTCTATATTCTCTCCAAAATCCTCCTCAAAATATCCTACAAATGTTTCTCCAGTGATCCCCTCAAATTCTTTCTAGAAATACTACCTAGATATTTCCCAGTGATCCCCCTTCCAGAAATACTACCCAGATATTTCTCTAGTGATCCCCTTCAAGTTCTTTCCAGAAATACTGCCCAAATATTCCACCAAATATTTTCCTCTTAAGAAATACCTTCAGAATCATTTTTCAAATCCCTACAAATATTTTCTTCATAACTTTCCTCATGCTCATACATATATGTATGCCTCCGGTGTCATACGGTGAGCTCTACAAGCTAATTACACTCATACAAGTCAAATACATGTTAATCTCCCACTAATCCTCTCATCCTTTCCCCTAATCCCCCACCATGGCTATAAATAGAGGGGCAAGGGCCTCCTCTCATCCCACCCCAAGCCATTTCATGGCAACTCTGTCCCCCCCCACACCCACTCCATGTTCCACACAAGCACACACTAGCACAAGGATCGTTCGGTCGTTCTTCGATCGTTCATCCCCCTGTTCTTAGTTCGTTCGTTCGTCCGATCGTTCGATCGTTCGTCCGATCGTTCATGGTTCGCTCGTCCGTTCGTCCGATCGTTCGATCGTTCGTCCGTTCGTTCGTCCAAATAATCTTTTCCCTGCCATTATGCTGCCAAAATTCCGATCGTTCGTTCGTTCGATCATTCGATCGTTCATCGTTCGTTCATAGTTCCTATTCATCGTTCGTTCATAGTCCCTATTCATCGTTCTTCCAGATAATCTTTGTCCTGTCGTTATGATGCCGAAATTCCGATCGTTCGTCCATTCATTCGTCCAAATAATCTTTTCCCTGTCGTTATGCTGCCAAAATTCCGATCGTTCGTTCGTTCGATCATTTGATCGTTCATAGTTCCTATTCATCATTCACGTTTGTTCATAGTCCCTATTCATCTTTCTTCCAGATAATCTTTGTCCTGCCGTTATGATGCCGAAATTCCGATCGTTCGTTCGTCCGATCATTTGATCGTTCGTCCGTTCGTTCATAGTTCCTATTCATCGTTCATCGTTCGTTCATACGAACTATTCACTATCACTATTCACCATTACTATTCACCATTGCTATTCATCGTTACTATTCACATACACTATTCATCATCATTACTATTTATCATTACTATTCATCATCGTTACTACACATCGATGATATCTATAATTACTTTTCTGTCGCCACTATTCATCGTTACTAATCATCGTTACTATTCATCGGTCATCCAGTCATCCCAAATTTCAACTACTCATCCATCATGCTGTCCAGTCCACCTAAGATCAGCCAGACCCATATTCCAGTCATACAAACTCCGGTGACTGTGATTTTCCTTCCAGTAGGGAACTTCCCATCTGATCACCCATCCCAGGTTTCTCCAAGTTGAGCATGCTTAACTTTGATATTCCTTTGAACCAGGCTTCCAAACTTAGATTCCAATAATTCTTGTTTCTAAATTCTTATTGAAAGTGAGAGCACCTAGAGGGGGGGGGGGGGTTGTCACACCCGGATTTTAGGGGTCCAAAACCCGGGCGCGAACATAAACACCACGTGTGCTGGGACCAAGTCTCACACATATGATGAATCATGGCACAGGATCGAATGTCACATCTTAACTATATAATAGGAGTTCTATACAAAATAAATAATTACATTATCAGGAGACAACGGTCCAGCAACCCGAAGTTGTCTGGGAGACGATGGCCTAGACCTCTCACGAACACATCAAAGCATCCTCCATGCGCATCATCCTGCGGTACCTGTTCTTGACCTGTGGGGGGGGGGGGTGTGAGACAGCAAGGGTGAGCTCACATACGATCATAGCTCAACAAGTTGTGGGGAATAATGTGCATGAACTCGCCAAAGGTGGGAGCTCATGTGAAGTGTAAGGCTTACCAAAGAAGATGGTTAGAGCTGAGCATTGCTTTTAAAGTTGGTCAAAATTTTATTAGCAGTTACTAAGTATAAGTAAATACCAACCCAATTAATTAGTAGAACAAAAGTAACAACCTCACCTGCAATGCAATGCATATGACAAATTGAATTTAGTTTCATAATTTAATCATGTGAGTGTCCGAGCTGCTCATGACCGTGAGCACGGCTAGTATACCAGTTTTACACTCTGCAGAGGTTGCGCATCTTTACCCACAAGTCATGTTACCCATCTGCCAAGGGATTGCGACTTCCCATACACCTCTACCGAGGAGGCGAGGCAGGGTAACTGTAACACCTACTTTGTAATTTGCTAGAAATAATACCAATAGAGAAACAATTCCTCTTTATATGGGTTTGACCTTTATGCATCATCACATGTGAACTCCCTATGTGAAAAGAAAAAAAAACAAATAATTAATACCATAAAAGCCACAAAAATATGCATCATGCTGGAATTCTGTTTTGTGTGCATTTTGTGACAATATAGAATAATGTGAAAAATACCCAAGTCCAAGGTAGAATTTAAGAATCAAAGGGAAATTCAAGAATTTAAAATAAGAGGAAGAAAGAGAGAAATGATATAAGAATATAAATGATATATAAATATATCTCTAGATTTGAAACTTCTTTATGGCACCATGTAATCTAAGTACAAATCTGTCACAAGTTTGAATTCAAATTAGAATTTAAATTTGAATTGGTAAAATAGTGGGGGAAATAGAAAATAAAACAAAAAAAATGTGAAAGGAGCTTTCCTGGGCTCTCTGGTGGCTATTCGGCCCACCAGGGGAAAACCCTTGCCTCGGCCCACTATTCCACGCCGCGCGTTTGCCCCTGCACTCGGTCGCCTACACGTGGGGCCCTCATGTCGGGAGCTTCTTCCATCCCGCCGCCGCCGTGACCATTTTGGATCCATGCGTTGGACCGTGACCAAGAAAGGGGATCCCGCCGCCGGAGTTCTCGGGCGGGTCGTTCCAACTGCCGCTAATTCCGCGCCATCAGCTCCATCCACTGCTCCCTGGCGCGTGTGGCGCTGCAGGTGGCCCACTTCTCTGGAGCTTCTTCTCCGAATAACTCGGGCGCGGATTCAACTCCTTGGCCACCTCCGCCGCGGTGGCTGAACCGCTTATCCGCGTTTCACGCTCGCGCGCGAGGGTATAAATTGTGGGCATCGTGATCGCCTTGCCCTCTCCCTATCCTAGCCGCCAGGGACAAGAGTTTTAGCGCCACCAGAGAGCTCGCGATGGAGAGAGAGTGTGCGGTGTGTGTAGAGGGGCGTCGGTGCTAGCCTCGCTCGCTACCGGCGTTCAGGGATCCGTGGTGAGCCACGGTGCTTCGTGTGGATTACCGGTGGATCGCCGTAGCTTGATTGGGGGGGGAATCGACCCTGTGGCGCTGGAATTTGTCACTGCGCCAGTTTGTTCGTCGAGCTGCGTGGGTGGATCGGAGTATTCCTAGGATCACGGTGAGCAACCTCTTTCCTGCATCGCATGGTTATCCTCTACGCATTACCGCGATTAGTTCGGAGTTCGAGCAGGGGGGGTGGCGTTTGGGCGATGCCGGCCATGCCGCCGCCGTGGACGCTTTGAGCCGCCGTGTGTGTGCTCTGGTGAGAAGAAGACATCGTGGGAACCGTTGGATCTAGATGTAGGGCTGAGAAGAAGCGCGCGCGTGTGCCATCGATCCGCTGTTGGACGGCCACAGTTAGAGGTAGCTTTCCCTATGGCTTGATTAAATCCGAGACGTCGAGGTTGGATCCGTGGGCTGGGGATTTGTCATGGCGTGGGTGAGTTTTGGGCCACAGATCTTAGATCGTATGGTCCTGGTGTCGTACCGGTTCGAGGGGGGGAATGATCTAATCTGAGCCACCCACTTGAGATCGGACGGCCCACATTAAATCGTGCCCCTTTGGCCTGTCAGTTTAGCATAAGAGCCCCTAGCTTATTTGCTATTCAACCCGCAGTACTGGCTGCTGGTGTATGAGTCTCAGGAATTTTTATAGGTTAGTCCCTGACTTTTCCAGAAATTGAGGCCTAGTCCAGAAACTCGAAAAACCAGAGAAAACAAATAGAAAATGGATTTTTAATATAAAAATAATAGCTAGAATTTGTTTAATCCATAGAAAATTCATACTAATTCCAAATTTAGCCATTCCAGTTCCTATAATTTTGTAATAATATTGTTTATCACTTAGTAACACTGTTTTAGCATAAACCTCATATTAAATCTGTTCACTTAATTAATCTTGTACCAAACACGTAAAACTTCGGAAATTCGTAAATTCCCCGTTTTAACTCCGATTTGATCCGTTCAAGTTGCGTTAGTCTCGTAGAAACGAATATATCATTATTATGCAGTATGTTCTTATGTTTGGTGTGATGTTAATTTTATCTATACCATGTTTGTTTGTATTGCTACGACTAGCGCGAGGACACGTGTCATCTGAAAAGCAAGTTGGTACCTGGAATCTCAAGTGCCAGGCAAGTTGTGCCCTTGACCACTTTTTACCCAATAATGTTCTTTAATATCACATACTCATGCATAGGTTAATTTTGATGGGACCCAATATGTCACCCTAGATTGTTTATCTCATTACCTTGTTTACCCCGGAATCACTTGGGTAGTTTGCTATTGCTTTACATGGTTTTGGGATAATCATTTATTATATCTATGTTCCAATTATTCTTGTTATTCTGTTTATGTTCATGTTGAGATCATTAATGTTAATTGGAACATAGAGCTTAACTTGAGAACCACGTGCCACCACAAGGGAGGAATGGGACCCCTTGGCTAACTAATTAGGAAAGCTAGTGGAAGACTACCTTACCCGAAAGGGGCAAGGGCAGTAGGGGAGAGGTCAGTGCAGGGAGGTCCCTGGTTGATTTTGCTGCGATGGTGGTCAGCCAGGAACCCTGTACTGGATCTTCCTATAAACTGTAGCAGGTTTTCGGAAGCTAGTGGAACTTTGTAAAGGCCTCGTAGTGTTGCCCTGCCGCGCTTCCTAGGTAGAGGTGTATGGGATTCGCGACCCCATGGCAGATGGGTAACATGACTTGTGGGTAAAGGGTACAACCTCTGCAGAGTGTAAAACTGGTATACTAGCCGAGCTCACGGTCATGAGCAGCTCAGGACTCTCTGATGTTTAATTTATGGAACTTAAATTCAATTTTGTCATTTGCATTGCATGGGTTTGTTATTAATTTTGTTCTATTACTTTACTTATGGTTTGGTATTTACTTACACTTAGTAACTGCTAATAAAATTTTGACCAACTACTTAAAAGCAATGCTCAGCTTTAACCCCTATCTTTGATTAAGCCTTACACATCACATGAACTCACACCTTTGTGAGTTTATGTCCACTGGTTCCCCACAACTTGTTGAGCTATGATCATGTGTGAGCTCACCCTTGCTGTCTCACACCCCCCCACAGGAGAAGATCAGGTGGTTCAGGAGGAGCCGCCTAACACTGAGGAGTTCGATCTGATCTAGGTGGCGTTTCCCAGTCGACATTGGCGCCGACGATCCTTAGTTCGTTTTATCTTTATTATTTTATTTTGTAATAAGTCTTCCGCTATGTAATAAATACTCTGATGTTAATGACATTTATCTCTATACACTCTGTTATTATATATGTTGTCTTCTTGGCGCATGTATGAGATGCACCTGGCTTTGTCTTTTAAAATCAGGTGTTACAGAAGTGGTATCAGAGCAAATGTTGACTGTAGGACGAGACCTAGATAGAAACGGACAAACCCTTACCTACTTATCTCATTCTGATTCATTCCATACTTACCTTACTCTGGTTCTTTCTTATCTTGATCCTGTCTCACCTTCTACTGTTCTACTCTGATCATTCTTACCTTTTCTACTCTGAGACAAGATGGATTTCACACCTTGGAATCCCTACCCCTATGACATTTTTAAGAGATAGGAGACCTAAGACAAAAAAAAAGAGAAAAAAAAACTATTTTCTCTATTAAAAATATTGGTTGATTGTTTTGGTGATCAATGCCTGATTTGCTTCTTTGATTGATTGAAATATTATATATGGACATTTTAGCATGTACCACTATAAGGTACTGTATTAGCTTTAGTAGGTGACACACTAATCTACTTAGCTAATAAGTCCCCCAAAGTAACATGATTGTAATTACTGCCTTGTCTACTGCTCTTTCTTACCTTATGTATCTAACTCAGATGGTCAATACCAGGAAAGGAAAGATTATCACGCAACAGCAAACAGAAATGAATCCTCCAAATCCTTCACCTGTTGAAACCGAGCAAGTGATCGCAACCCAAAGGCTGGTAATACAGCAATTGACGGACATGATGACCGAAATGCAAAACCAGATAAGACAAGAACGCGAGGAAATACGTCAGGCCCGTCTGGAGATACAGCAAGAAATAAGGCAATCACGGTTGGAGAGACAACGACAAGAGCAACCACCATCTCCACCACCACCAGCTCCACCAAGCTACATAAACATATATGTAAATTACTACTATTTGTAGGATCTACAGGTTCCTTTAGTTAGTATTCGGTATGATACTATTTTAGGAGGAATAAAAAAAAGTCTATTTGACCCCATGAGTTGCTAATAAAATTATGCGTCATGCTGAGATTTTGGTTTGGGCATATGTGTTGGACAATATGAGAAAACCCATGAGAGTAATTGCACCTAAAGGGACTGAAGAATCAAGTGAACGGAATTACAAGAGGCTAGTTACTTACGTCCAAGTTCCTCACCTTGGAGAGTACCAGTTTTGTTTGTAAAGAAGAAAGATGGATTGCAAGGGATGTGCGTGGATTAAAGGTTCCTTAAGGATGTTACTATGAAGAACAAGTATCCGTTGCCCCGTATTGAGGATTTATTTGATCAGATGAGAGGTGCTAGAGTATTCTCGAAGATTGACCTCCGATCGGGTTACCATCAGATGAGGATTAGACCGTCGGATATTCCTAAGACAGCATTCTCGACTCAATATGGATCATATGAGTTTACTGTTATGTCGTTTGGATTAACAAATGCACCAACCTATTTTATGGATCTGAAGAATAAGATGCATGATCTGGACGGATTCGTCGTGGTTTTCATGGACGATATTTTTATTCCAAGAGTGATAGTGATCATGAGGAACATATGTGATTGGTACTACAGAAGTTACGAGATAATCAACTCTACGCTAAGTACAGCAAATGCGAGTTTTGGATTGGCGAGGTGCCATTTCTTGGACATATCATTTCTAATGGAGGGACATCAGTGGATCCTGCTAAAGTCAAGGAGATAGTGGTGTGGAGCATGCCCACTACGGTTACGGAGGACCGAAGTTTCTTGGGACTTGCAGGATATTATTGGAGATTTATTGAAGGATTTTCTAAGATTGCTAAGCTTATGACCTCGCTTTTGGTGAAGGAAAGAGAATTCAAGTGGGATGAAAAGTGCCAAGTATATACGGATCATAAGAGTCTGAAGTATATATTCACTCAGAAGGATCTCAACCTTAGGCAACGCCGTTGGTTGGAGCTTATTAAGGATTATGATTTGGAGATTCACTATCACCCAGGCAAGGCAAATTTGGTTATAGATGCCTTGAGTCGAAAGGAGCATGTTCATTTAGCTGTTGTTGCCCAGCTACTCGATGAGATTGTTGAGAATTTCAGGAGACTTAACCTGGGGATAGTTGATCATACTGAAGGAGTTATTATTGATGCGGAACCTACCTTGGAACAAGAAATCCGCAAAGGACAAATTGGTGATGCTAAAATACAAGAGATTAAGGATCTTATTACTGAAGGTCGAGGTCTAGAATTCACGGAAGATGAGCAGGGCACCGTATGGTTCAAGGACAGGATGTGTGTTCCTGATGTTAAAAGCCTTCGAGAGACTATTTTAAAGGAGGCCCATGATTCGGATTATTCTATTCATCCTGGTAGTACTAAGATGTATCAGGATTTGAAGCGGAAGTATTGGTGGTATGGATTAAAAAGGGATGTAGCTGCACATGTGGCTATGTGCGATGTATGTCAAAGAGTTAAGGCTGAACATCAGAGGCCAGCTGGACTATTGCATCCACTGAAGATACCCGAGTGGAAGTGGGAAGAGATTGGTATGGATTTCATTACTGGATTGCCTCGCACCCAGAAAGGATATAATGCTATATGGGTGATTGTGGATAGATTGACTAAAGTGGCTCACTTTATTCCTGTGAAGACTACTTATAAAGGTTCTCAGCTGGCAGAGTTATATATGGCTCGGATTGTGTGTTTGCATGGAGTACCAAAGAAGATCGTGTCTGATCGAGGTTCGCAGTTTACCTCAAGATTTTGGAGAAGCTTTCATGAGAACATGAGCACGAAGTTGAATTTCAGTACGGCTTATCACCCTCAGACTGATGGACAGACTGAAAGGACTAATCAAGTATTGGAAGATATGTTGAGAGCATGTGCCCTTCAGCATGGAGGAAGTTGGGATAAGAGTCTGCCGTATGCTGAGTTCTCATACAACAATAGTTATCAGGCCAGTCTGAAAATGTCACCTTTTGAAGCTTTATATGGGAGGAAGTGCAGGACTCCTCTATATTGGGATCAGACTGGAGAGAGACAGTTCTTTGGGCCTGAACTGATTCAAGAAGCAGAAGAACAAGTTCGTATAATTCGAGAGAACTTGAGGGTAGCTCAAACCAGACAAAAGAGATACGCAGATAATCGAAGAAGACCACTTGAACTTGAGGAGGGAGATCATGTGTACTTCAAGGTGTCACCACTTCGTGGAATGAGGAGTTTTAAAGTCGAGAGCAAATTGTCCCCACACTTTATTGGACCATTCTGAGTTTTTAGGCAAGTTGGAGAGAGGGCCTATCAACTCAAGCTACCTGATAATCTATCTGAGCTGATAATCTATCTCATGTACATAATGTATTTCATGTGTCTCAACGTAAGAAGTGTCTCCGTGTCCCTGAGGAACAGTTACCAATGGAAGAGCTCAGTGTTCAAGGTGATTTGACTTACACGGAGTACCCCATCAAGATTTTGGATACACTGACTCGAGTTACAAGAAATAAGGTTATTAAGATGTGTAAAGTATAATGGAGTCACCACGGTGAAGATGAAGCAACTTGGAAAAGAGAAGAAGAGCTTCGCATATATTTTCCCCACCTTTTCCCTAGATCTTCTTAAATCTCGAGGACGAGATTATTTTTAAGGGGGGTAGGATTTGTAACACCTACTTTGTAATTTGCTAGAAATAATACCAATAGAGAAACAATTCCTCTTTATATGGGTTTGACCTTTATGCATCATCACATGTGAACTCCCTATGTGAAAAGAAAAAAAAACAAATAATTAATACCATAAAAGCCACAAAAATATGCATCATGCTGGAATTCTGTTTTGTGTGCATTTTGTGACAATATAGAATAATGTGAAAAATACCCAAGTCCAAGGTAGAATTTAAGAATCAAAGGGAAATTCAAGAATTTAAAATAAGAGGAAGAAAGAGAGAAATGATATAAGAATATAAATGATATATAAATATATCTCTAGATTTGAAACTTCTTTATGGCACCATGTAATCTAAGTACAAATCTGTCACAAGTTTGAATTCAAATTAGAATTTAAATTTGAATTGGTAAAATAGTGGGGGGAATAGAAAATAAAACAAAAAAAAATGTGAAAGGAGCTTTCCTGGGCTCTCTGGTGGCTATTCGGCCCACCAGGGGAAAACCCTTGCCTCGGCCCACTATTCCACGCCGCGCGTTTGCCCCTGCACTCGGTCGCCTACACGTGGGGCCCTCATGTCGGGAGCTTCTTCCATCCCGCCGCCGCCGTGACCATTTTGGATCCATGCGTTGGACCGTGACCAAGAAAGGGGATCCCGCCGCCGGAGTTCTCGGGCGGGTCGTTCCAACTGCCGCTAATTCCGCGCCATCAGCTCCATCCACTGCTCCCTGGCGCGTGTGGCGCTGCAGGTGGCCCACTTCTCTGGAGCTTCTTCTCCGAATAACTCGGGCGCGGATTCAACTCCTTGGCCACCTCCGCCGCGGTGGCTGAACCGCTTATCCGCGTTTCACGCTCGCGCGCGAGGGTATAAATTGTGGGCATCGTGATCGCCTTGCCCTCTCCCTATCCTAGCCGCCAGGGACAAGAGTTTTAGCGCCACCAGAGAGCTCGCGATGGAGAGAGAGCGTGCGGTGTGTGTAGAGGGGCGTCGGTGCTAGCCTCGCTCGCTACCGGCGTTCAGGGATCCGTGGTGAGCCACGGTGCTTCATGTGGATTACCGGTGGATCGCCGTAGCTTGATTGGGGGGGGAATCGACCCTGTGGCGCTGGAATTTGTCACTGCGCCAGTTTGTTCGTCGAGCTGCGTGGGTGGATCGGAGTATTCCTAGGATCACGGTGAGCAACCTCTTTCCTGCATCGCATGGTTATCCTCTACGCATTACCGCGATTAGTTCGGAGTTCGAGCAGGGGGGGTGGCGTTTGGGCGATGCCGGCCATGCCGCCGCCGTGGACGCTTTGAGCCGCCGTGTGTGTGCTCTGGTGAGAAGAAGACATCGTGGGAACCGTTGGATCTAGATGTAGGGCTGAGAAGAAGCGCGCGCGTGTGCCATCGATCCGCTGTTGGACGGCCACAGTTAGAGGTAGCTTTCCCTATGGCTTGATTAAATCCGAGACGTCGAGGTTGGATCCGTGGGTTGGGGATTTGTCATGGCGTGGGTGAGTTTTGGGCCACAGATCTTAGATCGTATGGTCCTGGTGTCGTACCGGTTCGAGGGGGGGAATGATCTAATCTGAGCCACCCACTTGAGATCGGACGGCCCACATTAAATCGTGCCCCTTTGGCCTGTCAGTTTAGCATAAGAGCCCCTAGCTTATTTGCTATTCAACCCGCAGTACTGGCTGCTGGTGTATGAGTCTCAGGAATTTTTATAGGTTAGTCCCTGACTTTTCCAGAAATTGAGGCCTAGTCCAGAAACTCGAAAAACCAGAGAA
Source organism: Zea luxurians (assembly GCA_029449295.1). Taxonomy (NCBI): domain Eukaryota; kingdom Viridiplantae; phylum Streptophyta; class Magnoliopsida; order Poales; family Poaceae; genus Zea; species Zea luxurians. The sequence goes on from JAOPSE010000507.1 coordinate 387,784, forward strand.
AACAAATAGAAAATGGATTTTTAATATAAAAATAATAGCTAGAATTTGTTTAATCCATAGAAAATTCATTCTAATTCCAAATTGAGCCATTCCAGTTCCTATAATTTTGTAATAATATTGTTTATCACTTAGTAACACTGTTTTAGCATAAACCTCATATTAAATCTGTTCACTTAATTAATCTTGTACCAAACACGTAAAACTTCGGAAATTCGTAAATTCCCCGTTTTAACTCCGATTTGATCCGTTCAAGTTGCGTTAGTCTCGTAGAAACGAATATATCATTATTATGCAGTATGTTCTTATGTTTGGTGTGATGTTAATTTTATCTATACCATGTTTGTTTGTATTGCTACGACTAGCGCGAGGACACGTGTCATCTGAAAAGCAAGTTGGTACCTGGAATCTCAAGTGCCAGGCAAGTTGTGCCCTTGACCACTTTTTACCCAATAATGTTCTTTAATATCACATACTCATGCATAGGTTAATTTTGATGGGACCCAATAGGTCACCCTAGATTGTTTATCTCATTACCTTGTTTACCCCGGAATCACTTGGGTAGTTTGCTATTGCTTTACATGGTTTTGGGATAATCATTTATTATATCTATGTTCCAATTATTCTTGTTATTCTGTTTATGTTCATGTTGAGATCATTAATGTTAATTGGAACATAGAGCTTAACTTGAGAACCACGTGCCACCACAAGGGAGGAATGGGACCCCTTGGCTAACTAATTAGGAAAGCTAGTGGAAGACTACCTTACCCGAAAGGGGCAAGGGCAGTAGGGGAGAGGTCAGTGCAGGGAGGTCCCTGGTTGATTTTGCTGCGATGGCGGTCAGCCAGGAACCCTGTACTGGATCTTCCTATAAACTGTAGCGGGTTTTCGGAAGCTAGTGGAACTTTGTAAAGGCCTCGTAGTGTTGCCCTGCCGCGCTTCCTAGGTAGAGGTGTATGGGATTCGCGACCCCATGGCAGATGGGTAACATGACTTGTGGGTAAAGGGTACAACCTCTGCAGAGTGTAAAACTGGTATACTAGCCGAGCTCACGGTCATGAGCAGCTCAGGACTCTCTGATGTTTAATTTATGGAACTTAAATTCAATTTTGTCATTTGCATTGCATGGGTTTGTTATTAATTTTGTTCTATTACTTTACTTATGGTTTGGTATTTACTTACACTTAGTAACTGCTAATAAAATTTTGACCAACTACTTAAAAGCAATGCTCAGCTTTAACCCCTATCTTTGATTAAGCCTTACACATCACATGAACTCACACCTTTGTGAGTTTATGTCCACTGGTTCCCCACAACTTGTTGAGCTATGATCATGTGTGAGCTCACCCTTGCTGTCTCACACCCCCCCCACAAAAGAAGATCAGGTGGTTCAGGAGGAGCCGCCTAACACTGAGGAGTTCGATCTGATCTAGGTGGCGTTTCCCAGTCGACATTGGCGCCGACGATCCTTAGTTCGTTTTATCTTTATTATTTTATTTTGTAATAAGTCTTCCGCTATGTAATAAATACTCTGATGTTAATGACATTTATCTCTATACACTCTGTTATTATATATGTTGTCTTCTTGGCGCATGTATGAGATGCACCTGGCTTTGTCTTTTAAAATCAGGTGTTACAGTAACACTACGAGGCCTTTACAAAGTTCCACTAGCTTCAGAAAACCCGCTACAGTTTATAGGAAGCTCCAATGCAGGAATCCCTTGCAGGACCGCCATCGCAGCAAAATCCTCCCGAGGGCCTTCCTAACAGGAATCCCTTGCAGGACTGCCAACGCAGCAAAATCCTCCCGAGGGCCTCCCTACACTGACCACTCCCCTACTGCCCTTGCCCCTTTCGGGTAAGGTAGTCTTCCACTAGCTTTCCTAATTAATCAGCCAAGGGGTCCCATTCCTCCCTTGTGGTAGCACTGTTTTCCCGGGTGGTTCTCCATGTTCCAATTAACATAATGATCTTATCATGAACAGTAATAATAAACATATAATAAAAGTGTGATCATGAATAATGTACCTTCATACCCAAAACCACATAAAGCACTAGCAAGTACTACCCAAAAAGTTCAGTGGTAAACAAGGTATAAAGATAGACAAACTAGGGTAACCTATTGGGTCCCATCAAAATTAACCTATGCAGATCATTATGATTAATTAGAACATGAGTGGGTAAAAAGAAGTGATCAAGGGCACAACTTGCCTGGGACTTGAGATTCCAGGTACCAGGATGATCTTCAGATGACACGTGTCCTCACGCTAGTCGTAGCAATACAAACAAATATGGTATAGACAAAATTAACATTACACCAAACATAAGAACAGTTGCATATTAGTAATCTACACGTTGCTACGAGATCGTAGAAACAAGAACCACTAAATTCAGAACTACGGTTATTAAGTTATGAATTTCCAAAATTATTTAGTGCTTAGAATAGATTAATCCAAATGAACAATTTTAATTAAAGTTTCATGGCTAAACAATGCTACTAGTTGATACACAATATTAAAACAAGATTATTGCAACTGGAATGACTCAATTTGGAGTTAATATGAATTAAATATGAATTATACAAGTTTCTAGCATTTATTTTCACATTAAAATCATCTTCTAAATTTATTTTTTTCTGATTTTCCTATCTCCTGGGCTGAGCACCTAAATCCAGGAGGATCAGGGGCTAAACTACAAATATTCCCTAGACACAGGCCTCGCTCAGTTTGGACTGCGGGTTATTTATATGATTTTACAGGGTCTCTTTAGAAAATATTACATCGCGAAGGGGTACGGGTGAGTCTCGGCCGTCCGATCAACACCGGACGCACCAGATTAAATCACGAGGGTTTGAATCGGTACGCGCCACCTGACGTCGGATCAAGATCCAACGGTGCCTATTTTAAACACTAAAGATCCGATCATGGTCGTCGGCCCACGATCCAACGATCCACGCATGCCATAATCGAACCGCTGTCGCCCACCTAATCTCTACCCTCCATCCTGGATCCAATGGCTCACAAGCTTTCCCCCCCCGAATCGGTATGGCTATACCCAATCACGGCCGTTGCGCTCCCATCCAACGATCGAGACAGTTTTCCCCAAAACGACCCCGACGACGGCGGCGTTGCACGGCAATGCGGCGGCGCCATGGCCGGCCACGGAAGTTCTCGTGCCCCACTGGGCCAAACCGAACGAGTCTAGTCCTACGCGATGTCCAGCAAAAGGCGAAACCGGTCGTGGGTCGCTTACTAGGAATGGGGGGGGGGCGTTGAAGCTGTCCACGGCGCGGTGCGGTACGCGGCGGAGCTCCAGGTACGGTGAGGAATTCCGATCCTTCGAGCGGCAGTTCTCCTGGTCCGAGAGCACCCAGAGCTCCCCCCCAGCATGGTGATTCCCCAAGGCAAGCAATCGGATCCCGAGCGACAGTATGGACGTGGTTCCACGGCGGACCGACGAGTTCCCCCGCGAGCTTGGTTTATGGGGGGGATTTCACCTGTGATGACTATGGCTAGGGGCAAAGCGGGGCCGGATTTTATACTGAGGCAGAGTCCGCGTGCAAGGAGGCCATGGCCGAGAATCTCGTCGACACCGTTAACCGAGATCCCCGGCGGCGAAGAACGCGCGGATTCCGTTCATGGAGCGTGCAGAAAAGGGGGAAGACGACCCAGCCAACCCGGTCCCACACGCCAGTGGCGCCAGGCGCACAGATCGATAGTCTGCGCGAGTATGAGTGAAGGACCTGCGACCAGGGCCCGCGCGTCAGAGAAACCAGGGCTGGCACGCACACGACGGATGCGTGAGGCTGAATGGTGGGGCCCGCGTGTCGGCGCTTTGGTGGATGGTTGGGCTGTGCGGGAGCAAGGGGGATGGGCCGCATGTGGCAGTTTCGGCCCAAGCAAGGTAGAATTGTTTTGTTTGTTTTTCTTTCTTTTGTTCATTTCCATCTCTCATTTCTAGTTTTCAAAGTTGAATTCAAATCTGTTTTTAATGCACATCCAAAATTCTAGCATGATGCATTCCTTCTTTCTTTATATATATTATTATTATTATTATTTAGATGAACACTTCAATAATGGAATATACACATGGTATTTATTTATTTACTTAGAGAACATTACTTTGAATGCACATTTAGAAAAGATAATATCCATTACATACTTAAGAGAAGTTAATACATAATCTCCCATGAATTGTTTTAGTACAACTATATTTTTAAGAGGCGTATTATTTGTATAGTTTATAAAGTTAATAGTAAATAGTTTGGAAGTCTCACTTTTATTTGTTGCTCCAACCTTTTAGTTTTAAGTTTTGGATATAAATCCTGATTACCAAATTCTTGGTTATCATTATGTGTTTAGTTTAGAGAGATATATTCTATAAAGGAATAAAATTGTTATTGGAAGTCATTTCCCAAGATAGAATTTTAGGTGCTACAGGGGTGAATAGGTGATCCTGTAAAACTTCAAACTTAAGCCACAAAACTTGGTTAAGTGTTAGCACAAATAATGCCAAGTGGCTAGAGAGGAGTCTCAACAAAACACAGAAACCACAGAAGATCAATCACAGAGATGACACAGTGGTTTATCCCGTGGTTCGGCCAAGACCAACGCTTGCCTACTCCACGTTGTGGCGTCCCAACGGACGAGGGTTGCAATCAACCCCTCTCAAGCGGTCCAAAGACCCACTTGAATACCACGGTGTTTTGCTTTCTTTTCTTTATCCCGTTTGCAAGGAATCTCCACAAATTGGAGTCTCTTGCCCTTACAAGTATATGATCACAAAGAAGCACAGAGTAAGGGAGGGAAGCAACACACACAAATCCACAGCGAAATGCGCACACACACGGCCAAGAATCGAGCTCGAATGACTATCTCAAAGTTCTCACTAGAACGAAGCTCGAATCACTTAGAATCACAAACGAATGCGCAAAGAATGAGTGTGGATGATCAAGAATGCTCTAAGGTTGCTTGGTGTGCTCCTCCATGCGCCTAGGGGTCCCTTTTATAGCCCCAAGGCAGCTAGGAGCCGTTGAGAGCAAATCTGGAAGGCCAATCTTGCCTTCTGTCATCGGGGGCACCGGACAGTCCGGTGCACACCGGACACTGTCCGGTGCCCGATTTCTTTCCTTAAACGGCGCTGCCGACCGTTGCCGACCGTTGCAGATCTGGGAGCCGTTGGCGCACCGGACATGTCCGGTGCACACCGGACAGTCCGGTGCCGTCTTCTAGCCGTTGGCCTGGCCACGTGTCCCGCGCAGATTGTGCGGCCGACCGTTGGCCCGATCGACCGTTGGCTCACCGGACAGTCCGGTGCACACCGGACAGTCCGGTGAATTTTAGCCGTACGCCGTCGGCGAATTCCCGAGAGCGGCCACTTCACGCCGAGCCAGCCTGGCGCACCGGACACTGTCCGGTGCACCACCGGACAGTCCGGTGTGCCAGACTGAGCTGAGTCTCGGCTGCACACAGCCAAGTCTTTTTCACCTTTTTTCTTTTCTTCTTCTTTCTGTTTCTAACACTTAGACAAGTATATTAGTACATAAAACAATGTACTAAGTCTGAGAAACATACCTTAATTCTTGATTTGTACCTTGTCCACCTTTTTACACTTAGGCACTTGTGTTGGACACTGAATCACCAAAATACTTAGAAATGGCCCAAGGGCACATTTCCCTTTCAATCTCCCCCTTTTTGGTGATTTATGCCAACACAACATAAAGCAAGTAGAGCAAGTACAAAATCAAATCAAATAAGAACTCAAAATTGTTTTGATTCACTTTTGACATATATGGATCACTCTATGCCACCACTTGGTTTGTTTTTGCAAATCAAACTCAAATTTCTATCTCTAAGTCAAACACACATGTTAAGACATAAAGAGAGTCATTCTAAGAGAAATTGATTTAAGATTTCAAAAACTCCCCCTTTTTCCCATAATCAATACTTCTCCCCACAAGAAGCCAACTTTTGACAAGAGAGTCAACAAAAGAGTTTTGACAAACCAAATATTCTACTATTTTCAAAATCTCTCAAGTGGTAGCTGATCCATTTGTCGCTTTGGCCTTTATTTTCTCCCCCTTTAGCATCAAGCACCAAAACGGGATCAATCTTGGCCCTATAATCCCATTGCCTCACCAAAATCTTCAATTAAGAGCAAATGGCAATAAGAGTTCATTAGATGAACTTGGAATAGGTTACCCTCTCATCGGAGTGCAGTGGAAGTCTTTCATGGTCCAAGTCCACCTTTTCCCTTTCAATTCTCCTTTGAGACTAAAACAAGCAAACTCAAGCATATGGTTAGTCTCAAAGGGTCAAGTTGTAACACATCTCCCCCTAAAACTGTGCATCACTTGGCAACGGACTTGTGAGGTCCAGGGAGTGTTTGTACAACTTGAGCACCGCAATAAGCAACAAAATGCAGAATGAACATGATCAAAGGCATAAACACATATATGCTACAATTCAATCCAAGTTCCGCGAATCTAAGATATTGAGCTCACTACGCAGCCTGCGAAAGGTCTTCTCATCTAGAGGCTTGGTAAAGATATCGGCTAGCTGGTTCTCGGTGCTAACATGAAACACTTCGATATCTCCCTTTTGCTGGTGGTCTCTCAAAAAGTGATGCCGGATGTCAATGTGCTTTGTGCGGCTGTGCTCAACAGGATTTTCCGCTATTCGGATAGCACTCTCATTATCACATAGGAGTGGGACTTTGCTCAGATTGTAGCCAAAGTCCCTGAGGGTTTGCCTCATCCAAAGTAGTTGCGCGCAACACTGTCCTGCTGCAACATACTCGGCCTCAGCGGTGGATAGGGCAACGGAGGTTTGTTTCATAGAGTTCCATGACACCAGGGACCTTCCTAAGAATTGGCACATCCCTGATGTACTCTTCCTATCGACCTTACATCCAGCATAGTCGGAATCTGAGTACCCAATCAAGTCAAAGTTAGACCCCTTTGGATACCAGATCCCGAAGCAAGGCGTAGCGACTAAATATCGAAGAATTCGCTTTACAGCCACTAAGTGACACTCCTTCGGATCAGATTGAAATCTAGCACACATGCATACGCTAAGCATAATATCCGGTCTACTAGCACATAAATAAAGCAAAGAACCTATCATGGACCGGTATGCTTTTTGATCAACGGACTTACCTCCTTTGTTGAGGTCGATGTGTCCGTCGGTTCCCATCGGCGTCTTTGCGGGCTTGGCGTCCTTCATCCCAAACCTTTTTAGCAAATCTTGTGTGTACTTCGTTTGGGAGATGAAAGTGCCATCCTTGAGTTGCTTCACTTGAAAACCCAAGGAAGTAGTTCAACTCGCCCATCATCGACATCTCGAATTCCTGCGTCATCACCCTGCTAAACTCTTCACAAGACTTTTGATTAGTAGAACCAAATATTATGTCATCGACATAAATTTGGCATACAAAAAGATCACCATCGCAAGTCTTAGTAAAAAGAGTTGGATCGGCTTTCCTAACCTTGAAAGCATTAGCAATTAAAAAGTCTCTAAGGCATTCATACCATGCTCTTGGGGCTTGCTTAAGTCCATAGAGCGCCTTAGAGAGCTTACACACGTGGTCGGGGTACCGTTCATCCTCAAAGCCAGGGGGTTGCTCCACGTACACCTCCTCCTTGATCGGCCCGTTGAGGAAAGCGCTCTTCACATCCATTTGGTACAGCCTGAAAGAATGGTGAGTGGCATACGCTAGCAAGATACGAATGGACTCTAGCCTAGCCACAGGAGCAAAAGTCTCCTCAAAGTCCAAACCTGCGACTTGGGCATAACCTTTTGCCACAAGTCGAGCCTTGTTCCTTGTCACCACTCCGTGCTCGTCTTGTTTGTTGCGGAACACCCACTTGGTTCCCACAACATTTTGCTTGGGACGAGGCACCAGTGTCCAAACTTCATTGCGCTTGAAGTTGTTGAGTTCCTCCTGCATGGCCAATACCCAATCCGGATCTAGCAAGGCCTCCTCTACCCTGAAAGGCTCAATAGAAGAGACAAAAGAGTAATGCTCACAAAAATTAACTAATCGAGATCGAGTAGTTACTCCCTTGCTAATGTCACCCAAAATTTGGTCGACGGGATGATCCCTTTGAATCACCGCTCGAACTTGGGTTGGAGGTGCCGGTTGCGCTTCTTCCTCCATCACGTGATCATCTTGTGCTCCCCCTTGATCACACGTCTCCTTTTGATGAACCTGTTCATCATCTTGAGTTGGGGGATGCACCGTTGTTGAGGAAGAGGGTTGATCTCGTTCATCTTGTTCCTGTGGCCGCACTTCTCCAATCGCCATGGTTCGTATAGCGGCCGTCGGAACATCTTCTTCATCTACATCATCACAATCAACAACTTGCTCTCTTGGAGAGCCATTAGTCTCATCAAATACAACGTCGCTAGAGACTTCAACCAAACCCGATGATTTGTTGAAGACCCTATACGCCTTTGTATTTGAATCATAACCTAATAAAAACCCTTCTACAGCTTTGGGAGCAAATTTAGAATTTCTACCCTTCTTCACTAGAATGTAGCACCTGCTCCCAAATACACGAAAGTAAGATACATTGGGTTTGTTACCGGTTAGTAGCTCATACGACGTCTTCTTGAGGAGGCGATGAAGGTAGACCCTGTTGATGGCGTGGCAAGCCGTGTTCACAGCTTCCGACCAAAAGCATTCGGGGGTCTTGAACTCTCCAAGCATCGTCCTCGCCATATCGATCAGCGTCCTGTTCTTCCTCTCTACCACACCATTTTGCTGTGGTGTGTAGGGAGCGGAGAACTCGTGCTTGATCCCTTCCTCCTCAAGGAACTCCTCCACTTGAAGGTTCTTGAATTCGGACCCGTTGTCGCTCCTTATCTTCTTCACCTTGAGCTCAAACTCATTTTGAGCTCTCCTGAGGAAGCGCTTGAGGGTCCCTTGGGTTTCAGACTTATCCTGCAAAAAGAATACCCAAGTGAAGCGGGAAAAGTCATCAACAATAACTAAACCATACTTACTTCCTCCTATGCTTAGATAGGCGACGAGTCCGAAGAGGTCCATATGTAGCAGTTCCAGGGGTCTTGATGTGGTCATCACATTTTTGCTGTGATGCGCTCCTCCCACCTGTTTACCTGCCTGACAAGCTGCACAAGGTCTATCTTTTTCGAATTGTACGTTAGTCAAACCTATCATGTGTTCTCCCTTTAGAAGCTTGTGAAGATTCTTCATCCCCACATGTGCTAAGCGGCGATGCCACAGCCAGCCCATGCAAGTCTTAGCCATTAAGCATGCATCTAGACCGGCCTCTTCTTTTGCAAAATCAACTAAGTAAAGCTTGTCGTCTAATACACCCTTAAAGGCTAGTGAACCATCACTTCTTCTAATGACAGACACATCTACATTTGTAAAAAGACAATTATATCCCATATTGCATAGTTGACTAACAGATAGCAAATTGTAACCAAGAGACTCAACTAAAAACACATTGGAAATTGAGTGCTCATTAGAAATTGCAATTTTACCTAACCCTTTTACCTTGCCTTGATTCCCATCACCGAATATAATTGAATCTTGGGAATCCTTATTTTTGACGTAGGAGGTGAACATCTTCTTCTCCCCCGTCATATGGTTTGTGCATCCGCTGTCGATAATCCAGCTTGAACCCCCGGATGCATAAACCTGCAAGGCAAATTTAGGCTTGGGTCTTAGGTACCCAACTCATGTTGGGTCCTACAAGGTTAGTGCAAATATCCTTAGGGACCCAAATGCAAGTTTTGTCTCCCTTGCATTTTGCCCCTAATTTCCTAGCAACTATTTTCCTATCCTTTCTACAAATAGCAAAGGAAGCATTTAAAGCACAATAAATTGTAGAAGGTTCATTCACTACTTTCTTAGGAGCATGAATAATATTCTTTCTAGGCACATGATGAGTATCATTTCTCCTAGACATATTTCTACCATGCATATAGGAAGAACTAGAAGCAAACATGGCATGAGAGTCAAAATCATCATAAGCATTATAACTCTTATAAGTATTTCTAGTTTGTCTCCTATCATGGTACAAGAAGGCATGGTTCTTTTTAGCACTACTAGCCATAGGGGCCTTCCCTTTCTCCTTGACGAAGATGGGAGCCTTATGGCTTGTTAAGTTCTTGGCTTCCCTCTTGAAGCCAAGCCCATCCTTAATTGAGGGATGTCTTCCAATTGTGTAGGCATCCCTTGCAAATTTTAACTTATCAAATTCATTTTTGCTAGTCTTAAGTTGGGCATTAAGACTAGCCAATTCATCATTTAGTTTGGAAATTGAAACTAAGTGTTCACAACAAGCATTTATATCAACATCCTCACACCTAGTGCAAATTTCAACATGTTCAACACAAGAGTTAGATTTACTTGCTACTTCTAGTTTAGCATTTAAATCATTAATTTCACCTTTTAAAGAAGAAATGGTTTCATTACAAGTAGAAAGTTCACAAGAAAGCATTCCATTTCTTTTAACTTCTAGAGCAAGTGAATTTTGTGCACTAACAAATTTATCATGCTCTTCATATAAAAGATCTTCTTGTTTCTCTAAGATTCTATCCTTTTCATTCAAGGCATCAATCAATTCATTAATCTTAGCTATCTTAGTTCTATCCAATCCCTTGAATAAACTAGAGTAATCTATTTCATCCTCACTAGACTCATCATCACTAGAAGAATCATAAGTATTATCATTACGAGTGATTACCTTCTTTTCCCTTGCCATGAGGCAAGTGTGATGCTCGTTTGGGAAGAGGGCCGATTTGTTGAAGGCAGTGGCGGCGAGTCCTTCGTCGTCGGAGTCGGACGAAGAGCAATCCGAATCCCACTCCTTTCCAAGGTGTGCTTCGCCTTTGGCCTTCTTGTAAACCTTCTTGTTCTCTCTCTTCCCATTCTTCCCTTGCTCCTGGTCACTATCATTTTCGGGACAGTTAGCAATAAAATGACCAACCTTACCACATTTGAAGCATGAGCGCTTCCCCTTTGTCTTGGTCTTCCTTGGTTGCCCCTTGCGACCATTTAGCGTCGTCTTGAATCTTTTGATGATGAGAGCCATCTCTTCATCATTGAGCCCGGCCGCCTCAACTTGCGCCACCTTGCTGGGTAGCGGCTCCTTGCTCCTTGTTGCCTTGAGAGCAATGGGTTGAGGCTCGTGGAGTGGACCGTTCAACGCGTCGTCGACGTATCTCGCCTCCTTGATCATCATCCGCCCGCTTACGAATTTTCCAAGTACCTCCTCGGGCGTCATCATCGTGTACCTGGGATTCTCACGAATATTGTTCACGAGATGAGGATCAAGAACGGTAAAGGACCTTAGCATTAGGCGGACGACGTCGTGGTCCGTCCATCGCGTGCTTCCGTAGCTCCTTATTTTGTTGATGAGGGTCTTGAGCCGGTTGTACGTTTGGGTTGGCTCCTCTCCCCTTATCATGGCGAATCGTCCAAGCTCGCCCTCCACCAACTCCATTTTGGTGAGCATGGTGATGTCATTCCCCTCGTGAGAGATCTTGAGGGTGTCCCATATTTGCTTGGCATTGTCCAAGCCGCTCACCTTGTTGTACTCTTCCCTGCATAAGGACGCTAACAGAACAGTAGTAGCTTGTGCATTTCTATGGATTTGTTCATTTATGAGCATAGAGTTATCCGAGCTATCAAACTTCATTCCATTCTCTACAATCTCCCAAATGCTTGGATGGAGAGAGAATAAGTGACTACGCATTTTGTGACTCCAAAATCCGTAGTCCTCCCCATCGAAGTGTGGAGGTTTGCCAAGAGGAATGGAAAGCAAATGCGAATTCGAACTATGTTGAATACGAGAATAATCAAATGAAAAGTTCGAATTGACCATCTTTTTGTAGTCGTTGTCGTCCTTTTGGGAAGAGGAAGATTCGTCGCTGTCGTAGTAGACGATCTCCTTGATGCGTCTTGTCTTCTTCTTCTTCCCTTCTTTTCTTTTGTGGCCCGAGCCTGAGTCGGTGGGCCTGTCATCATTGGGCTCGTTGACGAAGGACTCCTTCTCCTTGTCGTTGATCACCATCCCCTTGCCTTTAGGATCCATCTCTTCAGGCGGTTAGTCCCTTTCTTGAAGAGAACGGCTTTGATACCAATTGAGAGCACCTAGAGGGGGGTGAATAGGTGATCCTGTAAAACTTCAAACTTAAGCCACAAAACTTGGTTAAGTGTTAGCACAAATAATGCCAAGTGGCTAGAGAGGAGTCTCAACAAAACACAGAAACCACAGAAGATCAATCACAGAGATGACACAGTGGTTTATCCCGTGGTTCGGCCAAGACCAACGCTTGCCTACTCCACATTGTGGCGTCCCAACGGACGAGGGTTGCAATCAACCCCTCTCAAGCGGTCCAAAGACCCACTTGAATACCACAGTGTTTTGCTTTCTTTTCTTTATCCCGTTTGCAAGGAATCTCCACAAATTGGAGTCTCTTGCCCTTACAAGTATATGATCACAAAGAAGCACAGAGTAAGGGAGGGAAGCAACACACACAAATCCACAGCGAAATGCGCGCACACACGGCCAAGAATCGAGCTCGAATGACTATCTCAAAGTTCTCACTAGAACGAAGCTCGAATCACTTAGAATCACAAACGAATGCGCAAAGAATGAGTGTGGATGATCAAGAATGCTCTAAGGTTGCTTGGTGTGCTCCTCCATGCGCCTAGGGGTCCCTTTTATAGCCCCAAGGCAGCTAGGAGCCGTTGAGAGCAAATCTGGAAGGCCAATCTTGCCTTCTGTCATCGGGGGCACCGGACAGTCCGGTGCACACCGGACACTGTCCGGTGCCCGATTTCTTTCCTTAAACGGCGCTGCCGACCGTTGCCGACCGTTGCAGATCTGGGAGCCGTTGGCGCACCGGACATGTCCGGTGCACACCGGACAGTCCGGTGCCGTCTTCTAGCCGTTGGCCTGGCCACGTGTCCCGCGCAGATTGCGCGGCCGACCGTTGGCCCGGTCGACCGTTGGCTCACCGGACAGTCCGGTGCACACCGGACAGTCCGGTGAATTTTAGCCGTACGCCGTCGGCGAATTCCCGAGAGCGGCCACTTCACACCGAGCCAGCCTGGCGCACCGGACACTGTCCGGTGCACCACCGGACAGTCCGGTGTGCCAGACTGAGCTGAGTCTCGGCTGCACACAGCCAAGTCTTTTTCACCCTTTTTCTTTTCTTCTTCTTTCTGTTTCTAACACTTAGACAAGTATATTAGTACATAAAACAATGTACTAAGTCTGAGAAACATACCTTAATTCTTGATTTGTACCTTGTCCACCTTTTTACACTTAGGCACTTGTGTTGGACACTAAATCACCAAAATACTTAGAAATGGCCCAAGGGCACATTTCCCTTTCAGAAAGGGAATTAGGCTTACACCTATTTCCTAAATGATTTTGGTGGTTGAATTGTCCAACACAAATAAATTGGACTAACTAGTTTGCTCTAGTCTATAAGTTATACAGGTGCCAAAGGTTCACAAAAGGCCAATAAAAAGACCAAGAAAAGGGTTCAACAAAAAGAGCAAAGGGTCAACCGAAGGCACCCTGGTCTGACGCACCGGACTGTCCGGTGCACCACCGGACATGTCCGGTGCACCAGGGTTCTCCACGCGATGAACTCCTCACCTTCGGGAAAACACAGAGTCGCCGCGCTATAATTCACCGGACTGTACGGTGTACACCGGACAGTGTCTGGTGCTCCAAGAGGACGCGACTCTAAACTCGCCAGCTTCGGGAATCTATAACGGCTAGTCCGCTATAATTCACTGGACATGTCCGGTGTACACCGGACTGTCCGGTGTGACAGCGGGGCAACGGCTACTTCGGCGCCAACGGTCACCTACAGGTGCATTAAATGCGCGCCAGAGCGCGCAGAAGTCAGGCACACGCGAGCAGGCGCACCGGACACTCTACAGTAGGGGTGTAATCGGATCGAATACGGACGGATATCAATGAAATCATATTTGTTTTCATATTTTTATTCGGATTCGAATGCGAATACGGATAGCTTCGGATACGAATACAAATACGAATGTCCTCGAATACAAATACGGATAGTTATGGGTCGAATACAGAACCAGTCGGACACGGATAGCGTCGGTAACGAATATTTTTATCGGATATCGTGTAAGACACAATTCCAAACATATCATAGTCATAATCATTTAGCCCCCTCCTTTAGTCCAAACATTTTTTGAAGATTATATGTGGACATATGCTACACACCTCCATAAAATTCTATGAATTTCTACAAGAATATATATAACATCAAGCACCCCACATGAAAATGATAAAAGTGAAGTATTGTTTATAATGAGACTTAGATGTTTATGGTGGTTTCACATGTAAATCACACAAATAAGTGGAAATCAAATGAAATAATCATTGACATCTTGTGGATTTTATGGTTCAACATTTTTGAGGATGCTATATGGACATATGTTGCGCCTACACCAAATTTCATGAATTTTTGAGACTATTTGTGTATTATTAATTTCTTTCTGCAGAAAATCAACAAAAGACATTTAAATCCATAAAATTCTCTAGTATCGACCGAAAATTGCAAATAAGTTACCAAGACTAATAAATATTTCATAAGAAGATAACCTCAAATACCTACATGAAAATGATAAAGTGAAATAAAGATTATGTTGAAACTAGGATACTTAAGCTCATGTCACGTGTAACTCACACAACAAGTGGAAGTGAAATGAAAATAATCACTGACATCTTATGAACTTTATGGCCCAAACATTTTTTAGAATTTTATGTGGACATATGTTACACCTCTGTCAAATTTCATGATTTTTTAGATTGTTTGTGAATTATTATTTTCTTTATATAGAAAATCATCAAAATGCAATTAAATCCATAAAATATTCTGATGTCGACCCAAAATAGCAAATAAGTTACCAAAACCAATAAACATCATATAAGAAAATAACCTCAACTCCACATGTGAAAATTATAAAGTGAATTATTGATTATGTTAAAATTTGGATACTTAAGGTGATTTCACATGTAACTCACGCAACAAGTGAAAGTGAATTGAAAGAAACGCTGACAATTTTTAGATTTTATGGCCCAAACATTTTTGAGGATGCTATATGGGCATATATTATCCCTCCGTCAAATTTCATGATTTTCTGATACTATTTGTGTATTATTATTATTTTGTCTACATAAAATTGTCAAAATGCAATTAAATTCATAAAATATTCCACTTTCGACCAAAAATTGCAAATAGGTTACCAGGACCAATAAACATTATATAAGAACATAACCTCAAGTCCCCATATGAAAATGATAAAGTGAAGTATTGATTATGTTGAAACTTAGATATATAGGGCGATTCAACATGTAACTATCCGAATATCCGAATCTGAAATCTGGTAAGATATCTGGGAAGATGTCCGGATATCCGAAATCTAAAATCCGGACAGGTATCCGAGAAGATATCCGGATATCCGAAATCCGACGGATATCAGTCATCTCATATCCGTATCCGATATCCGAACCGTACTATCCGAATTCGAATCCGAAATCCGAAAATTCTGCGGATATCCGAAAAAAAACTATCCAGGCGGATAATTAGCCTCTTCAGACGGTCGGATGCTCGGATAATATCTGTACCGTTTACACCCCTACTCTACAGTGCATGTCTGGTGCGCCACCAGACATCCAGGCGGGCCCAGCAGTCAGAGCTCCAACGGTCAGAACCCTAACGGCCTGGTGACGTGGCTGGCACACCGGACATGTCCGGTGTGCACCGGACTGTCCGGTGCACCATGCGACAGACAGCCTCCACCAAACGGCTAGTTTGGTGGTTGGGGCTATAAATACCCCCAACCACCCCTCATTCAAGTCATCCAAGTTTTCCACCTCTCAACCACTTACAAGAGCTAGGCATTCAATACAAGACACACCCAAGTGATCAAATCCTCTCCAATTCCACACAAGGCTTTAGTGATTAGAGAGAGAGATTTGTTGTGTTCTTTTGAGCTCTTGCGCTTGGATTGCTTCTTTCTTTCTCATTTGTTCTTGTGATCATAAACTCATTTGTAACCGAGGCAAGAGACACCAATTGTGTGGTGGTCCTTGCAGGGAAGTTTTGTTCCCGGGTTGATTTGAGAAGAGAAGCTCACTCGGTCTGCGGGACCGTTTGAGAGAGGGAAAGGGTTGAAAAAGACCCGGCCTTTGTGGCCTCCTCAACGGGGAGTAGGTTTGCGAGAACCGAACCTCGGTAAAACAAATCCGCGTGTCACACTCTTCATTCACTTGCGATTTGTTTTGCGCCCTCTCTCGGACTCATTATTATTTCTAACGCTAACTCGGCTTGTAGTTGTGATTATATTTGTAAATTTCAGTTTCACCCTATTCACCCCCTCTAGGCGACTTTCAATTGGTATCAGAGCCCGGTGCTTCATTAGAGCCTAACCGCTCGAAGTGATGTTGGGAGATCACGCCAAGAAGGAGATGGAGACCGGCGACAAGCCCACTACAAGCCACGGGTCGACTTCATCGGAAGAGTCCCGCAACAAGAAGAAGGAGAAGAAAAACTCCTCCAACAAAGGGAAGGGGAAGGAGAAGAAATCATCTTCCCACAAGTCGCATCGGAGAGGCGACAAGCACAAGAGGATGAGGAAAGTGGTCTACTACGAGACCGACTCTTCATCACCATCGACCTCCGACTCCGATGCGTCGTCCGTAACTTCTAAGCGCCAAGAGCGCAAGAAGTATAGTAAGATCCCCCTACGCTACCCCCATATTTCAAAGTGTACTCCTTTTCTCTCCGTTCCATTAGGCAAACCACCGGTTTTTTACGGTGAAGATTATAATATGTGGAGTGACAAAATGAGGCATCATCTAACCTCACTCCACACAAGCATATGGAATGTTGTTGAGTTTGGTGTACAGGTACCATCCGTAGGGGATGAAGACTACGACTCGGACGAGGTGGCCCAAATTCACCACTTTAACTCCCAAGCCACCACTATACTCCTCGCCTCTCTAAGTCGAGAGGAGTATAATAAGGTGGAAGGGTTAAAAAGTGCGAAGGAAATTTGGGACGTACTCAAGACCGCGCACGAAGGAGACGAAGTGACGAAGATCACCAAGCGGGAGACGATCGAGGGGGAGCTCGGTCGTTTCATGCTTCACCAAGGAGAGGATCCACAAGCTATGTACAACCGCTTGAAGACCTTGGTGAACCAAGTGTGCAACCTCGGGAGCGAAAAATGGGATGACCATGAGATGGTCAAGGTTATTCTTAGATCCCTCGTATTTCTTAACCCTACACAAGTTCAATTAATTCGAGGTGATCCTAGATATAAGCTAATGTCTCCCGAGGAAGTTATAGGAAAATTTGTGAGCTTTGAGCTAATGATTAAAGGCTCAAAGAAAATTATCAAGCAAGGCACCTCCTCCACGCCCGAGGCACAACCGGTCGCATTCAAGGTGACGGAAGAAAAGAAGGAGGAAGCCACTCCAAGTCGAACACCCATCGACGCCTCCAAGCTCGACAACGAGGAGATGGCGCTCATCATCAAGAGCTTCCGTCAAATCCTCAAGCAAAGGAGGGGGAAAGATTACAAGCCCCGCTCCAAGAAAGTATGCTACAAATGTGGTAAGTCCGGTCACTTTATTGCTAAATGTCCATTATCAAGTGATAGTGACAGGGACAATGACAAGAAGGGGAGAAGAAAGGAGAAGAAGAGATATCACAAGAGGAAGGGCGGCAATGCCCATGTGTGGCGCGAATGGGACTCCGACGAGAGCTCCACCGACTCCTCCGACGAGGACGTCGCCAACATCGCCGTCACCAAGGGTCTTCTCTTCCCCAACGTCGGTCACAAATGCCTCATGGCCAAGGACGGCAAAAAGAAGAAGGTTAAATACAAATCCTCCACTAAATATGAGTCCTCTAGTGATGATAATGCTAGTGATGAGGAAGATAATTTGCGTACCCTTTTTGCCAACCTAAACATGCAACAAAAGGAAAAATTAAATGAACTAATTAGTGCCATCCATGAGAAGGATGAACTCTTGGACTCCCAAGAGGACTTCCTAATCAAGGAAAATAAAAAGCATGTTAAGGTTAAAAATGCTTACGCTCTAGAAGTTGAAAAATGTGAAAAATTGTCTAGTGAGCTAAGCACTTGCCATGAGACCATAGACAACCTTAGAAATGAGAATGCTAATTTGTTAGCTAAGGTTGATTCACATGTTTGTGATGTTTCAACTCCCAATCCTAGAGATGATAATGTTGATTTACTTGCTAAGATTGATGAGTTGAATGTTTCTCTTGCTAGCCTTAGAAATGAGAATGAGAAATTGATTGCTAAGGCTAAAGATTTTGATGTTTGCAATGTTACAATTTCCAATCTTAGAGATAAAAATGATATATTACGTGCTAAGATTGTTGAACTTAATTCTTGCAAACCCTCTACATCTACCATTGAGCATGTCACTATTTGCACTAGATGTAGAGATGTTGATATTAATGCTATTCATGATCATGTGGCTTTAATTAAACAACAAAATGATCATATAGCAATATTAGATGCTAAAATTGCCGAGCATAACTTAGAAAATGAAAAGTTTAAATTTGCTAGAAGTATGCTCTATAATGGGAGACGCCCTGGCATCAAGGATGGCATTGGCTTCCAAAGGAGAGACAATGTCAAACTTAATGCCCCTCCTAAGAAATTATCTAACTTTGTTAAGGGCAAGACTCCCATGCCTCAGGATAACGAGGGTTACATTTTGTACCCTGTCGGTTATCCCGAGAGCAAAATTAGGAGAATTCATTCTAGGAAGTCTCACTCTGGCTCTAACCATGCTTTTATGTATAAGGGTGAGATGTCTAGCTCTAGGCAACCAACCCGTGCTAAGTTGCCTAAGAAGAAAACTCCTAGTGCATCAAATGACCATAGCATTTCATTCAAAACTTTTGATGCTTCATATGTTTTAACTAACAAATCCGGCAAGGTAGTTGCCAAGTTTGTTGGGGGCAAACACAAGGGCTCCAAGACTTGTGTTTGGGTACCCAAAGTTCTTGTTTCTAATGCCAAAGGACCCAAAACCGTTTGGGTACCTAAAGTCAAGAACTAAACTTGTTTTATAGGTTTATGCATCCGGGGGCTCAAGTTGGATCATCGATAGCGGGTGCACGAACCACATGACGGGGGAGAAGAAGATGTTCTCCTCCTACGAGAAAAACCAAGATCCCCAACGAGCTATCACATTCGGGGATGGAAACCAAGGTTTGGTCAAAGGTTTGGGTAAAATAGCTATATCTCCTGACCATTCCATTTCCAATGTTTTTCTTGTTGATTCATTAGATTACAATTTGCTTTCCGTATCTCAATTATGTCAAATGGGCTACAACTGTCTATTTACTGATGTAGGTGTCACTGTCTTTAGAAGGAGTGATGATTCAATAGCGTTTAAGGGAGTGTTAGAGGGTCAGCTATACTTGGTAGATTTTGATAGAGCTGAACTCGACACTTGCTTAATTGCTAAGACTAACATGGGTTGGCTCTGGCACCGCCGACTAGCCCATGTTGGAATGAAGAACCTTCATAAACTTCTAAAGGGAGAGCACATTTTAGGATTAACAAATGTTCATTTTGAGAAAGGATTTGTAGCGCATGACAAGCTGGGAAGCAAGTTGGTGTTCATCATCCACACAAGAACATCATGACGACTGACAGGTCACTGGAGCTCCTACACATGGATCTATTCGGCCCGATTGCTTACATAAGCATCGGCGGGAGTAAGTACTGTCTAGTTATTGTGGATGATTATTCTCGCTTCACTTGGGTGTTCTTTTTGCAGGAAAAATCCCATACCCAAGAGACCTTAAAGGGATTCTTGAGACGGGCTCAAAATGAGTTCGGCTTAAGGATCAAGAAAATTAGAAGCGACAACGGAACGGAGTTCAAGAACTCTCAAATTGAAGGCTTCCTTGAGGAGGAGGGCATCAATCATGAGTTCTCTTCTCCCTACACCCCACAACAAAATGGTGTAGTGGAGAGGAAGAATCGAACTCTATTGGACATGGCAAGAACCATGCTTGATGAGTACAAGACGCCGGATCGGTTTTGGGTCGAGGCGGTTAACACCGCTTGCTACGCCATCAACCAGTTATATCTTCACCGAATCCTCAAGAAGACATCATACGAACTCCTTACCGGTAAAAAGCCCAATATTTCATATTTTAGAGTCTTCGGTAGCAAATGCTTTATTCTTGTTAAAAGAGGAAGAAAATCTAAATTTGCTCCTAAGACTGTAGAAGGCTTTTTACTAGGATATGATTCAAACACAAGGGCATATAGAGTCTTTAACAAGTCCTCGGGACTAGTTGAAGTTTCTTGTGACGTTGTGTTTGATGAAACTAACGGCTCTCAAGTAGAGCAAGTTGATCTTGATGAGATAGGTGAGGAAGAGGCTCCGTGCATCGCGCTAAGGAACATGTCCATTGGGGATGTGTGTCCTAAGGAATCCGAAGAGCCTACAAATGCACAAGATCAACCATCCTCCTCCACGCAAGCATCCCCACCAACTCAAATTGAGGATGAGGCTCAAGTTGATGAAGGAGAAAATCAAAATAATGAGCCACCTCAAGATGACGACAATGATCAAGGGGGAGATACAAATGATCAAGACAAGGAGGATGAAGAACCAAGACCGCCACACCCAAGAGTCCACCAAGCAATCCAACGAGATCACCCTGTCGACACCATCCTCGGCGACATTCATAAGGGGGTAACCACTAGATCTCGTGTTGCACATTTTTGTGAGCATTACTCTTTTGTTTCCTCTATTGAGCCACACAGGGTAGAGGAAGCACTTCAAGATTCGGATTGGGTGATGGCGATGCAAGAGGAGCTCAACAACTTCACGAGAAACGAGGTATGGCATTTAGTTCCACGTCCTAACCAAAATGTTGTAGGAACCAAGTGGGTCTTCCGCAACAAGCAAGACGAGCATGGTGTGGTGACAAGGAACAAAGCTCGACTTGTGGCCAAGGGATACTCCCAAGTCGAAGGTTTGTATTTTGGTGAAACCTATGCACCCGTAGCTAGGCTTGAGTCAATTCGCATATTATTAGCCTATGCTACTTACCATGGCTTCAAGCTCTATCAAATGGACGTGAAGAGTGCCTTCCTCAATGGACCGATAAAGGAAGAGGTCTACGTTGAGCAACCTCCCGGCTTTGAAGACTGTAAGTACCCTAACCATGTCTATAGGCTCTCTAAGGTGCTTTATGGGCTCAAGCAAGCCCCAAGAACATGGTATGAATGCCTAAGAGATTTCCTTATTGCTAATGGCTTCAAAGTCAGAAAAGCCGATCCTACTTTATTCACTAAAACTCTTGACAATGATTTGTTTGTATGCCAAATTTACGTTGATGATATTATATTTGGGTCTACTAACGAATCTACATGTGAAGAATTTAGTAGGATCATGACACAGAAATTCGAGATGTCAATGATGGGGGAGTTGAAGTATTTCTTAGGATTTCAAGTAAAGCAACTCCAAGAGGGCACCTTCATTTGCCAAACGAAGTACACTTAAGACATTCTAAACAAGTTTGGAATGAAGGATGCCAAGCCCATCAAGACACCCATGGGAACCAATGGGCATCTCGACCTCGACACGGGAGGTAAATCCGTCGATCAAAAGGTATACCGGTCGATGATTGGTTCATTACTCTATTTATGTGCATCTCGACCGGACATTATGCTTTCCATATGCATGTGTGCAAGATTCCAAGCCGACCCTAAGGAATCTCACCTTACGGCCGTAAAACGAATCTTGAGATATTTGGCTTATACTCCTAAGTTTGGGCTTTGGTACCCTCGGGGATCCACATTTGATTTGATTGGTTATTTGGATGCCGATTGGGCGGGGTGTAAAATCAATAGAAAGAGTACATCAGGGACTTGCCAGTTCTTGGGAAGATCCTTGGTGTCTTGGGCTTCCAAGAAGCAAAATTCGGTCGCTCTTTCTACCGCCGAAGCCGAGTATATTGCCGCAGGCCATTGTTGCGCGCAATTGCTTTGGATGAGGCAAACCCTGCGGGACTATGGTTACAAATTAACCAAAGTTCCTCTTCTATGTGATAATGAGAGTGCAATCCGCATGGCAGATAATCCCGTTGAGCATAGCCGCACTAAACACATAGCTATTCGGTATCATTTTCTTAGGGATCACCAACAAAAGGGGGATATCGAGATTGCATACATTAATACTAAAGATCAATTAGCCGATATCTTTACCAAGCCACTAGATGAACAAACTTTTACCAAACTTAGGCATGAGCTCAATATTCTTGATTCTAGGAATTTCTTTTGCTAATTTGCACACATAGCTCATAAATATACCTTTGATCATGTCTCTTTTGTATGCTATGACTAATGTGTTTTCAAGTGTATTTCAAACCTAGTCATATGTATATTGAAAGGGAATTGGAGTCTTCGGCGAAGACAAAGGCTTCCACTCCACTCTATTACTCATCCTTCGCCGTCACTCCGGGCATCTCTCCATCTTTGGTATAATCTTCACTCATATGTTTTATTTGCCAAAGGGGAGAAAGTAGTTATCAAAGGGCTTATATCTCACTCAAAGTATCCGTTTTTGGCGATTCATGCCAAAGGGGGAGAAAATATGAGCCCAAAGCAAAAGGACTGCACCACCACCCTAATTTTAAAATGATTTTCAATTGGTAAATTTCAAATTGGTATCTTATTGTGTTCAAAAGGGGGAGCAAGTAGTATTTTCAAAAATTGATGTCTTAAAACCCTCTTGAACGCTAAGAGGAGAATTTATTGAGGGGGAGTTTTGTTTAGTCAAAGGAAAAGCATTTGAAACAAGGGGAGAAAATTTCATATCTTGAAAATGCTTTGCAAAATCTTTTTCATTTACCTTTGACTATTTGCAAAATGTCTTTGAAAAGATTTTACAAAAGAATTTGCAAAAACAAAACAAGTGGTGCAAGCGTGGTCCAAAATGTTAAGAATAAAAGAAACAATCCATGCATATCCTATGTTAATAATTATTGGCTCAATTCTAAGTAACCTTTGCACTTACATTTATGTAAACTAGTTCAATTATGCACTTCTATACTTGCTTTGGTTTGTGTTGGCATCAATCACCAAAAAGGGGGAGATTGAAAGGGAATTAGGCTTACACCTATTTCCTAAATGATTTTGGTGGTTGAATTGCCCAACACAAATAAATTGGACTAACTAGTTTGCTCTAGTCTATAAGTTATACAGGTGCCAAAGGTTCACAAAAGGCCAATAAAAAGACCAAGAAAAGGTTTCAACAAAAAGAGCAAAGGGTCAACCGAAGGCACCCTGGTCTGACGCACCGGACTGTCCGGTGCACCACCGGACATGTCCGGTGCACCAGGGTTCTCCACGCGATGAACTCCTCACCTTCGGGAAAACGCAGAGTCGCCGCGCTATAATTCACCGGACTGTCCGGTGTACACCGGACAGTGTCCGGTGCTCCAAGAGGACGCGACTCTAAACTCGCCAGCTTCGGGAATCCATAACGGCTAGTCCGCTATAATTCACCGGACATGTCTGGTGTACACCGGACATGTCCGGTGTGACAGCGGGGCAACAGCTACTTCGGCGCCAACGGTCACCTGCAGGCGCATTAAATGCGCGCCAGAGCACGCAGAAGTCAGGCACGCGCGAGTAGGCGCACCAGACACTCTACAGTGCATGTCCGGTGCGCCACCGGACATCCAGGCGGGCCCAGCAGTCAGAGCTCCAACGGTAGGAACCCTAACGGCCTGGTGACGTGGCTGGTGCACCGGACATGTCCGGTGTGCATCGGACTGTCCGGTGCACCATGCGACAGACAGCCTCCACCAAACGGCTAGTTTGGTGGTTGGGGCTATAAATACCCCCAACCACCCCTCATTCAAACCATCCAAGTTTTCCACCTCTCAACCACTTACAAGAGCTAGGCATTCAATACAAGACACACCCAAGTGATCAAATCCTCTCCAATTCCACACAAGGCTTTAGTGATTAGCGAGAGAGATTTGTTGTGTTCTTTTGAGCTCTTGCGCTTGGATTGCTTCTTTCTTTCTCATTTGTTCTTGTGATCATAAACTCATTTGTAACCGAGGCAAGAGACACCAATTGTGTGGTGGTCCTTGCGGGGAAGTTTTGTTCCCGGGTTGATTTGAGAAGAGAAGCTCACTCGGTCCGCGGGACCGTTTGAGAGAGGGAAAGGGTTGAAAAAGACCCGGCCTTTGTGGCCTCCTCAACGGGGAGTAGGTTTGCGAGAACCGAACCTCGATAAAACAAATCCGCGTGTCACACTCTTCATTCACTTGCGATTTGTTTTGCGCCCTCTCTCGGACTCATTATTATTTCTAACGCTAACTCGGCTTGTAGTTGTGATTATATTTGTAAATTTCAGTTTCGCCCTATTCACCCCCCTCTAGGCAACTTTCACTTATCAAACTATTCCCTATCCAACCATGTCATCCCTTAAGCATGGTTCATGTTCTAGAAAACTCCCAAAATACTCTTGCCCCATATTGTGCCTATAACTCTCCTGTTCATATTAAGTCAGACGATTCATTCGTCACTATTCTCACCAACAGTGAACTTCACTATGCTACACCACATACACCCAGCTATAAATACATCCAGCTACCCTCTCCCTCTCCACACACTCAACACCCTCAGCCAAGGCAAACCCCCACCCACTCAGATACTCCGCTCCGCCGGCTACACGCATAGTGTCGCTTCGTCTCCAGTCCACCCTCCTGGTAAGCACCTCTGCTCCGCCACTAGTAGTATCTCAACACCACATGACACAGATTCTACTCAAGACTCTACCCATCCATATATCGCTATTTTGACCACTATACTAAATATTTGTTGGTATACTTGCTTGTTTGTATGTTTGCTTATTCATGTTGCATAGTTATCGGAGCGTTCGTGCCGTCTTGTGGAGGCCAGATCTACAAGTCTACGCCAGACAGTGGAGCTAGAAGCCAGTTCCATGAGCTCCCCTTCCCCCTTCGCCGGATAAGCACGGCAAGCTCACTGGATCCCTTTGATGCATAAATTACCTATGATTTTTCAACCACAACCCTCAGCCTGTTATTTTATGCATGATATGATTTTGAGACAAGTTATTATGGCCACCCAAGCCGCTTGCCGCAATCAATCCTTAATATATTTGTTACAAATGATTTGAGAAAAGGTGTGAGTTTTTCAAAAGAAAATGCTTTTCAAAATGCGTATGATGAAGGGTTTTCACCCTTATCACCTTTGAGTAGGGATGATCAGGGACTCCCTGGTTTAGGGGAGGGCCTAAGGTGATGGCTCAGCTGGTTTAGGTGTGAGCAGAAGGATTGTCCCCTCATATAAGGACCGGTTTGTCATCTTTCACTACCTGTACTCATGATAAGTACAACCACTCGAGACTGTGTGGGCAGTCACTCAATCTGAACTCGTACGGTCCAACCCCAGGGTTATGAAGTCTGGGGAGCACCAGGAGGATAAGGAGGGGAAATGTTTTGTCCGGTTTGGACATGGCGGTGGCCTGACTCCTTCCGGTATAACCATTAAGGTTAGGACGTGCGAGGAAAGAAAGAGATTCGGATTCGGATCTCATTGATCATGAGATCGCAAAGCCGGACTAGTTGGTAAAGTGTACACCTCTGCGCAGAGTTTGAAAACCTATTCGAATAGTCTGTGTCCACAGGAATGGACGAGTCTGGTGTGGTATGGCAATTAGTGTTTTGTTTTTCCAAAAAAAAAGAAAGTGCTTTTGAGAAAAGTGGTTTTTAAAAGGTCCGGCGGTTGAGCCGTGAGCTATGGTGGACGGGAAGTCCGGTAGCTATTTTTGAAACTGAAAACCAGTGGGAACTGCTGAGATACCTGGATGGTTTAGTCCAGGCGATTTCGTTCTATACTGAAAAACTTCCTGCTCCTTTTGGAGAGGATGCGCTTTGCAAAATACAAATTATTTTTCAAAACAACCCTGCATAAAATATTGTTGTTTCTGCAAATATCCTGAGCTCCACATATTCCATGCATTATATCTGATTTCCCCATTCCGTGGGTGAAGGTGGGCTGCTGAGTACGTTTGTACTCACCCTTGCTTATTTGTTGTTTTTTTTCAGAAAAAGGAGATCGGGTAAGAGTTACGACTGTTCCCAACCTTGCCTGTGGCTGTTGGACCGCTGATTTGCTTCGCTGCGTATATCGGGCTGCTTCAGCCCCACTCTGATGATATGTCCCGAGTTGTGGACCAACTCTTAAAGTTGTTCGCCACCTTTATAGGTTTGTCTCGTTTAAGCAGATCTGTAATCATCTGATGTATAAATGTGTTTACTAGCCTCCTGGGACTAGTAATTGTATCACATTTGAGTCCTAGAGGATTGGGGACGCTTCAGGTGGTATCAGAGCTGTTAGGTTGGCCGCAGGACGTAACCCTTAGCCTGATCTAAAAGTTTTTGAGTCAAAACTATTTTCTTAAAAAAAATTCTTGCTCTTATCCCTTCATTTCAAAAATGCTTTCCCCCTTTCCTTCTCTCAGAAGTCAGATGGAGGTTCACTGCCAAACCAGCTTGTGCCAGAATGAAGACGGTTTCCCCAAGTTATTGAGAGCATGCACAGTTCGCCTCGGAATCAGGAGTCAGCCAGAGTATGATGGTCGTGAATTCGTCGAGCATGGCACAGAGAAGTGTGTCGTGACTGTATACATTGGATCCAGTCTGCACCATGTGGAATGGAGTGTCACTGCTGCTGGGCACAGATTCAAAGACACCTGCCAAGTCGTCGCCCGCAAGGCATTGAGGGCCCCGTGTCAGATCTATGAAGAAGAAGTGGCCGACACACCGCTCAGATTCTTTCCACCCTTTCAGAGAGACCGTCCAGTTTGGATGGCCAGGATGCGTGCATTGGAAGGGAAGCAGCTGCTTGAGGATGACCCCATAGTTGTGTACCTCACTACATACCTGCTCACCCTGGATGCGCAATATGATTTCTTGGCTTGACACCACCGTCAGATGATTGCTCGAGCAGAAGATGCAGTGAAGCTCAACCGTAAGCTCCATGTGGATCTCACCACAGCTCAAGCCCGTGCAACTGCCTTGGAAAGTCGTGAAGTCATTGCTGTTGAAGCCCTGAAGCAAGCCAAGGATGAGCACGTCCAGAAGTTGATGGAGGCCTACTTGGTAACCCATAACCAACGTAGAGCCCTGCGGATCCAAGAGTCTGCTTCATCCAACCCAGTTCAATCCGTGAGAGTTGAAGACCCCCCAGATTCTTGAAGGTCACCCGGTCTCTACCAGAGGAGAAAAGAAGGCTTGGGAACTCCCGGAAGGAGCCATAGTCTTGGAAGGAATTCCAGTCTTCCCTCGGGCTATGGATAAGCAAGAGCACCCCCAGTCCTCCCAAGATCCCCCGCCGGAGTTGTTTGAGCCCCTCACCATGAAGAAGATTCCAGCACCATCCCTTGAAGTCAAGGAAGAAGCTGCAAGCACCTCGCCAGCACCGCCGCCCTCTAAGGAGCTACAAGAGCCAGTCCAGCTTAAAGAAGAGTTCGACCCGTGTTGCCATCTCAGTCACCGCCAGAAGAAGTCATCAACATCAGCTCCCTCTTGACCCATCCAGGAGATGTCTCAGATTGAAGTTGTGTGCAAGCCTTGCCAGAAGTGAAGCTGCCAGATCTGAGTTAGTTATGCCCAGTCTGCATGCATTGGGTAGTGGAGTTTTTCTTCACTTTGGCTAGAGCCCTGCATGTATGAGAGGTAATCGTGTAGACTCGTGTTTTGCAAAACTCTAATTGTGTGGCCCCCTAGGACATTTCAAAATGAATTTCGCTTGATGTTTTCCTCCCTTTTGAGTGCATATGTGATGCTTTAACGTTAGTGCTCATAAGTTGCATTTAGCATAGTTCTCGGTTCAGGAGCCGAGCAATAGTAGTTATGCTTAGCCCCCGAATCCAAGTAGTTCGTAATTTGGAAAAAATCTATTCTTCCCTTGTTCAAAACATTTGATTTGTTTGTGCTTATCATTACTGAGCTTGTGTGTTTTCTTTCTTTTTAAGAAAGGTTTTCTCTAAAAACATAGATAACAAATTAGAGCTAATCCTCACCTTATGCTTCCATTCTCATCTTAACCCATCTCAAGAGAAAAGCACCTTACCCAAGAATATACCGGGAAGCTTACCCTTGAAGCATGGAATAAGCTACAGAGGAACCTATCCAGTCGCTTAGTTAAAAGGACCGACCGTGTGAATCAAAGCACTGCCCCTGAGTCAAAGTAAACAGGAAAAGAGGACAGAAGGAGTTATTACCATACAGAGAGGCAAAGATTCTTGGAACCAGAGACCACAAACATCAGGGTCATTGACCCCACCACTCACCCGTGCCCCTCGCACGCGTGCCCGCCTCCATGCGCACTACCACCGCCCCATGCCCCTTTTGCCGCCACCCACGCCCCCTTTTGCAGCGCACCCACCGCCATCGTCGCCGGCAATAGGCTCCCCTTCCCCTTGTCGCACCTGCTGCCTCGTGTCACCTACTCCATCACCGCCACTCCACACCCGAGCACCCCCACTCGCCTATAAACCCCCCACCAGCTCCCTCAGTTCCTATTCCCTGAAAGCAAAACACTCCCGATAAAATACCCTCTGCCAAATCGCAAGCAACTCCATTTTCCACTCCCTCGCCCCTGAGATCACAATGCTTGGTGATTCTTGGGTTGAAGACTGTTGTACATGGTTCAACATCTTTGGTTTCCTCCTCTGTATGATGGTAATACTCTTTGATAGAATCCTCCAGTGGGAAGAGCAAAGAGAAAGAAAGGGACAGTGAAAAGTGAAAAGTGAGGAGAAAAAAAAGATAGAAGATAAGAAGAAGGTTCTCCCAGAATCAACCCTGTGTCAGTCATCTCTCTGCAGCCTGTTCAAGCAGCAACAGCAGAAGAAGGCCCCGTAACACCCTTGTTATGAGGTACGTCAAGGAGTTCAAATCCCCAAGATTCAAGAGTCCTACCCTCATTCATTTTAAGTGGGGTAGTGTTCCAGTAAGGTTGTTGCTATGGAGAAAAAGAAGAAGGCCTGTAGCAAGCTTGTGGAGTACCAGATCATCGAAGGATATAAGTTTCTGGATGAGAAGTGGTCACCCAAGTTTTGTTGATGAAGCACCAGAAGACCAATCAAGAAAGGAATCCATGTGGGAGTTCGCAAGAGGAAGGTTTGCGTGTTGGCATCGATGTTTCTTCAATAAGCTAGCTGCCAAGCGAAAGCAAGAAGCCTGAAGATGATCTAGAGTAGCCAGAATCAGCATTTGTAATCGGCAACCAGATGCTCCTCAAGGCCAGATCTTGTTGAAGTTCCATCTCCTCGAAGAGTTGCAAAGTGAAGATATGTAGCTGAAGTAAAGCTATACCCATAACCCTTCTAAGTCGAATCTCGAGGACGAGATTCCTTTTAAGTGGGGTAGATTTGTAGCATCCCAAAAATTCAAATCTTGGAATTTTCTCAAACTCGCTCTAAATTCAAAATGAATTTCAAATTTCATTTCAAAATGTTTGTTTGCGAGTTGATATCAACAAATAAAATTATAGTGGTCTATATTCTCTCCAAAATCCTCCTCAAAATATCCTGCAAATGTTTCTCTAGTGATCCCCCTCAAATTCTTTCCAGAAATACTACCTAGATATTTTCCCAGTGACCCCCCTCAAATTCTTTCCAGAAATACTACCCAGATATTTCCCTAGTGATCCCCTTCAAGTTCTTTCCAGAAATACTGCCCAAATATTCCACCAAATATTTTCCTCTTGAGAAATACCTTCAGAATCATTTTTCAAGTCCCTACAAATATTTTCTTCATAAATTTCCTCATGCTCATATGTATATGTATGCCTCCGGTGTCATACGGTGAGCTCTACAAGCTAATTACACTCATACAAGACAAATACATGTTAATCTACCACTAATCCTCTCATCCTCTCCCCTAATCCCCCCACCATGGCTATCAATAGAGGGGCAAGGGCCTCCTCTCATCCCACCCCAAGCCATTTCATGGCAACTCTCTCCCTCCCCACACACACCCACTCCATGTTCCACACAAGCACACACTAGCACAAGGATCGTTCGGTCGTTCTTCGATCGTTCGTCCCCCTGTTCTTAGTTTGTTCGTTCGTTCGTCCGATCGTTTGATCGTTCGTCCGATCGTTCATGGTTCGTTCGTCCGTTCATCTGATCGTTCGATCGTTCGTCCGTTCGTTCGTCCAAATAATCTTTTCCCTACCGTTATGCTGCCAAAATTCCGATCGTTCGTCCGTTCAATCATTCGATCGTTCATCGTTCGTTCATAGTTCCTATTCATCGTTCATCGTTCGTTCATAGTCCCTATTCATCGTTCTTCCAGATAATCTTTGTCCTGTCGTTATGCTACCGAAATTCCGATCGTTCGTCCATTCATTCGTCCAAATAATCTTTTCCGTGTCGTTATGCTGCCGAAATTCTGATCGTTCGTTCGTTCGATCATTCGATCGTTCATCGTTCGTTCATAGTTCCCATTCATCGTTCATCGTTTGTTCATAGTCCCTATTCATCTTTCTTCCAGATAATCTTTGTCCTGTCGTTATGCTGCCGAAATTCCGATCGTTCGTTCGATCATTCGATCGTTCGTCCGTTCGTTCATAGTTCCTATTCATCATTCGTCGTTCGTTCATACGAACCATTCACTATCACTATTCACTATTACTATTCACTATTACTATTCACATACACTATTCATCATCGTTGCTATTTATCATTACTATTCATCATCGTTACTATTCATCGATGATATCTATAATTACTTTTCCGTCGCCACTATTCATCGTTACTATTCATCGGTCATCCAGTCAACCCAAATTTCAACTACTCATCCATCATGCTGTCCAGTCCACCTAAGACCAGCCAGACCCATATTCCAGTCATACAAACTCCGGTGACTGTGATTTTCCTTCCAGTAGGGAACTTCCCATCTGATCACCCATCCCAGGTTTCTCCAAGTTGAGCATGCTTAACTTTGAGATTCCTTTTAACCAGGCTTCCAAACTCAGATTCCAATAATTCTTGTTTCTAAATTCTTATCAAACTATTCCCTATCCAACCATGTCATCCCTTAAGCATGGTTCATGTTCCAAAAAACTCCCAAAATACTCTTGTCCCATATTCTGCCTATAACTCTCTTGTTCATACTAAGTCAGACGATTCATTCGTCACTATTCTCACCAACAGCGAACTTCACTATGCTACACCACATACACCCAGCTATAAATACACCCAGCTACCCTCTCCCTCTCCACACACTCAACACCCTCGGCCAAGGCAAACCCCCACCCACTCAGATACTCCGCTCCGCTGGCTACACGCATAGTGTCGCTTCGTCTCCAGTCCACCCTCCTGGTAAGCACCTCTGCTCCACCACTAGTAGTATCTCAACACCACATGAAACAGATTCTACTCAAGACTCTACCCATCCATATATCGCTATTTTGACCACTATACTAAATATTTGTTGGTATACTTGCTTGTTTGTATATTTGCTTATTCATGTTGCATAGTTATCGGAGCGTTCGTGCCGTCTTGTGGAGGCCAGATCTGCAAGTCTACGCTAGACAGTGGAGCTAGAAGCCAGTTCCGTGAGCTCCCCTTCCCCCTTCGCCGGATAAGCACGGCAAGCTCACTAGATCCCTTTGATGCATAAATTACCTATGATTTTTCAACCACAACCCTCAGCCTGTTATTTTATGCATGATATGATTTTGAGATAAGTTATTATGGTCACCTAAGCCGCTTGCCGCAATCAATCCTTAATATATTTGTTACAAATGATTTGAGAAAAGGTGTGAGTTTTTCAAAAGAAAATGCTTTTCAAAATGCGTATGATGAAGGGTTTTCACCCTTATCACCTTTGAGTAGGGATGATCAGGGACTCCCTGGTTTAGGGGAGGGCCTAAGGTGATGGCTCAGCTGGTTTAGGTGTGAGCAGAAGGATTGTCCCCTCATATAAGGACCGGTTTGCCATCTTTCACTACCTGTACTCATGATAAGTACAACCACTCGAGACTGTGTGGGCAGTCACTCAATCTGAACTCGTACGGTCCAACCCAGGGTTATGAAGTCTGGGGAGCACCGGGAGGATAAGGAGGGGGAATGTTTTGTTCGGTTTGGACATGGCGGTGGCCTGACTCCTTCTGGTATAACCATTAAGGTTAGGACGTGCGAGGAAAGAAAGAGATTCGGATTCGGATCTCATTGATCATGAGATCGCAGAGCCGGACTAGTTGGTAAAGTGTACACCTCTGCGCAGAGTTTGAAAACCTATTCGAATAGTCTGTGTCCACAGGAATGGACGAGTCTGGTGTGGTATGGCAATTAGTGTTTTGTTTTCCAAAAAAAGAAAGTGCTTTTGAGAAAAGTGGTTTTTAAAAGGTCTGGCGGTTGAGCCGTGAGCTATGGTGGACGGGAAGTCTGGTAGCTATTTTTGAAACTGAAAACCAGTGGGAAACTGCTGAGATACCTGGATGGTTTAGTCCAGGCGATTTCGTTCTATACTGAAAAACTTCCTGCTCCTTTTGGAGAGGATGCGCTTTGCAAAATACAAATTATTTTTCAAAACAACCCTGCATAAAATATTGTTGTTTCTGCAAATATCCTGAGCTCCACATATTCCATGCATTATATCTGATTTCCCCATTCCGTGGGTGAAGGTGGGCTGCTGAGTACGTTTGTACTCACCCTTGCTTATTTGTTGTTTTTTTTTCAGAAAAAGGAGATCGGGTAAGAGTTACGACTGTTCCCAACCTTGCCTGTGGCTGTTGGACCGCTGATTTGCTTCGCTGCGTATATCGGGCTGCTTCAGCCCCACTCTGATGATATGTCCCGAGTTGTGGACCAACTCTTAAAGTTGTTCGCCACCTTTATAGGTTTGTCTCGTTTAAGCAGATCTGTAATCATCTGATGTATAAATGTGTTTACTAGCCTCCTGGGACTAGTAATTGTATCACATTTGAGTCCCAGAGGATTGGGGACGCTTCATCACCCTTGCTGTCTCACACCCCCCACAGGAGAAGAACAGGTGGTTCAAGTGGAGCCACACATTGAGGAATTCGATTCGATCTAGGTGGCGTCTCCCAGTTGACTTTCTGGCGCCAAGGATATTTTAGATCCTGCTATATTTATCTTTTATTTTGTAAGACTTCCGCTATGTAATAAGTACTCTGATTATATTGTGACATTTATCTCTATACACTCTGTTATTATATATGTTGTCTTCTTTGGCGCATGTGTGAGATGCACTCGGCTTTGTTTCTTAAAGCCCGGGGTGTTACAATATGATAATATTATTATGTGATTTATGAACTTATCAACTAAAAATTGTGATGTCATCTTAACAATATTATATATATATATCTCTATGTGTTATTTGTTATAGTCACTTATTATAATAATAGTACTTCTAATTAATTATTCATTGTATATATATTAACAAAAGATACTAGTCTCTTTACTATTTGGGTCTATTCGGTGGACCGAATTGATCGAACTGTAATTGTGGATCTATTGAGGTTCGGTTCCTAAAAACATTTTGAAAATTCCGATTCATTTTGCAGAACCCAAATTTTGTAAACCGAATAGACTAAATCAAATTATCCTTATAGACCAAATGTTTAGCGGGCTAGATCTTGCTGGGTTGTGGCTATGCAGCTCGTTAGGTTCACGAGACAGTTTCAATTTGAATTTGGCTCGTTAAGAACTAAACTAAAACTAGGTGAGTGCCCGTGCGTTGCAACGGGAACATATATCACAATAATTGAACCATAACGTCGATGCTATATCATGAATCGCATATGATCCATGAGCCAATATACGAATAGGTGTGTGTACACTTGGTGTAGAAGCCCCTACATAGAGCTTCGAAACAAATACATGTACATGTCACTGCATTCAGTTCTAAGCATTGAAGAATCTCTTGCAGGAAAGTGATAGAGAAAAGAAACAGTTAGATAGTTTTCTGCATCAAAGATATGACAAACACCAAGCAAATGGGTGCCCGATTTTTGGATTATTTGAGATATTGATCACAGACTTACATGCCATTTAATGGGTGAGGATCTTGCTAAACAGTATAAGCACATGAACAAAACCTCATGTCTTCCACAGAGGACAACCAGGTGAGTGAAACAATTTAGGAGCAGAGAATTGGGGGGGGGGGGGTAGGAGCATACCAGACCTGGCGACGCGTCTGAGTCGTCCACGCGTTCCTCCTTGCTCGCTAGCAATACTTTATGAATCAACACACCCAAGCAAGATTTTCAGTTGTTCAAGCAGAGCAACAGCAATATGTGTCCTGTGAAAAATACAAATATAGTAATTTAGAGCACACAGATACACCAATAGATGATCTACCCAAATAGTTTGTTTAATTTAAAGGCCAAAATGAAGCACATCAAAGAGCAAAATACAATTTCATCAACATATCACTAAGCTATTTGTAGTTGGCATCTGCGTTTTTAGTCTGCATCATTTGAAAATGACAAAACAAATTAAACAAAAAACTAACCACACCCTGCAGAGTATAGTAGTTGGTCTGTGAAGACTAATGAAATTAGTCATAGGACACTTGAAGGTTGAGGATTATTATTAAAATCACAGTAATCCCCCCTGCAGCTATTGATCACAGACTTACAATCCATTTAAACGGTGAGGATCTAGCTAAACAGTATAATCAAAGTAAGCACATGAACAGAACCTCATGTCTTCCATAGAGGACAGGCAGGTGAGGGAAACAATTTAGGATCAGAGAATTGGGGGGTAGGAGCAGACCAGACGTGGCGGTGCGTTTGAGTCCTCGCGTTCCTCCTCGCTCGCCCGCAAGGTTGTCCTCCACGCGCAACAGAGACTGGGGTAGGGAGGAGCAGTGAGCAAGAGAAGCAAGCACATGGAAAGAAAAACAGTTAGAGCAGTATCCGATGACTCGCAAACGCAGTGCGACCAACCTGCTTGCGGTGGCACCCACAGTCCTGGCTTGCGGTGGCGTGCACAGTCCGCAAGCGACAAGCACCCCTCACCGACGCCGATGGAGGAAGGGAGGAGGGGAGGTTGTGGATGGCGAGGTCCTCCGGCTCCTGCTCGCTCCGCTCGGCTGATGCCCGCTCACCTGCTCCTTCTCGGCTGATGCTCGACCGAGACAGGTCGCCGACGCCACGCTTATGGAGGAAGGGAGTAGGGGAGGTGGTGGACGGCGAGGTCCTCCGGCTCCTGATGAAGGAAGGAGGAAGGGGCGCTTGCGGTTGCGGATGTCTCTGGCGTCGGCAAAGTGCGGGAGGGGAACTCCAGCACATTCAAGGTGGAGAAGTGGAGATCGTGGAGAGGGAAGCCGCGGGAGTGGAGCTGTGCGAGCGGTTGGGCGCGACGTCGCGGAGGCGGAGGTTACCGAAGAATGAAGGGAGACAGCTGGCGTCCGTCGCTGGAGTATGGGCTGCTCCAAACATAGCTGGAGTATGGGCCGCACCAAACATTCAGCCCAGGACACCGGTACTGTTGTGTTGTTTTCTTTACAGATATGGTTAGTACCATACCGGCTAGTAAAGTAGGCATAGTGTGGCTTATAAGCGTTGGCCCTTGCCATATGAGCAAGAGATTGGTTGTTGCATTGTGTTGCGCGTGGTGGCTGAAATGGCCAGGGTTTGATCCTCGCGGCCCCGCTTATTTTTGCTGGGCGGGAATTTCGGAGATTTTCGCAGGGCGCTGGGCGGAGGCGCGTTGGGCGAGAATTTTGGAGATTTTCGCAGGGCGCTAGGCGGGAGTTCGGGTGGCAGAACCAAAAGTGGCAGACTAACCTTACAGCCATAATAAGTAGTAGAGATATTAGCTCAATTTATGAATTATTTCAATTAACACGAGTCGATCAAGTTATCACGACAAGAGTTTTTATTCTAGCGCATGTTTATTACGGTTTGCTATGATTTTAATTCAGCTATACATCTGATTTATACAGTATTTTATTTTATGGATTACAATTATACTAGTTCGATTCGAACATATTGCTGCGGCTGCAGTAGCCAACAGGCTGCTAGTGCGATCTCCTCTGCGGTTCCAGTGGCAGGGAGCGTAAATAGAGCCTAGTTTCCGGCGCGGATCAGCCGCCCCGTCCACTTCGCGGTGTCGTCTTCCCATTTCCCCACCTCCCTCCCAACGTCCCACAGCAGTACGCCAGTACCCCACATCTCTCTCTCTCCTCCCTGCCTTCCAAGTCCCAACACAAAACCCTCTCGTCGTCCCCAACACCGCTTCGCCTCGACCGCGATGATCACCTCCCACGCGCGGAGGTAGCCGCCGAGCAGCTCGCCGCCGTCCCTCCAGAGGCTCCCACCGAGGGTTTCCTCGACGCGGCTCTCGCGCGTCGGCTACCGTACGTTGGTCGCGGTGGTTTTCACTCGAGTTCCTGCGGATTGGTGCGCGCGCTACCCGTGTGGCCGTGTCCCCGACTCCACATGAGCGAGGTGCGGAAACCGCTCCTCTCTCGCCTTCTCCCTCATTACTGCTATTGCGGAAGGTTCTAGCTAGCTCGCGCCCCTCTCATCCTATGCCTTCCTGCGTTGCGAGGAACTGACGGAATCGTCCTTCGTTTGATGCAACGTATAGGAGCCCGTAGCGTACGTCTCAATTTAGTCTGACTGACGCATGGCTCACGTGGTTTTGTTGTGCTCGGCGAGAGCTGGGCGTGGTTGCGGTTGCGGCCCTAAACCATGGGATTGGGACGGGGCTTCCGAATGTTCTCATCTGATAGGCGCGCGATTGTGCTCGTAGGTTGGTTTGGGTCGCGTACTCGTGTTATGTTATGTTATGTTATGTTATGTTATGTTATGCGAACGACGAGGTTCAAGTTGTAGAAGATTCTAACCTGGTAGCGCCTTTTTGTTTTTTTGGTCGGCAGATGACTGCTGTGTACAGTTGCTTTATTGGTCTCACTGTCTCTGACCATGTTGCCAGCTTTCCCATGCGCGCGCCACCAAAAGCTCGGTGCTGGATTTCTGAATCTTCAAGCTTGGGCTAGCTGCCTAGCTTCAAAACGGGGCCTCTATTTCCGTTGGTTGGTTGAATTGCCTGACGTGATTCGTCTCAGCATCATCAAATTGTTGTACCGAGTGACAAGGTACCACGTACATATCTGTCATTTACTGGTTACAGACTGACAGTACGTTTGGAAACAATCTCTCATGCTTAATTCACCTCAAGGTTTAGGGTGGTGACTGCAAGTCACCGAGATGACGTCCTTGTCACGCACGCTGTCTCGGGGCGGGCCGATGCAGTCGCCAGGGGCTCGCCGCATCCAAAGGACGCAGACTGCGGTGAATTTTGGTGAGCCCATGTTTGACAGCGAGGTGGTGCCGTCGTCGCTTGTTGAGATTGCGCCCATCCTCCGTGTTGCCAATGAGGTTGAGATGGCCAACCCTCGTGTCGCCTATCTCTGTACGCTACCCTCTCTGTTCCTCCCATGGGACACTACAACTTTCAGAAATAAAAACCCATTAAAAGGACATGGTTAAAAATGTTATCCTACATAATGTTTTCAGTATAATGATTGATGTGTATATCTGCAATAATTGATAGGCCGGTTCTATGCATTCGAAAAGGCTCACAGGTTAGATCCAACTTCAAGTGGTCGTGGTGTCCGACAGTTCAAGACAGCTCTTCTACAGCGGCTTGAAAGGGTACGGGTTTGAAATAGTGCTTCTAGTCTGTGGTTGTTTGCATCTATGTTCATTCTGTATTTGTCACATCTGCACTACCAATCTGCCTCTCTGTGCTTCAGTGCTTTAGTCTGCCTTTCAGTTTTCTGCATCTGCATATATGCTTCAATGCCCTGTGATGCTGTTATGTGTCAACATTGACATATCTTCTGTGTACTATCTATCACATGCTAATAATGGCACCATTTCCATGAGCCATGATCTTGAAAATTAGTATTTTATTGTGTTGACAACAGTTACTGGAAATACCGTCTCATTAGAAAATTTGGAAAGTCAAAATTGTTTGGTTTTGGTTTTAAAAAGAAAAAAAATCCATGTGATGTTTAGCCAACTGCATAGTTCCCTGTCAAGAAAAAAAGGGAACTTTTATCTTATATACATTTCTTACCTCCTGATTATTTGCTTTGTTAGGAGAATGAGCCCACCTTGATGGGAAGGGGACAAAAGAGTGATGCACGGGAAATACAGACCTTCTATCATAGCTATTACAAGAAATATATTCAAGCACTCCAGAATGCTTCTGACCAAGTGGATCGGTATGCATTCTATGTTTTTCTTTAATTCCATATTCTCCTTGTCCATAAATGTTATTGCTGCGGGATTTACTTCATTCATGCAGTGCTCAACTAACCAAAGCCTACCAGACTGCTGCTGTTCTGTTTGAAGTTTTAAAAGCAGTTACACAACAACATGCTGTTGAAGTTGATCATGAGGTATGACGTAGTAATCAACGGACTTTTGCTTCCCTTTGCTGGTTTTGCAGTTCAATATTTTTTTCTTGAACGCGCAGGAGAGCTGCGCATCATTAAATTAAGAGAAGAAAAAGAGTCCAAAATGGACCAAGATACAAAGCCCAAAAGGCAGCACAAATAGACCCATCAACCTCCTGCTAAGCACAGTGCCCCAGCCTCCTCCTGCGCATGAAAAACATCATTAATCAAGAGGAGGCTAACAAAAAAAGTGCCAGCAGGCTCCACACACACTCCTCCACTACCCACCCAGAAACTCCTTGGACCTAATATGTCACGACCCTTGGCCGGCGCGGCGTCACCGACGTGAGCAGATGAGGTGATCGCCGGAATACGATAACAACCGGAAGGTTGATTCGTTTTGGTTCTAGTATTTCTTGGATGCCCCTTCCTCAAGTCGTACAACATACTTATACTAATGTCATGGGTATAGCCCACTACGGCCCGGTACGGCCCACGACCATTACAAATTCAAATATGTACTCACTAGTACTTGTATGTGTGATCTCTAACATTGGCCGGATGTTACATTACCGCCCCGTCAAAGCGTTGCTTGTTCCCAAGCAACACTGACATGCAATGCAGACAAAATGCCTGGATCCCAAGGTCTAGTTATCCAAAGAAGAAGCATGCCAAGAGGGACCGTACATAGGATCATATCACCATGGAATGCCATCTTATCACCGTGCACCGTCAACTCATCACCTCCATATTGTTTCCTTGGTACATTCTGCCCGTAGACTATCAAGATTCCATTAGTAAATGTACGAACAAAATGAAAACTGCCACGAGGAACATAGCAGTGGTCTCTGCTCACTTCGTATGGATCATACAGATCCCATAAGGCCATGGAGAGATCAGTAAGGGAGGCAGCAATAGCATACACCAGATTTGCCAAATGCCAGTCCAGAAACAGTTTCGCTTCATGCTTAGCTGCAACACCACGTGCTGCCCGGAATGCTGCAAGTGCCATGCCTAACGTCACTTCAACACCATGTGGTACACCATCTACAACCACCTGTCTCAACCGACAAACTTTGTCCAAAAACTGGTTGAAAACGATGTCTCCAAAATCAGCAGCAACAACAATGGCGTGATACTCATCAGCATTAGTGCAAGGACTAGAACACCAGAGCACTACAATGTGATTGCGAACGACATAATAGTCAGCCTGCTCAGGTTGCCTGTTCACAGTTTCCTTCAGCAATTTGGAATTCCTTTGTGCAAAAGAACCGCTAGATGGATCGAACTTTGCTGCATAGGCTTCAAAAATTACGTTGATTGGTGAATAGAAATCCAAGTGGTGCCTTTGAATCAGTAAGTTCTGGAAGGATACACCCATGTGAATATCTGTTAAAGATAAAGATGTATCCTCATCATACTGGCCCGGATGCGTAGAACCTCGTTCACATATAATCTGTGGGGACTGCTCCACCTTATATTGCTCACTGTTTTGTGAAAACCCGTGTGAGGCAGTAATCTATTATCAACAATATCAACATAAACATAATCTTGCGGCTGCTTCTTTTGCATCTCTTTTGATTCTCCCTGGTCGAAGGTGAATTCATCCAAAGATTTCACAATGTTGTCAACCTCTTTCACTGCTTTTTCAGTAGCAGCAGCCTCATTGGGACCAGTTGTCTCACACAAGGCTGGTACAGCCTCAATGACAGCAGCTGATTCTTTATCTGCCTCATTGATTGTAGTTACAAGAACCTCTTCTATTGCTAAAGATTCTTCAGGTTCAGCAGGTTCTAATGCAGACTCTGCTAGTTGTACCTGCAAAATATTCCTATCAGATGTATCTTCCATTCTTGTATGAATAGATTCCCTTGTCTCGGTGTCACCTGATTGATGTAT
This sequence comes from Zea luxurians, assembly GCA_029449295.1. Lineage (NCBI taxonomy): Eukaryota > Viridiplantae > Streptophyta > Magnoliopsida > Poales > Poaceae > Zea > Zea luxurians. The sequence continues at coordinate 428,220 of JAOPSE010000507.1, forward strand.
TTTGGTAGTCGCCGACGAGGCACTACCTTCAGGTAAGTCTCCAACAGACCCTCTAAGCTGATTTGGCTCTACTTCATCACTAGGACCAGGATGTTTGCTAACTTGATGGACCTGGATGTCTTCTACTGTTGAAGGATGTCCTGTAGATTGTGATACTTAACTACCGGAATCGCGTTCTTTGCCGAGTGTCTAAGACACTCGGCAAAAGCTATTTTACACTCGGCAAAGGCTTTGCCGAGTGTAACACTCGGCAAAGAACACTTGGCAAAGATTTCATCGGCAAAGGGTTCTTTGCCGAGTGCTTTTTTTCGGACACTCGGCAAAGACTTTGCCGAGTGTCAAAAAGCACTCGGCAAAGAAAAACACTCGACAAATTAAGAATCGAAAAAATTTAAAAAAACAGCAAAACATTTTTTAAATTCTAGAAACAACTCTCCAACCCTACCCTATTACCTTACCCGTTGCCCTATCATTTTTCACTATTATTTTGAATCAAACTTATATGTTTTGTAAATGGTGAGATTCGAACTCGCAACCTCTCTCTCGCGCATACCCTCCTATACCACTACACTACTACACCAATTATGTTTATATTACGTTTCCATTCCCCATGTACTATAACAAATCGAGAGTAATTTGATTATTTAAGGCACTAAATGAGTTCATTTGAAAATGTGACCAACTATAAAGTTGCATAACTTTTTGAGATCTAAAAGTTTTATTTTCATAGTTTCTACATCCGAGACCGTTTATAAAATTTGAATTTTAAATTTAAAAACTTCACACGAAATTTTCAATGATAAGATGATTTCAAATCAAAAAATTGTCAACTACAAAGTTTCATTACATTTCAAGACCTACAACTTTTATTTTGGTGGTTTTTCCATCCGAGACAGTTTGAAAAATTCAAATTTCAAAATTTAAACATAGTTTTGCATAACAAGATGATTTCAAACTAAAACATTGTCAACTACGAAGTTTCATAATTCTTCAATACCTACAACTTTCATGTTGGTGGTTTTTCCTTTCGAAGACGTTTTCAAAATTCAAATTTTAAATTTTTTAAATTTAGACGTAGTTTTCGTTGACAATATGACTTCAAATGAAAAAGTTGTCAACTATAAACTTCTATAACTTCTCAAGATCTACAAAGTTTATTTTGGTTGTTTGGTAATTTGTTTATCTCAGATGATGGTTCTAACAATATACACAAATTCTATACGTCTCTCTCGTAGTTTCATAAACTACGAGAGAGATATAGGTTTTATGAACAAATTTATTTTTATTTTGTCATATGAAGAAAATGTTCAATATATAAATTGTACATCATGATGAGTTATACAAATTTGTACTTGAAAACTTTTTCATTTGAATTAATTTACTACTTTAAAATGTGATTTTAAAATTGTCTTTGCCTAGTGTTGGAGAAAAAACACTCGGCAAAGAGCTTCTTCGCCGAGTGTTTTCTTTTACCGAGGGTTTTTTACGTGGCACTCGGCAAAGAGCTCTTTGCCGAGTGCCCGAAATAAAACACTCGGCAAAGAATATGACACTCGGCAAAGAGCCAAATTCCGGTAGTGCTTCTGATGATTCAGCATCACCAACCTTAGATGCAGGTGTCTCGGTAGAGCTATCAAGCTTTTCTTCTGCTACATGGACTTCTTCCGAATTTGAAGGCAATTTTGGAGATGTTGTTCCTGATACTTCTGAAGGATCTACCTCAGATATATGTCCCTTAGTTAGTGTGCTATTAATTCCTTCCTCACCATTGTGTCCCATAAAAGACATGACAGGAATGAAGAATCCTATTCTATCAGAGTTGGATGTCTGTGATTTTGATGCATCTTCATCGCCATGCTTTTCCTCCAGGCCGAGCGCACTGTCTGACAGGTCACACTGCAAGGTATTAGTAGTATTCCCTTTTCTCACTTCAGTTTGGTTATCTTTATCCTCCCTTATTTCATCGTCTGCTAACTGAAACTGCAACACCTCATTCTCAGCCGATTCATCTAAGACTTCTCCACCTTGAGCAAGCTGCTGCAGTAACCCTTCATGCATATGAGATTCAAATTGCATCTCCCCATCCCATGCCACTTTTAGACCCACTTTACTGAACAACGGATCACTCAACTTCCATGGAGCATTAGGAACAACACCCTGCTCGCAATTGTTGTGCGTCTGGTCACCCTTCCCTTTCAGGTTCACCACATCTCCATGCTTGGCTTCCTCATCCCAAATCACACTCTCCAGCGGCATTTCGTCGAACACCAGAGAGTCCATACTTTCAATTAGAACTGGAACGCAGTTGTGGCAACCATGGCCATCGTCGCTGTTGTCAACAACCGAAACCATGTTATTGTTCCAACTAGCAGAGTCGTCAAAAGCACCAGAGATCACGCCACCTCATGGAGCTGTAATGTCAAAAGCCCTGAGGCAGTCGCAGTTCACGGCCTCGTTGCAGACAACGTCGAGGACAGAGTCGATGAGCTCCGCGCCCTCGGTGTCGTGCCCCTTGGCCCAGTTGATGCCGGTGCCGGACTATCCGAAGACGAAGTTGTCGGGGTGGAAGATCTGGCCGAAGGGGTTGGAGCGCACAGAGTCCATGGTCTCGGACTCGAGATCCATGAGGTCGGCACGAGGGACGAAATGACGCTGCTGGCTTCGTTGTAGTAGACGTTGATGCGCTCAAACTGGAGGTCCGAATTCCCCACGTAGCGGCCCGTGGCGCCGACCCCGTGCTCGTCGCAGATCACCTTCCAAGACTTGGCCCCAATCTGGTTGCCGCACTACCCGCCCTGGATGTGGAGGATCTTCCTCATGGCTGCCGAGAAGGACGCGACTCGCACGCGCCCCACCGAGGATCGCAGAGCTTTGATACCACTTGTCACGGCCCTTGGCTGGCGCGGCGTCACCGACGTGAGCAGATGAGGTGATCGCCGGAATACGATAACAACCGAAAGGTTGATTCGTTTTGGTTCTGGTATTTCTTGGATGCCCCTTCCTCAAGTCTTACAACATACTTATACTAATGTCATGGGTATAGCCCACTACGGCCCGGTACGGCCAACCACCATTACAAATTCAAATACGTACTCACTAGTACTTGTATGTGCGATCTCTAACATTGGCCGGATGTTACATAATAATGGCAGCACCTAGGCCTAAGCCCTCAAGATGCTTGGCACGAGCTAAACCCCAACAATCTAACTCTTCCAGGAAAACTCTTTTAATTCTGCTTATGGAAGGACTAACACCATCGAAGACCGCCTTATTTCGATGAAGCCATAAACACCAAGACACAAAAAAAAAGGATTCAATTCAGCTGTGATCCTAGTGGCCTGGTGGTTGTGGAAACACAGAAACTCTTGTCTTTGATGGGGCTACACCGGACATCTCTAGGATTACTCAAGACATTAGGGACGATGCCAAGATGTGGTGTCTAGCTGGGGCTGCAGGGCTGAAAGGTTTGTGGCCTTAACTCAGGGGGAGTTCAGGTCTGGTCGTCTTTTATATAGTCATCTGTGTAACAACCCCTTAGCAAACTTTGTAACCACCTTTATTTGGTGGTCATTCTCCAGGTCTATTTTGGACCTTTTCTTCTTAATATAATGATGCACAGCTCTCCTGCGCGTTCGAGAAAAAAAAGGGAAAAATGATGATAACACTATTTTTTTTCGAGACGCGCAGGAGAACTGCGCCCCATTATATATTAAGCAGAAGAAAAAACAAAGGTTTATAGAAAAAACCTCCTTACGGAGGCCAGAAACAGGCATGATGATAACACTATTAATGCCTCTTCTTTTGGATTTGTGTACATGCTTACACACCTTCCTCCACCACTCATGCAGTTCAATAATAAGTAATGTGGATAATATGATAGTCATTACAGTCTGCTGTTTTTGCAGTTCAATAATAACTAATATGGATATTGCCTCTATGCATATGATAGTCATTACAGTCTTACAGATTATATGTATTTATTAGATATTGGAAGCTGCTGATAAGGTTAAAGAGAAAACGAAGATCTATCTCCCTTTTAATATTCTCCCTCTTGATCCAGACAGTGGCAATCAGGCAATCATGAAATTTCCTGAGGTTCTTTTTCGTACCCCTTCCTCTTTGTCGTAGTTATTGTCCTATCAATTTAAGGATGAACGAATGAAGTACCTCTTGTTTTGTCAAACTCTAAGATCCAAGCTGCTGCTTCCGCTCTTCGCAATACAAGGGGTCTTCCATGGCCTAAAACTTATGAGCATAAAGTTAACGAGGACCTCTTGGATTGGCTGCAAGCTATGTTTGGCTTTCAGGTATTGTATGATTTATATTGTTTATGCTGGTTTTAGCCAATTTACTTTCTGTTCTTTATTATTTTGTCAACTTCTGACATGCAGACAGATAGTGTTTCAAATCAGAGGGAACATTTGATTTTACTTCTTGCTAACATACATATACGAAGAAATCCGAAGACTGATCAACAATCCAAGGTTTTCTTCTGTAAATATTCAACCACTAGGTTGATTTAAAAATTCTTACTTTTCTTCTACATATTTCGCAACATTTATGTTTGTTTTTTGTGTTCCTGTTGATGTTCGTTTTGTTTTCTCTTGCAGTTGGATGACAATGCACTGAATGATGTGATGAAAAGATTGTTTAAGAATTACAAGAAATGGTGCAAATATCTTGGTCGCAAGAGCAGCCTTTGGTGACTGTCTCAACAATCTCTTGCCATCTTACTATTCGTTTGTACTTCCACAACTTTGATTGTTCGTTTGCACTTGTGCTGCTTTACCATCCTAAGTAGTAGTGCAAAAGCACGTTATATTATGTTATATTGTATTATATAAGTACCTATAAAGGGCGTACCCAGTGCCGTAGGCTTCCGCACTGTGCGGGGTCTGGGAAAGGGTATCTTTAAGCGCCAAGCCTTACCCGCATAATATACAGAGGCTGGGGCTCGAACCCGGGACCTTCCGGTTACAGATGGTAGGCTTTACCGATGCACCAGGCATGCCCTTTGTATTATATAAGTACCTATAGTACAACAAAATATAATAAGCGTCCACAGAACCGAGTGAAAAGGGTTATAGCCCCCACAAGCATAAGAAAAAAAAACAAGGTTACTAAGATGCAACCAATCCTGTCCAACATAGCAGGAAAGAAAAGAATAAAAAAACTGACCCATTTTCTTACGAAACTCATTTGTAGTAGAGAAGGGAAATTTTCCATGTAGTATGTTGTTGGTGGATGCTGAAAAAATGCACTGATTCTTCCGAAGCAAAATTTATAATGTGCAAAAGAAAACAATTTTCTGAAGCATGATTTTGCCACTGTAGCATCCTGCGCAATATGGCAAACAATGTCTAGTGATATATCTCATTTTACATAACTTTGGTTCTTAATGGGAGAAATACCTCTTTTTGGTCTGATCGGTGGCTGTTTGGAAGTACCATCAGTGACTTGGCTTCAGTGGTTGTTGCTAAAATAGATAAGACTTTCCGCTCTAGAACAGTGGCTTAAGCTAAGACAGACCGATCATGGGTCAGGGTCATAAAAGGAGCACTCTCGCTGCAAGGTATCCAGCAGTACCTCCATCTTGTTAGAGAAAATAAGCATTTTCAGTTTTAATTTAATCCAGAAAATCACAGTGATGTATGTGATGACATGTATGTGCATATGTGTATCACTACTCACATAAGCAGTAAACAATAGTAAAATATGCACAAATACTAAGAACAGAGTGTACCCTGCGGAGGGACCGATGCTTAAGGCATCAGTGGCTCCATTCACACGAGACATCTCGTGTGTATGTTCGATGTAGTCGTACACAGTCGATGCAGACAGTGCAGTCTCTCGAACGACGCCGGCGACGAGGAACTTGAGCAACGTTTGTCGGGCGGACGGAGCGAGCAGTCACGAGTACGCTCCCCAAAAACCTGATCGCCCGCACACCCGTGCAAGTGTAGCTCTACGGACGGCGATTTCGGAGGCCTGCTCTCCCACTCTCTGTGCTCGCAGAAGGTGGGACGGGAATGGGATGTGTGCAACGCGTCTGAGACTGTTCGTGTGTGCTGTAACCAGAAGCAGCCTCACCTCCGTATATGTACACGCGCAGAGGGAGGCGAACGAACAATAACGATCGCCATCATAGCTACCGTTACAGCCAGCCAGAAACTGACACCATCAGTGACATCTGTTAATAGCCGACAACCATTACAACCCGTTCGTTACTAGCCATCACACAGGAAACGACCAGTAACAGACGACAGTAATGGTCATCACTCCAGGCAAAATGCGCAACCGTTAGGAAGGAATATTCGGACCAAGGATCGATCTACCACGGCCATGGCCCGGCCCGACCGGTGGCGCGCGCGTGTGGCAGTCCTTTATCCTTTTCTCAGCTTCTCAATAGATGCACCAATGGTCCACCTATTTAAGTTGATTGAATTGTCCATTGAACTTCCGGTATGGTACTAAAGTACTAGTACATCATAGCATTAAAGTGGGTCTTTAACATTGACTATTATTGAATATTAATTTGGGCCAGGCCCACATTAATTCAACACATATGTGGGATGTTGTTGAAGTGGTTGTGCTTAACCATGAAGAGGATGTGCATATATGGAGAAACGAAGCTTCAAGACGATTTTCTTCTAAATTTGCTTAGACCGTCTTCTGTGGATTGTGTAAAACAGGGGACACGGAACTGTAGATGACACTGTTTGTAGAGTGAAGTTTAAAATATGCGATGAGATAGGGGACCTGCTGGAGACAACCTTATAAATCCTTTTTAGGGGCTCCATTGTCTTTGAGCCTTGGAAAAGGTTGTGGAAATCTTGTGCGCCGCCCAAGTGCAAATTCTTTCTTTGGCTAGTCATCAGGAATAAGTGTTGGACAGCGGACATATTAGAAAAAAGAGGGCTATCTCACCTAGAAGCTTGCCCCCCTGTGATCATGAGCCGGAGACAGCTCAACACATTTTGACGACCTGTGTTTTTGCCCAACAATTTTGGCATAGCATTCTGCCCCCCTCGGGATGGGTCATCTCACTCATTTTGGCTAAAGATTTTTTTTATTTCTTTCCTTCCAAATCTCTCAAGCTGCCACTGAAAAAATTTCCATGAAGAAAGGGAGTCCAAAAGAATCTCTGGCCTTTTCCCAACATCTGAAAGAAACTCTCCGAGTGGTTCCAATTGATCCCCAGATATTCCCAACACGCATTGCTATATTGGCATTGAAAAAACAAGTGCTAAGTTGTCTCTTCACACCACAAGCGGCACATGACACAGCAGTAGTCACCTCCCTCCACCGGGAAATTTCTTCTTGTAAGCATATTTCTAGAATTAAGTCTATCCATGAAAAATAACCAAATGAAAATTTTGATCATTCTTGCACATCTTGGATTTCCATATCCATTTGAAAGGAGGGGGGGGGGGGGTGGCAAATGCATTGAAAATTCCGTCTGTAGACTTTTTCAGTTTCAAAAGAGCCACCCCCAACCAGCCAGGAATCATTTCTGTGCATCCCGCTTACAAGAGAGTGAATTTTGCTCTGAAACAAATTATATTCTTCAACTGCTTCAACCGAAAGCGGTGTGTGGAACATTTCCTGAACATCAGTGCTTGCCAGATACTGCTGAATAGTGCAGTTTCGATTTCTGGCATAAGAGAAAAACCTTGGAAACTCAGTTGCCAGGTGGGTATTATTCCAAACATCTGACAAAAGGAGGAAGGTTCTTTCGTCCCCTGCAATTGGCATGGCAATCTCTCTATAATCATTGACCAGCCTGCCGATGTCCTTCCACCAGAAGTGGTGGAAGGAACCTTTTTCACTTGAGTTATGAGGAATCCGTCCCCATCTGTAGTGAGTATTCCAAATCAGTTGAACCCAGGGGGTATAGCCATTAGTTGTTTTCGTCTCTCATTGTCTTACTGTAACAAGTAGGAAAATTAAGCACTGATACCAAATACTGAAGTTTAAAACCAAAGTAGTACCATCTTTAAAAAAGGAAGTGAAACCTGTTCTAGTAGATTGCTTTATCCCTTCTCATTGTTTATTCTTTGTTCTGTCTTGATAATAGGTTGCCAACAATTCAGCAGGAGATGCAACAACGAAAATTACTGTATATGGGCTTGTACCTTCTCATTTGGGGTGAAGCTGCAAACTTGCGATTTATGCCAGAGTGCATTTGCTACATATATCATCATGTACGATCTCAACAACACATGAACTCCCTTACATTAATTCATTTTTTCTTTCTTAAATAAATAAGCATATTAAGATCAATACTTAAGAAATGTTCTTAAGGATGAATAGTTAAATTTTGAACACTCGAGCGGCATCAACTGGATGAGTTCATTCATGTAACTAATTTGGTAAATACGACATTTTAAAGGTAGCTAATATTAAAATTTTAGCACAATCTACTGTGACTATACGCTCTATTACGGACAAATATAATGGACCCTATCAAGTTTTATGTGAAAAATTAATATTGTATCCATGGAATGCTCTCAGAGTTCAATAGGTAAATTAAGAAGGCTACAGATTTGTTCTTAAGAAAAATGCATGAGTCATACATTTGTTTTGCAAGTGTCTTGGGTGTTAAAAACGTAACGAAGATGGTCCTGACAGTTCTGGTTATTGTCATAGATGGCATTTGAAATGTATGGTATGTTAGCTGGAAATGTCAGTGCCTTGACGGGTGAATATGTGAAGCCGGCCTATGGTGGTGAGAAAGAAGCCTTTCTGAAGAAAGTTGTTACACCGATTTACCATACCATAGCAAAGGTGGTTTGCTCTCAGCTCTTGACTGTTATTCAGTTGTGTCGGTTGAGCTTTATTCTTCTTCTGGTGCTGAACTTCAGTTTTTCACTACAACTTTTCAGGAAGCTGAAAGGAGCAAAAGAGAGAAAGGGAATCATTCTGAGTGGAGAAACTATGATGATCTTAATGAGTACTTCTGGTACTAGTTTTTTCTTAGTTTATTTGTTTGCTCTTTAGATTTTATATTGTTAAATTGCAGGTCTGCTGACTGCTTTCGGCTTGGTTGGCCTATGCGAGCTGATGCTGACTTCTTTTGTCAGCCTGATGAAAGAAATGAAGTGAGTTGGATTATGTTTTTTAGCTTAGGATTTTACCATATATCATCATGGTATCCTCGTGTTTTTGTTGGGCTAGCAACATCTAATGTAATGAGCTGTTCAGAGCACAAGGATCAGCAAACAGAAGGGAAAGGTCAACTTCGTTGAGCTACGCTCATTTTGGCACATATTCAGAAGTTTTGACAGACTCTGGAGCTTCTTTATTTTAGCTCTTCAGGTATTTATTTATATTTACCTTCTTCTGCAATAAGCATTTGCTGCATTATTTTGGACGTTTGAAGGGTTCAGTGCATTTTTTAATAAACACTCTACAGGAAGGTACTTAACATCTTAGCTGGATGTTGTATAGCTAATCTGTTATTTGAGGTTTTTAATCTAATTTTGATTGTTTCATGTAGGTTATGATAATTCTCGCTTGGGACGGAGGTTCACTAGCCAGTATTTTTGATTATGCTGTTTTCAAGAAGGTTTTGAGTATCTTTATCACTTCTGCTATACTAAATCTTGGACAAGGTGTGTAAACTTTGCATTGATCTGGTAAAGTGTCTTGATGTTCCCCAGTTATATTGTTTTTGCAACCTCTTTTGGACAAAACTTATATTTTTCTTAGTCGTGGTTATTTTTCACAATTTATTTTTTCAATATTTGACATAGTATATGTATGCTTTGCCATGCCCATATGTTTAGTGTAGGTATCAAATGAAATCCCATGGGCTGAAAGACATTTTATACTGTTAGAGTACTGTTAGGGTTTCAGGGTTAGTCCCTGTGTAATTACCTGTATACCCTCAGTGTAATGGGCTTGATCCAATTACTCAGCTTATATATATAAGCTCACCCAACCCGGTTAGGGTTAGGATTTCCCACGTGGTATAGAGCTAGGTTAGTTCCACTTTTCTCTCCCCTCCCTCTCCACCCCAGTCGCTGCCTAGCAGCCGCTGTCGCCAGTGCCCCCCACCGGCCGCCCGCCGCCGCCTCGAGCCCGGCCACGCCCGCGGCCGCTGCCGTCAGCACCGGCCTCGCCCGCCGCCGGATCCCTCTGCTCCGGCCGCGCCGACATCCTCTGCCCCAGCCGCCACCTCCCCATGGCGGCCCTCCCCTCGTCCCCCATCGGCGGCGACAGCCCCAGCGCCACCGTCGTGACCGTGACCGCCGGTCTGGCCATCGCCCCACCCGCCACAACGCCCCTGGGCGCGCGTGCAGCCACCATAGGGCTACCAGTGTAGGCCGCCGTCGGCCGGGCAGAGGGCGCTGCTGCCCTGGCCGCCTCCCTTGCTATGGTCGGCCTAACAGCCGAACGTCCTCTACCCCACGACCTCCGAAGCGAGCTCGCTGTGGGCGGCCCCCTACATCGCCGGCCTCGGGCCCCTGCTCGATGCCCCTCCTCCGACCGTCATGTCGCCGCTCCGGCGCTGGGTCTCTCCGTCGGGGTTTCTCGCCCTCGCTGCACCCGTCGGCCTTGCCACCATTGAGTCCTCCACGACGCCAGCCGTCGACTCCTCACTTGTCGTCGCCATCGCCACCATCCAGGCCGCCGTGGCTGCCTCACAGGAGCGTCAGCGCGCCACGTCCCTCGCTCTAGAGCATGAGCGTGCCATGTGCGCTGCTCTAACCGCCCAGATGGCCACCGCACAACGTCTCTTCCTCGGCCATCCTCCGGTCGACCACGAGACACCCCCGCCCACACTCGAGGCCGCCCATGGACTCGACGTCGACCACGTCACCGCTCTCCACGCTCAGGCCGCCGGACTCCACAACATCCGGTCCCTCGTGTCCATTGTGTTGGACCCGGCGTCCTCCCACTACCCTCGTTGGCGGGGGCAGGTTCTCACGCTTCAGCGATATGCTCTCGCCGACCATGTCCTCGTCGACCTGGTCAACCCACCGTCTCCATCTTGGTGCCTGATGTACAGTGTGGTGCTCTCGTGGCTCCACGACACCATCACTATCGAGCTACAAGACATCATCCGCGACCAGGCGGACACCGACCGACAGGCGTGGCTCGCCCTCGAGGAACAGTTCCTCGGGAACCGGGACGCTCGGGCCCTTCACCTCGACACCCACTTCTACCAGTTCTCTCAGGGGGGCCTCTCCATGGGGGAGTACTGCCGCCAGATGAAGGTCCTGGCCGGACTCCCTCCTCGACCTTGACGAGCCGGTGGCCGATCGTACCTTGGTGTTGAACCTCCCGCATGGCCTCAGCCCCCACTATGGCCACCTGAAGGCTCTCATCAAGAGGACCGTGCCCTTTCCCACCTTCCATGCCGTGCGGAACGAGCTTCTCGAGGAGCTCACCATGGCGACTGAGGCACCCTCTTCGGCCTCGGCACTCTACAACGCTCCTCCCGGCGGTCAGGTGTCTTCCGGGAGGCAGGCCCCTCGCCCTTCGTCGACCGGGGCCCCCGCTCGCCTCCTACCGTGGCCCTTGCAGTCCCTCGTCCGGCTGCCACCGCCGACGGAGGGTCGCCCCCGCAAGGGCGGACGCAGGGGTGGCGGCTCCACTCGCGGAGGTTCCACTGGCTAGGGCTGGCCGTTCTTCTACAATCCTTGGACCGGAACCATCTCCATGTGGCCGGGTCAGGCCCCGAGTGCCTCCCGTCCTCCAGTGTCGGCTCTCCTGATTGCGCCCCCTATGGCGCACCTCAGACGTCTGCCTACGACATACCTCCATACGGCGTGCCTCCGACGACCCAGGCTCCGCCTCAGCTCCCGCCTCTGGGTACCGCCACCACGACTCCCTAGTCCCCGCTAGCTGGAGGCTAGGCCCAGCCTCCCTCGCCACCGCCTATAAGCACCATGGCGTTGGCCCCACCCTCATCTGACTGGGTCATCGACTTCGGTGCCTCCTACCACACCACCCCCACTACAGGCATGCTATCTCGCTCCCATCCACCTCATTCCTCCCATCACACCTCGATCGTCGTTGGAAACGGTTCCACTCTGCTGGTCACCTCAGTAGGTGCCTCGGTTCTCCCTGGGCCGTTCTATCTCAACGATGTTCTTGTAGTCCCTCACATCACCCATAATCTCCTTTCTGTTCGTTGGTTCACCACCGACAATTCTTGTTCCATTGAGTTTGACCCTTATGATTTTCTGTGAAGGATCTAGCGACTTGGACCCCTCTCGCCTGATGTGACAGCGCTGGCCCCTCTACACGCTCCGGCCTTCCTCCACCGGCGCGTCTCCATCTCCAGTCCTGTTCTCCACCACCACCTCCACCATTTGGCATCGTCGTCTCGACCACCCAGGACCTGACGTCATGACCAAGCTTACCAGCAGCTTAGATTCTTCATGTAGTAGGGGACATTTTGAGGGCCTCTGTTATGCTTGTCAGTTAGGCCGACATACTCGTCTCCCATTCACTACTTCTCGAGCTGAGCAGGCTTTTGACCTGGTTCATTGTGATCTCTGGACCTACCGTGTACTCAGTCTTTCTAGTTATAAATACTATTTGATGATTTTGGATGATTTTCTCCATTTTCTTTGGACTTCTCTTCGGTTGAAGTCTGACACATTCACCACCCTCACACACTTCTTCGCTTGATCCACCCATTTTCGTCGCCCGATCCGTGCCCTGCAGTGTGACAATGGCCGCGAGTTCGACAACCACGCCTCCCGTCCTTTCTTTCTCACCAATGGCATCCAGTTGCGTCTCTCGTGCCCCTATACCTCTGCCCAGAATGGCCGGGCCAAACACATGATACGCATCACCACCAATATGATCTGATGTCTTCTCTTCCAGGCATCTCTACCTGCTAGCTACTAGGAAGAGGCCTTGCACACTGCCACCTACCTCCTCAACCGCCTTCCCTCGAAGGCGGTGAGCCACCCTACTCACCACTACGCCCTGTACGGCACGACCCCCTCCTACGACCACCTTCGCGTGTTCGACTGTGCCTGCTATGTGAACCCTTCCGCCACCGCTCCTCATAAGTTATCTCCTCGCTATACTCGGTGCCTCTTCCTTGGCTACTCCCCTGACCACAAGGGGTATTGTTGTCTTGACCTCGCCTCACACCGCATCATCAACTCCCGTCACGTCCTCTTCGACAAAGATGTGTTTCCCTTTGCTGACTCCTTCCCACCCACCGATCTCGACTCCCTTCTTGAGTCCGATCCGATTACCCCTCCACCCCAGGCACCCTGCCTCGCGCCGTTGCCTGCACCGCGTGCGACCTCGACACCCTCCACTCACGACTCTTCCCGCGCCACGCGCGGCCCCGTCGACTCCTCCCGCGCCCCGCGCGGCCCCATCGACGAGCGCGACTCGCTTCGCCGATCCCGCCCTCGTCTACCACCTATGCGGGCGCTCACTCCCTCGGCACCCACGGACCCAGGTCTGTCGACGAGTGCGGCTTGCTTTGTCGACCCCGTCGTCGTCTATCACCGCCGCGAGCCGGCCACGCCCGCGGCCCCCGACGTCCTAGGGCCCGCTCTGCGCTGCCTGTGTATCACCCGGTCGCCATCCACCGCGACCCCGGGCACGTCCACCCGATGGCGACTCGGTGCGCCGTCGGTGTTCTTTGCCTCGTCGACCGCCTGATTCTGGCCGCTGATATGACCGTCACTCCTCCGGACGCCTCCCCGGTCGCCTCCTCCATTCGCACCGGCCTCGCTGACCCACACTAGCGTCGTGCTATGGAGGAGTACGCGGCCCTGCTGGCCAACCACACTTGGGACCTGGTGCCGTGTCCTCCAGGCACTAATGTGGTCACCGGCAAGTGGCTCTTTCGCCACAAGGTGACCTCGGACGGCTCTCGCGACTGTTACAAGGCCCATTGGGTCCTTCGGGGCTTCACCCAGCGCCCCGGAGTGGACTACGACGAGACTTTCAGCCCTGTCGTCAAGTTCGCCATCGTTCACGCCGTCCTCTCCCTCGCCCTCTCCCGGGACTGGGCGATCCATCAGCTCGACGTCAAGAATGCCTTCCTCCATGGCACTCTGACGGAGACTGTGGACGACGGGCCCCCAGTCACCGACGAGACGTCTTACCTGAACCTGGCCGGCGCGCTCCAGTACCTCACCTTCTCCAGGCCCGACATCGCCTACGCCGTCCAGCAGGCGTGCTTACACATGCACACTCCGCGGGAGCCCCACCTCACCGCTCTCAAGCAGATCCTACGCTACCTCTGCGGCTCCCTCGACTACGACCTCCAACTCCATCCATCCCCGACGTCGGAGCTCGTGGTCTACACCGACGCTGACTGGGTCGGCTGTCCCGACACACGCCGGTCCACTTCCGGCTATGCTGTGTTGCTGGGCGCCAACCTCGTCTCCTTGGTCGCCAAGCGGCATCCCTTCGTCTCCTGCTCCAGCGCGGAGGCCGAGTAATGCGCTGTGGCCAATGTTGTGGCAGAGGCCTTCTGGCTACGCCAGCTTCTCCACGAGCTCCACAGCCCCCTCCAGCGCGCCAGCCTCGTCTACTGCGACAACGTCAGCGCGGTCTACCTCTCCACCAATCTCGTGCAGCATCATCGCACGTGGAGATCGATCTGCACTTTGTCCGCGAGAGGGTCGCCACCGGTGACGTTCGGGTTCTCAGCGTCCCCACCACGCTGCAGTTTGCCGACATCTTCACCAAGGGGCTGCCGTTGAGTTTCTTCGTCGATTTTCGTTCCAGTCTCAACATCTGTACATAATAGAATTGTGACTGCGGGGGGGGGGGGGGGGTGTTAGAGTATTGTTAGGGTTTTGGGGTTAGTCCCTGTGTAATTACTTGTACTGTATACCCTCAGTGTAATAGGCTTGGCCCAATTACTCATCATATATATATATATATATATGCTCACCTGTCATGGGCATAATAGGGAGCGAGAGGCAACAGCCAGGCTGGGATAAGGCTAGAGAATAAGATTGAGATGAGCTGGGATAAGGTTAGAGAATAAGATTGAAATGAGAGAATTATGGAGAGTTAGTTAGCATCAGATAAGTCCAAGAAAGTAGAAGTTAGTTGAGAGTTTGTAGGAGAAGTTGGTTAGCCATAGGGCTATTTATAAGCCGCATGGCAGCAGGGAATAAATCAAGCAAGATCATTATCAAACCAATCTCTCTCTCTTGCAATGACCCTCTCAAGCGCCTAGGGCTGCTACCCTAGAACCAAGCCTGCGGCAGAGGGGTATAACCTCGCCGGAGAAGACAGCTATCCCCATGGACCGAAGGTCCATGACATCACCCAACCCGGTTAGGGCTTCCCACATATACTATGCCATATTACATACACAAATCCATTATTGTTGGTTCTCATATCTTTGTACCACATGCGTTTGCGGATTAGGTCGAAGAACCATAGAAGATTCAACATTCTTTTTAGAATTTTTTTCTTTAGTGTTGTGGCATGTTGGGAATATATTTAAAACCCACATACTAGCAAGAACGTTACAATAGTAATTACAACACTATTGGTCCTGGTTGACAATTCATTTTTTTATTTTGCCCATCTCGGTCTTTTGTCAGCTTGTCACCCTAGTAGATAATCATGGTGACAGACTATAGCGATGATTATGGAGCAAATCCGTCTATGGATTATAGAAGGAGCAAAGCATTTAGCAAGGATGCTGTAAGTTTTGGGGAAGGAGAGGGGGTTGGTTTTGGGACATTTGTGTCACCATACCTAATGTCTCCTTCCCTAGTGTGGTGTACTTGTATACTGTAGCCCTTGCAGGCGCTCATCTTCTTTTTAATATAACAGGCAATTCTCTTGCCGGTTTTCAAAAAAAAAGATTTTCTTTAATTATTAAAGTATATGGAACACACATTTTTATTTTCCCAAGCTAGTTGTGAAGTAATAAGATCTTTCACTGAACATAAACCTGTTGTATCATCCTGTCATAATCATCACAATGTTCAAAATAGCTTTGCTTTGAATAACTCCGTCTGTTTTGACAGCTACACTTGATATTATCTTTAATTGGAAGGCCAGGCGAACGATGGAATTTGCAGTTAAGCTGAGATATGTTCTAAAATTCACAATGGCAGCCTTGTGGGTGGTACTACTACCAGTTACATATGCATACACCTGGGAAAATCCAACTGGAATCATCAGAATTATCAAAAGCTGGTTCGGAAATGGTCGAAACCACCTGCCACTGTTTGTTGTTTCAGTAGTCATATACTTGTCACCCAGTATGCTTTCTGCTATTCTTTTTCTTCTTCCATTTCTACGTCGGAGCCTTGAAAGTTCAGACTTCAAACTTGTGAGGTTCATCATGTGGTGGTCTCAGGTGAACTTGATATTTAATAAATTATACACTATCCATCCCCTAATTCTGAATTATCATTTCACTTCAGTGTACCAGGTTTTCTATTATCTTGACCCAAACCTCGGTGTTTATACTAGTTTTTACCTCTTAATACAATGATACCAGTTCTGTGTGTTAGACTATGTAATTAGACTGATCATGTCTGCCATATATGTTGATCATGCTTGCCATATGTGCCTTGGTATCTATGGTTGTTGATCATAGATTAGGCAAGGATCTCCATTGATTGGGTGCTCTCTATAAATCTTAGACGATCCTTGCCTATATATTGTACACCCCTTGTACTTCTACCATCAATCCAATATCTAGCCGCTCATATTCTGTCATGGTATCTACTATCTAGAGACCTGGGTTTCCCCTACAACTTCTGCTTTTCTTTCTAGCCCTGCCACTAGGCCTCCCCTAGCAGCTCCAATCTGCTCCATGGACGACCTCGACGCTGCTGCCCTCTAGACGTAGTGCGCCTAGGCCGAACAAGCTGTCGCCGAGGCCGCTCAGGCTACTGCCGCCTAGGAGAAGGAAACCTTGCTTGAAGCCCTCTCCAAGGTGCGAGCCGTCATCGCCGCCACTCGCGCCTGTGAGCGTGTTGCTGCGCTTGCGTGGGAGAAGATGGCCGCCCTCGCCGCCCTAGAGCGACAATTGAAGGACACTGAGGAGGATGCAACCTTCAAGGAGGACAAAAACCACTCCATCCCTGACGCCGTCGGCACCTACGAGACCGCCAAGGTGGCCAATCTCCACGTGCAGGCAGTTGCTGTCCAGAACATCCGCTCCCTCGTCATGGTTGTTCTGGATCCCCTCTCCACCCACTATACGCACTGGTGCGACCTCATGCTACTGACGCTTCGTCGCTACCCCCGTGACGGTCACGTCCTTGACGTCGTCTCCAACACCCTATCCTGCTATAGGCACGACATCATCATCATGTCCTGGCTCTTCGGCACCATCACTGTCGAGCTTCAAGAGATCGTCCACGAGCCTAGGGAGACGGCTCAACCCTCTCTAGTCTGGGCGCCGCCGGCTAGGGCTCGAGCCTAGCAGGCCTCGGCTTTGATCCCTCTCTTCCGGCCTCGTTCCTGCCCTTAGATGTTGCTGCCGCTCACTCCCACCTTGCCCATAGCCCTCACTGTTGATGCCACTACTCGGGAGAATGAGGTCGTGCCCAGGCGGCGGGTGTCCATAATATATCCTCTTTTCTCCCTGTTATCCTTGACTCGACTTCCTCCACCTACACCTGTTGGCGTGACCTCATCCTCCTCACGTAGCGCTACGCCCTAGACGACCACATTCTCGCCGACACCGCATCCCTCACTGTCGTCTTCTAGCTGCGCATGGATAGTGTGGTCCTCTTGTGGACCCTTGGGACCGTCAACATTGAGTTGCTTGTCAGGCCTATCCCTGGGTTGCCATCGATGAGCTATTCCTCGGCAATAGTGAGGCTCACGCTCTTCACCACGATGCTGCCTTTTAGATCTTCGTCTAGGTCGACCTCTCCGTCATCGAGTATTGCCGCCAGATGAAGGGCATGGTGTTCTCCCTCTGTGACCTCGAGGAGCCCGTTTCTGATCGCATGCTCATCCTCTACCTTCTCCGTGCCCTCAACGAGCGCTACAATCACCTATGTACTTGGACCATTCACTCAGTCCCGTTCCTATCCTTCCACAAGGTCCACAATGACCTCATCCACGAGGAGCTCACTAAGGGACCCTCCTCGCTCTGACACCGGCACAGGATACAACATCTCCTTACCAAACACAGGCGTGCAACCTATCTGCCAAGGATCATGGATGCTACAAGAACAACAAATAGGAAAAGAGAAGTGCAGAGTACATACCAAACATGGACAACAAAAAGGCTTGTATTCTCTAACCTTACCAATTTTGCTATTGCAAGTGTTAGATTGTTAGGTTTTTTTTGCATATCCTCGCCTAGGCTCGCCACACGCCTAACTCGCCTAGGCGTTTGGAAGAGGGTCGGTCGCCATGTCTCGCCTTAACGCCTTAATAACCTTGGACACCGCTACTGTTCTCTATTGCTCCACCCTCGAGGGCCAGACCTTGCGTCCGTCCTGTTCCATTGCGCTTGTCTGTGCCTCCAGTCTATGGCTCTGGTGTTCTCCCCACCAGCCTAGGGCTAGGGGGTGCGAGGTCCAGGGTGGTGGTCGCCGTCGGTGCAAGGGCAGCCGTGGTGGTGGCCAGGAGGACGTCCCTTGGCCCTTCATCTACAACTTGTTGACTGACCGCATCACCATGTGGCCTATCTCGTCCCTAGGTGGCCTCCCTAGCGTCTGCTTCCACCCAGTCGACTCACTTGACAGTGCCTGGTTTGGGGTATCCCCTTGGCCACCTTACCTTTACGCCACCAGCACCTCATGCCTCGTTTCTACCACTGCCACTCCACTCCACTCCGTCTCGGAACCCGAGGCCTGGTGGGTTGGATTGACAATCTCTTGCTAGCTCCTTCAACATGATGACCCTAACTCCTCCCGCTATCACCGACTGGGTTGCTGATTTCGGTGCCTCCTACCACACCACTCCGAACACTGGTATACTCTCTTCTTTCTACCCACCTCCCCCGCCCACTCCTTTACCTATCATTGTGGGCAATAGAAACATTCTTCTGGTCATCTCTGTAGGTGATTCGATTCTTCCTCGGCCCTTTCATCTTTTTGCAATGTCCTTGTCGCCCCTACATACCATTCAAAAGCTTTTATCTATTTGCCATTTTACCACAAATATCTCTTGCTTTATTGAGTTTGATCCTTTTGGCTTCTCCATGAAGGATCTCGCTACCCGGGGTCTTCTCGCGCGCTGTGATAGCTCTGGCCCCTGTACACCCTGTGGCTGCCTATGTCCACCTCACCATATCCTGCTTCTGCTACATCACCGCCTTCGTCCTCGCCACAGCCGCACGCTCTGACTACTTCCACTACATCCAGTACTTGGCATCGTTGACTCGGACATCCTAGCCCAGCTGTGTTGTCCAAGCTGTGTAGTAGTTCAGTCTTTTCTTGTACTAGGGGCACCCTTGAGCATCTATGCCACGCTTATCAGTTAGGTATTCATGTTTGACTTCCTTTCTCTAGCTCCTCTCAGGCTGTGTACAATTTTGATCTCATACGCTATGATTTGTGGACCTCTCTTGTTACTAGTGTTTCGAGTTATAAATATTATCTGGTGATTCTTGATGATATTCTCATTATTCCTGGACTTTTTCTTTGCGTTCGAAGTCTGATACTTTTGCGACTCTTCTCCACTTTTTCGCTTGGGTTTCCACTCAGTTTGATTGCACCATCAAAGTTGTCAAGTGTAACAATAGTCGTGAGTTTTATAACTCCTCTCGGTCCTTTTTTTCTCACATGGAGTCTAGCTCCTAATGTCCTGCCCCTACACTTTTCTCTTAGAATGGCAAGGCTGAGTGCATGATTCGCATTACTAACAATGTCACTCATGCGTTCCCTGTTATTTCAGGCCTATATTTTTGCTTGCTACTGGGCTAAGAGCCTCCACACCGCCACCCACCTTCTTAATCGTCTTCCTACTACGACAACTCGTGCATCTACATCCCGTGTTGCCCTTTTTAGCACCACTCCCTCCTATGACCATCTTCATGTTTTTGGGTGTTCATGCTACCCCGACCTTTCTAGCTCTGCTCCCCATAAGCTTGGTACTCTCTCTGCCCGCCGCGTCTTCCACGGGTACTCTTTTGATCACAAACGGTACCTGTGTCTTGACCTCACCCCTCATCGTCTCTTGATCTCCCATCACGTCATCTTTGCTGAGATAGATTTCCCCTTCTCGACTCCCAGCCCACCATCACCTCACTTCCTGATTTGGATTTTATTCATAATTCTGACTTCGTGGTGCCCTATGGTTAGCTATCCTTTGTTTTTCTCCGTGCAAGTTCTCTCACACTGCTTTGGTTTGTGGCACCAGTGCCCCTAGACTCCCTCTAGGCTGCCATGTCGCCCCTCACTAACTCGTGTGCCACCCTATTGACCCCTGCTGGCCCTCGTTTGCATTGGCTCCTCGCTGCTACGCCCAACTTGTACATGTCTATCAGCGATGTGCCCGGGTGGGTACACCGCCCGCTCTAGCGTCGAGCCAGTGGTGTATCACCCCCTTCATCGCGACCCTCGCCACATTCACCCGATTGTGACTCAATAGACCGTTGGGGTCCTTCACCCTATCAATCGACTCGTCCTCTCCGTGACCTCCTTATCATCGGTCTCCCCATGCTGTCTTCCATCCATAGCGCCGTTGCCAATCCTCACTGACACCGCATTATGGAAGATGAATATCGGTCCCTCGTTGCCAATCACACCTGGGATCTAGTGCCTCGTCCTCCAGGCGGCAATGTGGTTACTGGCAAGTGGGTCAGGACACATAAGCGGAAGGCAGATGGCTCTCTAGACAGGTACAAAGCCTGTTGGGTTCTTCGAGGCTTCACTCAGTGTCCTGCCGTTGACTACGATGAGACGTTCAGTCCCGTCGTGGAGCCTGTTACCATCTCTGCAATTCTCACTTTGGCCTTCTCTTGTTCTTGGTCAGGTCATCAATTGGATGTCAAGAATGTGTTTTCCCATGGCACCCTCATTGAGATTGTCTACTCTAGTCAGCTTGCCGACTTTGTTGACCCTACTCACCCCGATATGGTCTGCAAGCTCAACAAGCACCTCTATGGTCTGAAGCAAGCCTCCCCAGCTTGGTACAACCGCTTTGCCACATATCTGTTCATCTACCAATGCGACAGTGACACAGTGTACCTCTTACTTTATAGCCGCTTCGCCACATATCTTCTCTCCCTTGGTTTTGCTGAGCCCAAGTCGCACACATATTTGTTCATCTACCAGTGTGTTAGTGACACTGTGTACCTCCTATTTTATGTTGATGACATCGTGTTCATTGCCTTCTCTTTGGGCCTCCTACACCGGATCATCACTGCCCTTCAACATGGGTTCGCCATGAAGGATTTGACTCATCTTCACCACTTTCTGGGGATTGTTGTTGAGCGTCGCTCCGGGCCTATTTCTCCAGCAGCAACAGTATACCCTGGATATCCTCGAGCGTGCTGGCATGCTAGATTGCAAGCCCTGTTTGAGCCCGGTGGACACGCATGCCAAGCTCTCTGGTGACTGTGCTCCTATGAGTGACCCCACTGTCTACCGCAACTTTATCGACACTCTTCAGTATCTCACCTTCACCAGGCCCAACATCATGCATGTTGTCCAATAGATCTGTCTCTACATTCATGATCCCTGTCAGCCACACTGGAGCGTGATGAAGCGGATCCTTCGGTACCTTCAGGGTATTGTTAACTACTGTCTCCACCTTCGGCGCTCCACACATGAGTTGATCGTCTACACAGACACTGACTGGGCTGAGTGCCTAGATACCCGCTGGTCTACCTTTGCTATGCGGTATTTGTTGGGGGCTTGGGGCCAACCTCATCTCTTGGTCCTCTAAGCATCAACCTGTCATGTTGAGGCCGAATACCGGACTATTGCTAATGGCATGGCTGAGGCGAGCTGGTTGCGTCAGCTTCTCTAGGAGCTTCAAATCCCCCACACTAGGAGCACACTAGTCTACTGCGACAATGTCAACGCCTTGTACCTCTCTTTCAACCCTGTCCCGCATCAGCACACGAAGCATGTCGAGGTCGACCTTCACTTCATCCCTAAGCGCGTTACTGTCAGGGTCGTCTGTGTCCATCATGTCTCGACAAGCTTGTAGTTTGCCGACATTTTCACCAAGGGTCTTCCCTCCTCGTTGTTCTTGGATTTCGGTCTAGTCTCAACAAAACTGGGCAGGGGTAGATTATTGTTTTCTTTGTTGTATCATGTCTAAGGGTAATGGGCCTTGGTCTAGCCCATATAACTCTTTACTAATACATACAACACTCAACCCACTCTATGGGCTAGGGTTTCCTACACTATCATGCCTTAGGATTGCACTACACACTAGTGCCTCTAGAGGTCTCCGTTGGACATGTCCACCATCTCAACCAGTGTTGGACAACCTTTTCTTCAATTGATGCTACTCTAGCCTATCACATACATCATCGTTCTGGACTCAATTCCTTCTTCTATGGCCATAAAATCCAATGTAAGAGCAACTCCAATAGTTATGTAAATTTTTGCTCTCTAAATCACAGATTTAAGAAGTTGCTAAATAACTTTGGGAGTAAAAAAATGTGAGTTCTCCAATAGTTCTCTAAATATAGGTTGTAGTTTTGTTTTGTATCTATCCACATAAAAAAATAAAGTCACAAATGTCATCAATTACCTTTATTATCTACATAATGCAGTAAACATTTTTTGTTTAGGGAGTTGCTAAATGGTTGCCAAATGTAGAGAGGAAATAAGGTTAGACGAGGAGTTGTTAAATTTAGAAAGTTCATTTAGAGAACTGTTGGAGATGAGTTTTTGTGTTAACTACTTAAATTGTTGATTTAGGAAGTCTATTAGAGAACTATTGGAGTTGCTCTAAGATACATATTTTTGCAACATTTATTAGCTGGACATTAGATTCTTTTACCTTTTGTGGTACCCTCTTGTAATATAGAACACTGGATTCTTGACGCCACTTCATCCATCTTGCTTTGATTCTATGGCTAACATTGTCATCAATATTCGTCTCTATGTAGCATTGATCATAAATACTGAAAGTTATTTTTCCTGGGCACTACTTGACCTTCCAAACTAATATGCCTTTCTCATGTGTTATGTGTAGTAGTGACGACGTCACATCTCATATAGTCTAAAATCATGCCTTAATAGGCTTCTATGGGTATTTATTAGACTCCTATCTAATATAATGATATGCAAGCTCTTTTGTGTATTCCAGAAAAAATTTAGCAACCAAGATGATGGATGCTAACTTAAAAAATTGTAGATTTTTTACTTAAATAACCTTTTGTATTATGAAAGATACCTTTTGGGACAATTTACTTTTAGGTAATTAACAATATTTTACTTATTGGTTTCTATGCTGGAACTAATGTGGAAGTTTTTCATAATGCTGACTATAGTTGAACATCATGAACTAATGTTGTGTGTCTTCATGCAGCCTCGTCTGTTTGTTGGTAGGGGGATGCATGAAAGTGCTTTCTCACTTTTCATGTAAGATACATGCTTTGTTGTGTGCATGTGCATGGTTGCAGCTTATTTAGCAAAACTATTTTAATTAGAAAGATAGGTATCAGTTTTATTATCTTCTAATTTAACACAATGATCTCGATTTGTGTTTTTAGGTACACCATGTTCTGGATTGCTCTTCTCTTGATAAAGTTTGCATTTAGCTACTACGTGGAGGTACTTCTATACACAATTTTGTTTTGCCATGGTTTATTTGAACAATCATCAATTCAACGAAGTCAATACCATGTGTTTGGTAGCCAAACATACGACTATAGGTGTGCCTTCAAATTGAAGCCGTCTGTAGTCATTTCACATATTCATGCTACTGTTAGTTATTATTTATTATTTTTTAAAGATTCACATAACCGGTACGTTGAAGTTCACTATGGTATTATTAAGATGTAACATAATATAAGCAAATATATTCTTAAGATGCGACATAATATTCAGCCATTAAAGGGTTACTTCAGCCATTCAATGTTTATTTCAACGTACAACAGGAACAAATATCTAGCCATTCAAGGGTTAATTCAGCCATTTAAGGGTTACTTCAGCCATTGCGGACGTCGGGAGCGGTGGGTTGGTCGGCGTGGCAGAGGAATTATCGACAGAGGCGCGACATGTGAAGGCGCGATTAGCAGGATTAGGCCGAACGGGCGCGCGAACGGGGGTCGTAGCCGGACGTTGCATGGTCGAGCGGGGGCGCGCGCCATTGTGGCTGGTTCGGGGGTGGTTTAATTAACATTGGTAGGCTAGTTCGGGTGATGAATATCGCTTCTCTCTTTGTGTGTGTATATATATTCATAGCAGTAAATGGTATCTATGTGTAAGCTAGTCAGAGATAATTGAACTGATTGTTATTTATTATTTCAAACACATGTTTTTGAAACTATGTCTCCAACTCAATTATGTTTGTTCCTATAGATCAAACCTCTTGTTGAACCCACCAAGGTTATCATGAAGACCCCCATACATACTTTTCGGTGGCATGAATTTTTCCCAAGAGGTATGCATGTTTTTCGAACAATATTTCGTGCTCATTCAATTATACTGACACCAAAGTTTATTTTGCAGAAAAGAGCAATATCGGTGTTGTTATTGCAATTTGGGCCCCAATCATTCTGGTAGGATCTTCTCCTTTGCTTTTCTCTAGATTTTAAGGCCTTATAACCACACATTGTTTTCTTCTGAAAATAGGAACTTCAATTGTTTGTCTCCTATTAAATAAATGTGTATTATGTGGACTCGAACAGTCTAGAGGACGACATTGATTTTCGTGCATTTTTTGTTTTCTTTACAGGTATATTTCATGGATACACAAATTTGGTATACAATCTTCTCCACTCTGCTTGGTGGAATTTACGGTGCTTTCCAACGGCTCGGAGAGGTATTGTTCTTGTTGACCTTTTTCTACATATCTTGGAAAAATATTTTCAGATTTATTTATGGTACAAATGATCTTTTGGCAGAAATTATCTAGCGAATATAGGAAGCAACAACACTTCAATTTGTTTTAATGAAGATTACTAACAGTTGTCCACTACTGGTAAAATAGAGGAAATGTTTTTATTAGAATCTTGGAATAACCCATGCGGTAAATCCTAGTACTTGAGTCCCTAACCCTGAGAAAGGATTTTTTTTGCTGTTTGTTTAATTAATTCTGGTGAATGGAATGTGCTCAATACGTTCAGAGGTCAGGAGTAACTAAAAAATATATCTAGAACGTTATAGATTACCCTAAATAGATTTATGACTTTGTTGTCGATGCTTTTCTAGGCAAGCACTACAAGCGCTGGCCCAGGTCTAGTGGGGCCCAGCTGGCGCCCTCTTTAGCCCAACCGACGACAGGAGAGGCCCAGGAGGTGTGGCTGACATAGATATTGATAGAAAATAATTAGATAATATTGCTAGTTAATATCTTTGGAAGGTTTAGATTTGTTTGAGTTTCTTAAGGATCAAGTTAGGAGTCCTGTCTAGGCGACTAGGCTATAGTTGGGACCTGCGATAGCAAAAGGCAGAGAAGAAACAACCCTTAAGGGCATGTTTTG
Source organism: Zea luxurians (assembly GCA_029449295.1). Taxonomy (NCBI): domain Eukaryota; kingdom Viridiplantae; phylum Streptophyta; class Magnoliopsida; order Poales; family Poaceae; genus Zea; species Zea luxurians. The sequence continues at coordinate 453,766 of JAOPSE010000507.1, forward strand.
GGAGCAAGGGGATTGAGGGTGCTAGGATCCCCTTCCTATTCTAGCCCCCTCAATCCCCTCCAATTCCATTGTCCCAAACAAACCCTAAAGCATGCTGCAGGTCAGGGTTCTCTCTCCCTGTTCTGCTATAATCTTGCCCTAATTTCTAACAACTTGGTACTCTAAGCCAGGATCCTGCACTTGTGCGGCCCCACCACCACCCCTGCGGCACCGCCACTCCCACCATTACCACCCTGCAGACCCGCCACCACCCCGGCGCTACCCATCAGCTCCATCACCACCCTTGCCCCACCATGTCGAACAACAAGGCACTTGCCACAACGCCAACTACCACCAACAATCTCCTAGCCTCCATGGCCCAAATGCTACATGGGAGAAGGTTCCTGAATTCAAGGAGGTTTCCCCCTCTTTTTAGCTCGAGGACGAGCTATTTGATAATGGTTGGGGGAGTGTTGTAGATGCTTTTATGGCCATGCACTACAAGCGCCGGCTCAGGTCTGGTGGGGCCTAGTCGGCGCCCTCTTCAGCCCAACCGACGCCAGGAGAGGCCCAGGAGGTGGCCGACTATAGATAAGGATATAGAATAATTAGATAAGCTTGTTAGTTAATATCTTTGGAAGGTTTAGATCTGTTTGAGTTACTTGAGGGTCAAGTTAGAGCAACTCCAATAGTTATGTATAATTATACTACCTAAATCCTAGATTTAGCAAGTCCTCAAATAATATAGGAAACAAAAAAACTCATCTCCTCCAACAATTCTCTATATATTACTTTCTAAATATGTTAAAATTTAACATGTCACCAGTTTAAGTGTGACCATCAGCGATGACATATTCAACTTAGTGAGCCGTGTTGGCCTTTTGATTTACTGCCGCAATTGTTTATTCGTTTATTTTTTACATGTGCACGTGCGTCTATTGCATTGGCAATTGTTTAATCTTTAGCTGACTACCTGTCGCAATTGTATGACGCCGGCGTCCGACGCATGAGATCTGTTAATATATCTTTACTACAAAGTAGAAAAATGCACCAAAATATGAAAAATACTGTTAGGTTTTTGTGTAGGGAGTTGGTAAATGGTTGATAAATGTATGGAGAAAATGAGGTTAGATGAGAAGTAGCTAAATTTAGAATGTTCATTTAGAGAGTTGTTGGAGAGGAATTTTTAGTTTAGCTACCTAAATTATTGATTTAGGGAGTCTTTTAAAGAACTACTGGAGTTGCTCTTAGGAGTCCTGTCTACGCTATATATAATTGGAATCTGGGGCAGCAAAAGGCAAAGAAGAAACAACCCTTAACCTTGCTGTAGGTCAGGGGGCTCTCTCTCTCTGTTCTGCTGTAATCTTGCCCTAATTCCCACCAGACTTTCTGATTACACAATTATTTTATGTGTACTTCAAATTACTAAATGCAGTTTTGCAAAAAAAAAACCCACATTTACCATTCATTTTCTGAAGAGACAGATTCAGACACTGGATCTGGTGACTTTCTTCTATTCAATACCTTTAGCCTCTTATGTGTGTCTAATTTTGGTTGAAAAAATTGATAAAAAGCAAACCTTCATTTTTTTGGATGAGACAGATTCGTACTCTGGGGATGCTGCGATCTCGCTTTGATTCAATACCTTTAGCCTTTAACTCGTGCCTAATTCCTGTTGAAACATCTGATGCAAAAAGGAAGAAAGGTCTGAGGTCTTACTTACACAATCGTTTCAAAGAGGTGTCATTCTGTACTCTTAATATATTTCTGGCGTTTTTCTAGCTTTGAATTGCTTGATTGCTAATTTTATGGATATTTTTTGTTATTGATGCTACTTTTCAGATGGAACATGCTGACAAGGAGAATATAGCAGCAAGGTTCGCACAAATGTGGAATGAAATTGTCACCAGCTTTCGAGATGAAGATCTTATAGACAATAGGTGATTGGATTATATGGGTAAACTTAATTTCCAGCTTGATTTGTTTTTGCTGACCTAAGTTGATGCCCACAATTTTTGATATAGGGAGAAGGAGCTGCTACTTGTTCCTTATGTGTCTGATCGGACCCTTGGTGTCGTGCAGTGGCCTCCATTTTTGCTTGCCAGCAAGGTTATTTTCCGCTTTTAAATTTTATGGCTTTGTTGTTTGTATTACATCATGTTAGAGGCAATGCTCATTCATACATTGTTTGCAAGTTAAAAAGGGTTGACCTGTTGTTAACATCATGAATGTCAGATCCCGATAGCAGTTGACATGGCTAAAGATAGCAATGGCAAAGACCGAGATCTGAGAAAGAGGCTTGACAATGATTATTATTTTAAGTGTGCAATTGAGGAATGTTATGCATCATTTAAGAATATCATCAATGGCCTTGTACAGGGTGAACCAGAGAAAAGGTCCCTCCTATATTTCATCTATTAAACTCTGAAGAAATAATTTACTGATCCATGGTCTACTTGATGCTGTTTATTTGCTTTCAGGGTCATAAATAAGATATTTGTAGAAGTTGAAAAATGCATCTCTGAGGACAAAGTTATTGCAGATTTGAACATGCGGGCCCTGCCAGATCTCTACTTCAAGTTTGTTGAGTTGGTAAACTACTTGGTATGTATGACCTATATACTTATGTTAGACAAACAACATAGTAATAGATTGTGTATAACACGTGAGATATTTGCATTGACCCTTTTAGTTGACCCTCACCAGATACATATAGCAGTATGAGATTACAATATTCTAACTACCAAATATACTCTAACAACGAAACTAGCTATCAGTATAGAGAGATCTAAATGTCCACCTGTTATTATGTCATCAAAAGGTGCTAGAAAAGGTAGCACGACCTGTTGTCTTGAAGCAATGAAGCATATCATATGAAAGCTAGCTAAATTTTATTTTCTTGAACGACGCAGGAGAAGAATGACCACCCAAACCTACCTAGAAAATACATGAGACCAAGATATGCTGGACAATATCATTAGCTTGGTCACAAAGAGGGCAAACAGTAGGGTGTGGCAAGCCACGCTTCGCAAGATGTTCTTTTGTCCAGCATCTATCTATTATTCCCTGCAAGAGCTTTTCCAAATCTGCTTCCATGGTGCAAATCTAGTACCGATGAAAAAAGCATCATGCGAACGCTCTTGCAGTGCGATGGCTATGACTCCCGATGGGGAGTGCGCCCGCCCGGGTTTGATTCCTGTCTGGATCAATCTGGATGTCACACCGGGGATATTTCTCCCGAGGGGACCGAGTGTGCCTGCCTGGGATTGATTCCTATCTGGATCAATTCGGATGTTGCACCGGGGATATTTTCCCTGAGGGGAACGAGTGTGTGGTGTGGGGAGTGTGCCCGCCTGGATTTGATTCCTGTCTAGTTCAATCCAGATGCCGCACCGGGGATATTTCTCCCGAGAGGACCGAGTTTGCTCGGTGGGTAGTGTGTCCCCCTAGGTTTGATTCCTGTCTGGATCAATTCGGATGTCGCACCGGGGATATTTCCCCCGAGGGGACCGAGTGTGTGGTGTGTTAAGTAGTATAGGTGCATGTGTTGCTTGGTAAGTGTGTTATGTGATTTCGTGGCCAATCTCATTTGTGTCTGAGCGTGCAGTCTACGTGTGTGCCCATATACGAGTCAGCACGGGTGCCCATATACGAGCCTTAGACGATAGGGCAACAATGTTTTCGAGTCAAGAAGTCGAGTCGTGCAACTACCGACTAGTAGATTAGTCGTGACTACGACAGACTAGTCATGACTAGTCAAACATAAGTCAATGATTATATTTTTATAATTTTCTATATATACTAAGATCAAAAACATGCTGAAACACTAAATCATCTTGTTTAGTATATCTTCATCTATATCCATCTTCTACCATACCTAAGGGTTGGGGATACACTACACTCTACACAAATGTGTTGTCCTCTAGTCTGTCTTGCTGTCCTCTAGATGCTAAAGGAGGAAAGTCAAAAGACTCCTGCTGTCCTCTAGATGCTAAAGGAGGACAGTCAAAAAGACTGTTGTCTAGACGCTGTCCTTGAGCAGTCAAAATACTGTTGTCTTCCATAAGGCTGAAAAGAGATGCTGTTGTCCCTGCAACATGCTGTCCCTGTAGCAAAGACTAAGATGCTCCAAGGACTGAGATGCCCTGCAGCAAAAGGACTGAGATGCTGTTGTCCCTGCAGTCCTCCACAAGACCACATGACTTATTCTATCATAGCAGTTGACGCAGAATTCTTCGGCTTTGATCGTGATGTCCACGTTCCGTGCCACGCCCTGGCACGGCACGCGTTCTTCGTTAGCCACCATCACCCAAAGTGTGGGGTGGGGATTAGTGGCTAATTTGAGGCGATGCATGATGTCGACGTTGATTAGTGAAATCAAAAGCCAACTCCGAATGAAGAAGATGTGAGGAGAATTTTTTCACTTAATCGCTCTCACAAGGCGAGTATTAAACTTAGAGCAATTATGAAGTGAAGTGAACTACTAGAAAGAGTAAAGAGTAGAATCGCTATAAGGTAAAGAGACAAGTGACACAACGATTTATCCCGTGGTTCGGTCAAGCGTAAAATGCTTGCCTAATCCACGTTGTGGTGTCCCAATGGACAAGGGTTGCACTCAACCCCTCTCAAGTGATCCACTGATCAACTTGAGTACCACGATTCTCTTTCTTATCTTAACTTTTTCCCGTTGTGAGGAATCTCCACAATTTGGAGTCTCTGACCCTTACACAATTGATCTTAAGTAAACCACAAGAGTAAGGGGGAGTAGAAACACACACACAAGAGACAAAATCAAAGCAACACACACACAATTCGAGAGAGGAGCACAAGAGACAACACAGTGGAATTACATCTCAAACACTTGCTCGAATCTCAAACTATCAAAGCTCTAGCGTGGTCGCAGTGTCTCGGTGTCGTAGGATGTTCAAAGTATGCTTGGTGTACTGATAGAGGCGCCTAGGGGCCTCTTATATAGCCCCCAAGGGCCAATGGAGCCGTTGCTCCTTCATTGTGAATAATGTGTGATTCCCTTCCGGTGCACCACCGGACAGTGAATAATGTGTGATTCCCTTCCTTGTTTGGCGAAGCCGACCGTTGCCAACCTCTGGTCCCATGGCACACCGGACAGTCCGGTGCGGCCTGGTGACCGCTGGCCGAGCCGACCGTTGGCTGAGCGCGAGGCTGGCACACCGGACAGTCCGGTGTACACCGGACCGGACTATCCAATGAATTATTGCCACGGCGTCCTGGCTTTTTTCCGAGAGCGTCCTGTTCACCGGGTGCCCTAGTCTGGCACCGGACACTGTATGGTGCACACTAGACTGTCCGGTGCACCGCAGGCTGGTGCAAGTTTGGCTAGATTTAGCCAAACTTCTCCATTTGAATTTTTCTCGATTTGAGAAGATCCCTAGCACTTAGTAGAACATAGTTAGTACCAAAAACAATTTACTAAGTGCTAGAATCATACATTTGTTTCTTTAATATTATAGAGTTTGCAATTTATTCTTACAACTCTCAATTTGCTTCTCTTTGACTCTGAGCTCATACTCACAGTATGTTAGATCAAAGTGATGTGTGAGGCACTTAATCACCAAAACACTTAGAAATGGCCCAAGGGCACATTTCCCTTTCAAGTGGTTGTGTGCATGGCACAACACTGCGTTGAAGCGCTCGACGTAGTCGTGCACTGTGGAGATGAATGGCAACCGAGCAAGCTTCGACAGCCTCGTGCCGCGCATCGCTGGCCCGAAGCGTAAAGTGCATAGCTCGTGGAAGCGTCCCCATGTCGACATGCCCTCGTCCTGCTCGAGGGCATAGTACCATGTCTAGGCGGCCAGTGAGGTGGTACGACACCAACCTGGTTCGGTCCGAGGCCGCGGTGTGTTGGCCCCGGAAGAAATGCTCACATTGGTTCATCCAATTGAGCAGGTCGACGGTGCCATCGTATGTCGGAAAGTCAAGTTTGTAGAAACAGGGAGTATGGGGGCCAAGGCCCGGTCCTTGTCCTGGCGGAGGTGGCGCAGTGTCTTATGACATGGCCCCCTCATACGGAACCCGACCACCCTTGAGGTGTCGTCATCGTATATTGCGGCGCACCCATCGACGCCAGCGCATATGATGGAATTGGGGATGGCGACATCGACATGGACATCAGGTGTATGGGCACTCCCTGTGTCACCGCCTCGGTAGTTGGAAGACCATAGAGTGGCGGCTGTGGTGGGGGAAGGGTGGGTGTCGGTGTTGGCTGGGAGTACACGGAGCCCAACAGAATAGCCTGCGTAGCTGCCATCGCAGGGACAGTTCGTGGACCACTGTGGCCACGGATTCCAGCGTGAGGGTTGGCGTAGGGGTGGTGGAAGATGGTGGGGAAATGGTGGTGATCGGCCCCGAGATGGTGGAAGCTGATGATTCCTACTCCTACCCGAGATCTCCCTCATGCTATATCGGTCCTCTGGTGGTGGTTAAGAACGAACTGGGTGAGAGGGACAACGAGACGCGTGATCACGGCGTGGAGAACAATGGCGGCTAGGGTTCCGGCCTCCACAAGGAAGCCGACTAGGGTAATACTTCTTTCCCATTCTTCCTCACGTCTTACTTCTATTTATGCTAGCTTGTCCCTGAATAAAAGGAAGCTTGTCTCTAAATAAAAGGAAACTACTTTGAAAAGGAAATAGATCCTAAATTACTGCTGGGCTGTTAAGGACCCTGATCGCCTTCTCCTTCTGCATGCCCCGTGGGCCTCTGCTTCCTTTGGTACTGCACGCCTGTCATAACAGTACAACAATGCATACTAGAGACACCTGGCTGGGATTAGCATGATGTCTACCTATGTTAGGGTAAAAAATAAGGTTGCTGTTTTGTATAATATTGGACCCATGTTGCATACATTTAGGAAGCATTCAAATTCAAACCTTTCCTTGATTGGCTTATGATGTAAGCAAGATTGGTATGCAGAACTAATAGAGTTATTGTAGGGGAACACAATACATGTTTATGTATAGGCATGGACAGAACCAACCACCGATATCCATTCCTAATATAAGTCAATCTACAGGTGCGCCAGACTTGGGAGTCCAAGGCTGCACAAACCATATACATACCAGGCTCTAGGTCCAACTGCCTATCTAACAGATAATGTTTGGATTTCTAAGATTCTATTATATTTTTCAAAACATCTGCCGTTATCGCATCACCCAATATTTGTCGTATCTTCATGTTTATTCCCTAGATTCCACTGGTCTAATTCATCTTAATCTTATCCTTTTTTATGATACCAGAAGGAGAATGATGAGAAAGACAGGAGTGCTGTAATAAAGATTTTTCAAGATATGCTGGAGGTTGTAACAAGAGATATATTTGACGACCACCTTAGGTACATATATTGTTTTATAAGCTTGTACATATATTACCAAGTGGGTGTTATGGCAAGTAGAGTGTCGGACAAATTAGATTGATTTGGTTTGTTAGGAAAGAGATAAGTTAGATTGATTTGGTTAGGATTTCTTCCTAATTTTTGCTCGATTAGATTGATACATCTCTTATATAAAAAACTCGCCTGTAGGGAAAGACCGGTCCCATGGTATTATGTTAAGAAAAAGCTCATTCGGATCCCCGACCAAGAAAGGTCACGAAACATGGCCCCCCATGCAGAGGGTCTGCCCCCTATAGGCCAGATCTTTACTCGTGCTTTGAGTCTGCCCAACCCCTACACGAGGATCCGTCTCCCATAGGTCAGTCCATCTCGTGTGCACACAACCAGGTAACCAGCGAATGGTCTTCTTTAACCTCAGCCTGAAATTCGCTCACACTAGGATTCATACTCAGGACCTGAGGAGTGCTACTCAGACCACCTAACCAATTCAGCTAGAGGCCCTTTCGCCATCTCTCCTTATATAAAGAGCCTTACTTGAACCCTAAAGAAATATCTTAACCAAATCAATCTAACTTATCTCTTTCTTTATCCTACCAAACCAATCTAATCTCTCTTTCCTAACAAACCAAACCAATCTAATCTATTTTTCCTAACAAAACAATCTAATCTGTTCGGCACTCTACTTGCCTAACAGTGGGATGCTTGACTTTGCTAACTTAATGTTTCACATCCTGTGGACAATGCCCATTTCAGGTAATAACCATATGCAGCTGTTTCTGTTAAATTATTTGCAGTATTGAGTTTCAAGCATCATCCATATCACCCAAAAGCTGAAAACAAGGAGGGACTTTGTGCCAAAGATTTCCGCAAGCGCAACTATCAAAATAGCCTGTGGTCGCTTTGATCATGAGCTATTGTTCTAGAATCCAATGGTTTATGCTAAAACAATGTCTTAGGAATACTTTTTTTTTCTCGAAAAACGCAGGAGAGCTGCGCATCATTGTATTAATAAGAAGAGGAAATTAAGGTCCAAGAGGACCAGTACAAAAAACCACACTATGGTGGCCAGCAACAAGCATAAATAAAACTATCCATAGGACTAGGATACAAAAAGGCGACCAAGGAAAAAAATTAGGTCGGGCCTGCTGCGCCTAGAGCAGCAGCAAGCCCAAGGCTTCCGAGGTGTTTGGCACCAGCCAGCACCCATAAGGATAGCTCGTCGATGAAGCTTCTATGCACCTTGCCAATGGTTGGCAAATCTCCATCGAAAATAACTCTGTTTCTATGCAACCAAAGGCACCATGCTCCCAAAATAATGGCACTGTTGACTCCCTTTCTCTTGCTTCTGTGCACCTGAATGGTCACAAGTCCCCACCAATCAGCAAAATTAGTATCTTCTGGTCCTGGAGTTAAGTGGCCCATACCAAAGGGGGAGAGGATGCTATGCCAAAACTGCCTGGCGAAGACACAACCAGTCAACAGATGCTGAACTGTTTCTTGCTCTTGTTCACAGAAAGGGCATGCTTCCGGATGGGGAAGACCTCTTTTTTGCAGCCTGTCAGCTGTCCAACACTTATTCTGCATGGCTAACCATAAAAAGGTCTTGCACTTAGGAGGAGCCCACGATTTCCAAAGTCTTTTCCAAGGTTCGAAGGTGATGGAGCCCAAAAACAGAACCTTGTAGCAGGACTGAATTCATGCATTTTTGCAGTCCCTCCAGAAACATGATGTATGTGCAAGCAATCACAAAAATAAGATGTAAATCTTGATGCTGATATCTGTCTCATGCTTTCTTTAGCCCTGGCTTTCTACGACAGTAGTAACAACAAAGCCTTTGTCTCCAAAGCAAGTTGGGTAGGTGTCAGGGCCTAAGGAGGCCACGGAGGGGCTACGGCAGCAACAACCATGAACCCTCTAAGGGGGATTAGATAATGATAGTTAGAGATAAGATTAGAAGATTAGTTGAGATTATTTAGGATATTAGTTGAGATTATCTAGGAAGGTTATCAGTTAGTAGTTTGTTGAGAGTTTTTAGGAGATAAAGATCTCTAGCTAGATAGGGGCGGCCAGCCGGCCTATTTATGTAATCAATGGTTGAGAGATAAAGCAGGCAAGAATTAGAAGAGAGAAACCCTCCTCTTGCTCGGCCGTGGGCAGAGGCCCCCGGCCGACGTTCCTGCCCATCGACGCTAGATCGGTGAAGGATTGGAGAGGGGTATCGACGGGCAGGAACGTTGGCCGGGGGCCTCTGCCCACGGCCGAGCAAGAGGAGGGTTTCTCCCTTCTAATTCTTGCCTGCTTTATTTCTCATCCATTGATTACATAAATAGGCCGGTTGGCCGTCCCTATCTAGCTAGAGACCCTTATCTCATTAAAACTCTCCTAAAAACTACTAATTGATAACCTTCCTAGATAATCTCAACTAATCTCCTAAATAATCTCAACTAATCTTCTAATCTTATCTCTAACTATCCTTATCTAATCCCCCTTGGAGGGCCCATGGTTGCTGCTGCCGCAGCCCCTCCGTGGGCCTCTTAGGCTGTCTCCAGCAACGTCCTCTATATCCATCCTCTATATCCGTCCTTTACAGTCTCCTCTAAAAGATTTCATCCTCTATATCTCCTTCCTCTCCAACAACGTCCTCTAAATCACGTCCTCTATACGCAAATACCTATATTAGAGACATTTTTTATTTTTTATTTTTTGTACATACATATTTATCATACTCTCAAATGTATTGTACATATTTTAGTTTTGCTAAACCGATTATTTAAAGTATTCAAATGGATAGAGGACCATTTAGAGAAACTCTATATATAGAGAATCCATCAGCGTCCTCTAAATTTAGAGGACCGTTTAGAGGACGCTGCTGGGGAGCGTAGATGACCGTTTGATCCTCTATATTTAGAGTACCAGAAGGCTTTAGGGGCTCTTGACAGTAGGCTTCTGCTTGACTTTCTGTAGCTAATCATTTTTCCGCAACATGGCAGTATTTTAGAGTCAAGTCATGGAGGCTCATATCAAAAGCATGATGGCACAACCACGTGGGATAAAGAGTATCAGTTGTTTCAACCATCTGGAGCTATCAAGTTTCCTCTACAAGTCACGACCACAGATGCTTGGCTAGAAAAGGTTATTGAGCTATAATTAAACTTGTGCAAAATTGAATGCATGTTGACTTTCCGTGCAGTGTTTTTGGTGGACAAGGGGCATACGTCTAAATGCTTTGTTGCTTATGTGATTCGTTTCACTGCAGATAAAAAGGCTGGAACTGCTACTTACGGTGAAGGAATCTGCTATGGATGTTCCTTCAAACCTTGAAGCCAGAAGGCGTCTTACATTTTTTACCAACTCCTTATTTATGGATATGCCTGATGCACCCAAAGTCCGAAACATGCTCTCGTTTTCGTAAGTACCTGTGAATAACTCGGTCATTATTTCTGAAGCTCATATCATATCACTTTTATACTGTCATATGCCCAGTGCTCTTATGATACTTGTCTCTCTAACTCTTCTCGAGCAGTTACTCTGTTAATTTGAATACCTTTCCTGGAGGCATTATTTTTTTCCTTAGTTGTAGTCAATTTACTGAAATAATTTACTGCTACGTCGTCTGAAAGTTGCAAAACAGAAGCATAGTAGAGCACATACAGAAATGATTATATTTTCCTTTGTATTTTGAAATTCTTTCTCCTGTTGACTCTTTTCCCTGTCATAAACTTGCTGTTGGAATCTATAGGTGATGATATTTTGTCTCTCTCTGCAGCGCATTGACCCCTTATTACAATGAACCTGTTCTTTTCTCTATAAAAGAACTTGAGGAAGAAAATGAAGATGGAGTTTCCACCCTATTCTACCTGCAAAAAATTTATCCAGGTTGAGGCACAACTTTATCCTATTCATGTATTAACATAAAGTGTGTTCAAGAACATCTGGCATTAACTTTGTCATGTTATGCTTATACATGTAGATGAATGGAAAAACTTTAAGGAAAGGGTTGGATTGGAGGAAGAACTTAAAGAGAGCGAAGAAAGCGAAGAACTAAAGGAGGAACTTCGTCTATGGGCCTCATACAGAGGCCAAACACTAGCTCGAACAGGTACTACTGGATACGTATTAACATTTTGTTATGGCAAGTGGAGTCGTTAGTGTTGGATAGGGTGAAACCCTAACCCTAATCCAGGGTTTGGAGTATATTATATAGGGCAGTTAGGTGGGCCAAGCCCATTACACAGGGTAATCAGATAAATAAAAGAAGACCCAGACCTGACCCTGAACAGGAGTCTAACGTCCTCTCACAGTCTCAACTCTATCATGTACAGATGTTGAGACTGGATCGAAACTCAGTGAATACACTCGACAGCAACCCCTTGGTGAAGATGTCAGCGAACTGCGACCACGTGGTCAGGTCGCTGAGAACGCGAACATCACTGGCGGCGACACGCTCGCGGACGAAGTGAAGGTCGATCTCCACGTGCTTCATGCGCTAATGTTGCACGGGATTGGGAGGTAGACCGCACCGACGTTATCGTAGTAGACGAGGGTGGAGCGCTCGAGAGGGCTGTGAAGCTCCTGTAGAAGCTAGCAGAGCCAGGAGGCCTCGGCCACGCCGTTGGCCACAGCGCGGTACTCGGCCTCAGCGCTGGAGCGGGAGACGACGGGCTGTTGCTTTGAGGTCCAGTAGATGAGGTTGGCGCCCAGAAACACGGCGTAGCCGGATGTGGATCGGTGCGTGTCATGGCAGCCAGCCCAGTCAATGTCGGCGTAGATCATGAGCACCTATGTCGGTAAGGGTCGAAGGAGAACGACGTAGTCGATGGAGCCGCGGAGGTAGCGAAGAATCTGCTTGAGAGTGGTGAGGTGGGGCTCCTATGGGGTGTGCATGTGAAGGCACATCTGCTGGATGGCGTAGGCGATATCGGGCTGTGAGAATGTCAGGTATTGGAGAGCGTCGGCGAGGCTCCGATAGGCCATCACGTCAGCGACCGAGGCCCGTCGTCCTCGGAGAACTTCGCTTGTGTGTCGACAGGCGTGGAGCAGGGCTTATAGTCGGACATACCAGCATGCTCCAGGATGTCGAGTGCGTATTGGCGCTGGTGGAGGAAGAGACCCTGAGGCCGTCGTTTGGCGGTGATCTCGAGGAAGTGGTGAAGTATCAAGTCCTTCATCGTGAACTCGCGCTGAGGAGCGACGATCGTGCGTTGAAGAAGGGCATCACTAGACGCTGTGACCACGATGTCGTCGACGTAGAGCAGGAGGTAGACGGTGTCGTCACCGTGCCGATAGATGAACAAGGTCGTGTTCGACTTTGCCTCGATGAAATCGAGGGAAGGCCAAGTAGAAGGCGAAGCGACTGTACCAAGCCCTCGGTGCCTGCTTGAGGTTGTACAGAGAGCTATTCGGCCGACAGACCAGATCCGGGCGAGCAGAGTCGATGAAGCCGGTGGGCTAGCTGTAGTAGACCGTCTTTGTCAGAGTGCTGTGGAGGAAGACATTCTTGACGTCCTGCTGATGGACCGCCCAGTCCCGGGAGAGGGGGAGAGAGTGGATGGCCTGAACGATGGCGAACTTGACGATGGGGCTGAAGGTCTTAACGTAGTCCACTCCGAGACGCCGAGTGAAGCCCTAAAGGACCCAACAGGCCTTATAGCGCTCGAGCGAGCCATCCGATGTCAGCTTGTGCTGGAAGATCCACTTGCCGGTAACGACGTTGGTGTCTGGTGGACGCGGCACCAGGTCTCAAGTATGATTACTCAGCAGGGCTGCGTACTCCTCCATAGCGTGGCGCCAATAGGGACCGACGAGAGCGGCGTGAACCGAGGAAGTGTCCGGGGAGGCATCCGGAGCAGCGTCGACCGAAAGAATCAGCTGGTCGACGGGGTGGAGAACACCGGCCGAGCGGCATGTCACCATCGGGGTGGACGTGGCTGGGGTCACGTTGGATGGTGACTAAGTGGTACAGCGGTGGTTCGGCACAGGAACGAATCGAGAGGGCGAGGACCAACAGATCAATCTATCTGCGAAGGTGGTAGACGTGGGCGGGGTCGACGAAGCGTGTCGGATGAGACACAGGCAATGGGGCCGTGCAGGGCACAGGCAGGGGCGGCAGGGCCACGCTCCTCGATGGGGCTGCACATGGCGCGAGCGGGGTCAGCAGCGTCGGTGCCTCGCATGACTCAGACGAGGTCGGCGAGGCCGCGCGTGGTGCGGGCAGGGTCGGCGGGGTCGCACAGGGCACGGGCGGGGTCGACGGGGCTACGCGGGGTGCAGGCATGAAAGAGGGCAGCGTAAGAGAAACATCGACATCGTCTGCATTGAGGGAATCGAGATGGGGGTGGGGAGGAGTCAGCAAGGGGGAAATCCTCCTCATCAAAGACAACATGACAAGAGATGATGATGCAGTGGGTGAGGATGTCAAGGCATGGAGTGGAGCGAGGGGATAGCTTGTGAGGAGCAGTGGCGGAGGTGTTGGTATAGCAGGCACAACCAAAGTCTCGAAAGTGGGCATAGGAGGGGGTGTGCCATACGTGGTATGCTCACTGTCGGGGCTCTTATTGACTATCTTCTCTGGGACCTAGTGGGAGATACAACTGCAGCCTGATGTGAGTGATACACACCCTTTTCGGCTATCCGCCAATTGTCTGTACTTGGCAAAGGCTATCTATTAAGGGGTTTTCGTCAGCTCGGCCTAGTTTGAGCCTTATGAACATATTTGGAAGACTTGGGCTCTCCCGAAATGCAGATTTTTCCTATGGTTGGTTGCCCATAATAGATGCTGGACGACGGACCGATTGGCTAGGCAAATCTGCAACACTCTTAACTTTGTCTTCTTTGCGATCAGGAAGAGGAAACCACTGATCACCTCTTGACCTACTGCTCTAGACAATTTGGTTCCTTTGGTTAAGTAAAGTTGGTCTTCAGTCCTTATCTCCACACCCTGATGCTCTAAGCTTCTTGGAGTGATGGAGGGCTGTTTCAGTTGCGGTTAACACGCACAAGGAATTAACTCTCTTATCATCTTAGGTGCTTGGATTATCTAGAACCACTGTAACCAGAGCTTGTTTGATGGGCTTAGTGGCTCACTCCAAATCTTGCCCTTGCTGTTATTCAGGCTGGAGATGAGCGTCGTCTCTAGCGATTGGCTAGGGGCATAGTGATCTCCTATCTCCTTGCCCTACTTGAGAATAGTTGGATGTTGTAGTTTTATAATTTTCTTATGGATAGTTTTTTCTACCTCCTTTTTTGGCCTCCACGAGATGGTTGTAACCTGGACCTATTTGGGCCCCCTTTCTTCTATTAATCTCTACAACTATTAAGACTCTAACGTAGACCACTGCCGTGCCCCCGCTCGCGCTTCGCATGCACCAACCTCCCTGCATGCAAGCCGCATGCAAGCGGCACAAGCTGCTCAACCTCCACTGCATGCAAGCCGCATGCAAACCACATGCAAGCCACATGCAAGCCGCACAAGCTGCTACAGAACCTGCATGCAAGCCGAGAAGCTGATGCAAGCATCGTGTCTCCCTCCACTCATGAAGCGTCGTGGAAATTGAGGGGGCTGGCCTGGTGGCTGGCTGCTGTCCGCCTGTCCCTTTGCTGCAAGCTTGCAGTGCTGCTCAGCTGTTGTCGGCTTGATCGGTTCCCCTACCCGGGCAGCGCTAGCCGGCTAGCCCTATGGACTCGAGGCCCGGTTCGCAATCTTACTCTTACCCGCTGGCCGCAGCCGCTGGTAGCATCGTACAATCTACAATTTCCAGTTCGAGAATAAAATCAGCTAGATAAAAACCACAAATCCAACAAAATCTAATATGTACTCGCACAAAAACAATTAGCCATATACTTTTTAATTTAGGTCATCAACCACTATGCACTAAGGAATACTATGCAAGCACTGACGGGGCTGGGCGGGAGGAACCTAGCGAGGCGCCACCCATCGTGTTTCCTCTGAGGCTCTACGATCGTCGTTGTCTTGTTGCATGCACTGATGCTGAACGCGCTGCTGCTGCTCCTCTGCCTGTGCGCGTTCCCCGCCCAGGCGCGGTCGCAGAACACGACCATGGCCACGGCCGCGCCGGCGTCCGTCGAGGGGTTCAACTGCACCGCCAACCGCACGTACCCATGCCAGGCGTACGTGCTCTACCACGCCGGCTTCGCGGGCGTGCCGCTCGATCTCGCGGCCATCGGTGACCTCTTCGCTGTCAGCCGCTTCATGGTCGCGCACGCCAACAACCTCTCCATGACGGCCGCGCTGGCCAACGGGCAGCCGCTGCTCGTGCCGCTCCAGTGCGGCTGCCCCTCCCGGTACCCCAGTTCGTACGCGCCGATGCAGTACCAGATCGGCTCGGAGGACACCTACTGGATCGTCTCCACTACCAAGCTGCAGAACCTCACGCAGTACTAGGCCGTGGAGCGCGTGAACCCCACGCTGGTGCCACCGTCCTCGACGTCGGCACCATGGCCACGTTCCCCGTCTTCTGCCAGTGCCCGTCCGCCGCCGACAACGCCACGACGCTCGTCACCTACGTCATGTAGCCCGGGGACACGTACGTGTCCGTTGCCGCCGCCTTCTCCGTCGCCTATCCACAGTGAAAGACACGATGTGGCGGCCGCCTGTGCATGCACTGAAGTTGCGCGCTGCTGCTGCTCCTCTGCCTATGCGCGTTCCCCGCCCCGGCGCGGTCGTAGAACACGACCACAACCACGACCAAATTATTCAACTAGATGGAGTTGAAGGCTGAAGGTACGACGGGAGATAAAACGATATATGATTTGTGCATAAATATGTGCTTCAGCTTGTGCAATATAACAGGTTAGAAATTTAACTATCTGCGTGCGGTTATTAATGTCTTAGAAATTTTAACTCTCGTGGCAACGCACGGGCACATATCTAGTATAATATGATGCGTAGTTCTCCTACATGATCGAGAAAAATACCATCTGGTATAAGAGATCTTAGGTTCCGACACTACTGCTAGTTTGCTACGATGGATGCTAAGACTTCTTCTCTATCGGCACAATGGGTCGTGTTGCCGACACCATACTGCAAACACAAGGTTGATTTGTCCCTTGTGTTTCGGGTTGATGATGAGTCATTGTCAACGGATAGCGTCTCGAGTTGAGTCGTGGACTAACCAAGACATGAGTATATGTGTTGTGCAACCATGTCTGTCGGCTTGTGGTTGGTAGGTGTGAAGCACAGGGACGGTGGTCGACGGCGAAGGTCATGTGGGTTCGTGCCGATGGATCGGGAGCGACGAAGGACGAGCGCTGGGACTTGATCGACGGACCGGAGAAGCCGGGTGACTAGCCACAGTGGCTGACACCTGGGACACACAATGGAGCAAGGACGTGGTAGAGACGATCGTGTCGTCGGCGCAGTCGAGGACTGGTGGGACACATGTCCAAGACATGGGGGACACGTAAGTGGTGCGCTACTCACAGTGGTTTCGTGGTTGAGCCTAAAAACCACCTTGCTACTGGTTTTGCTGAGTTTGGGCCTCAAAACTCGACGATGGACCCTCTCTCTTCTTCAGTCGTCGCCTCCTCTCCGTCTTCCAACTTTTCTGCTTTACCGCCATATATAACCCCCGGTCGGCAGGCCGCATGCACCACCAACACAACACGAACTAGAACTAGGTGTGGCTCACCATTCGAGATGGCTGCGGCAGTCTGTTTCGGTGGAAATCAGAGGTGGCACATGGCGACATCGCGAAGGGTGTGTCAAGGCGAAACAACTTCAGATCAAAATCCCATGATAGGTCCATTTCGCCCTTGCCTAAGTGGATAGGCTCTATATATTTAGGGGTTGTTTAGGAAATAGAAATAACCCTCTATAAATAGATGGGTAGGCTGTTATGGACAACCATCTCTTTGGCTATTATCATTTGTGTTTTGTTTAGAGAACTCTAGTTTCCATTCCCTAGTGTAGTTGGAGATCCGCAGGTGTTTTGTTTGCATCTGTGACTTGTAATCTTCAACTCTATATCTGAAGGAAGGGTGGCCAGATCCATCCACGGAGTAGTTCGAATCTTGTACTCAGTTTTACCTGTACTGCAGTTTTTTATTCGAGTTTGTCTCCGTTCTCGCTTCCTCTCCTCTCCTTTGGATTTGTGGAAGAACCATCGAGTTCTTTAGTTGTGTTTGCTGTTTGGGTTTGTTGGGTGGAGAGATACTCTTTGAATCACTGCATACGCCCTGTTGGTGCAGTTTTTGATCGTGATCCGAGTTGATCTCAGTTTGCGTTCATTTGAGAAAACTCCATCCTTCTCAGGAAATCTGATCTGCGTATAGAGTTTTGTTTTTCTCGGATTGAAACTTCATGAATATTCTTTCCCCTTGCGCAAACTTCCTTTGAAATTTGATGCAATTTTGTGCGTTTTTTACTCGCGGCACTGCCACCCCTGTGAGCGGCTTTGCCGCTGCCCGACATTGTCGGCCCTCCGCGCGGCACTGCCGCTTGACCTACTTTTTGTTTTTAGCTCTGAACTTTTGCAGACAGTTTGGCAAGTTTTCGAGTAGCAGTTTGGTATATTCAATTGACACTGGATTGAGTATTACTGTGTTGCACGGTTTCAGTCGTCCCGTGGGGTTGCGTTGAAGTCTGGGATTGGAAGTCACAGCGCTGTTCTCGAGAGAGAATTTGAAGTGGCTCCCATTCACCCCCCCCCCTCTGGTCGCCTCACCGGTCCTTCACATATGGAGTGCCACCATCCATCCTTAATGACATAACATAGGACCTCTCCGAGGTCATCCAATAGTTGACCACTTTAAGGTGCAGCAGGTCGTCGTCTTCTCATGACTGGCACCATGGGAGCCACCAGGTGTCATCATCGGCGGGCTTCGTAGCCCTAGATTTTCCCTACGGGATGATGGGGTATGGGACGATGATGTTCTCATCCTTCTCTACCTACGACGGCAAGGACCCATGGACTAGATCAACTATTGCGAGCAGTTGTTCTGTGGGCAGCCTTCACTCGTCGAGGCACCTATTCCGAACTTTGTTTACTGAACCCTGGCGCCCTGATCCTCGAGGCACTTCTTGCGTTGGGTCCCGACGCCATGCCTCGAGGGCACTTCTTCCACTGGCCCCAGGCATTCCGACCCTTGGGCACCTTGTGCGCCAACCATTAGCGCCCCAGTCCTTTTGACACTTTTTGTGCTTTCCCTCGGGGCATCTATTTAGCCCCTCGTGGCACTTCATGTGCCGATCACCGGCATCTCGGCCCTCAGGGCACTTCTTGCATAGGTCTCTAGGGCAACTCCTCTTTCGGCCCCTGAGTCAACTCTTCCGTCCCTATGGCATCTCAACATTAGGGACTTCCTGGTGTGACGCAAACTAGTAGGCATCCGATGGGGAAAAGGCATGGTGTTCGTTACAGGTGTGCCTTGCATAGAGCCATTGCATTCCGTCACCGGTCTCCACTGGTCACTTTTGCGATTGCTCTCAGGTCTTGACACCCGCCAGATTACCCCATGGGATCTAGGGGGTTGTACACATGTCACCTTGTCGCCATAGAAACAATGACATTTGCAGCCATGACCATCAGCACAGCTCGAGGGCGAGTTGTCTTGAAGGAGCGGAGTAGTGTTATGACTAGTGGATCCATTAGGATGAGAAAATAATAAGAAAATAATAATTTAGATTGGTTTGGTTTGTTAGAATAAAGAAAGTTTTGGTTACTTAGGATAAGGAAAGATTTGGTTAGTTAAGATAAGGAAAGAGATAAGTTATTGATTAGAATATTTCTTTAGGGTCAAGTAAGCCTGGTCCAGATGGATTCACAAGCAAATTCTACAAGACATATTGGTCAATTATAAAAGAAGATGCGATGGCAGTAATTTCAGAAATCTGGGGAGAAAATTTGCTCATTTTGATACGATAAATACAATCTTGGTTACTCTTATTCCCAAGAGGGAGGGAGCTGAGGAGGTCAAGGATTTCAGACCTATCAACTTAGTGCACAGCATGGCAAAACTAACAACTAAGGTTCTTGCTAATCGATTGGCTCAAAAACTGCAGGAGATGGTCTCACCTTGACAAAGTGCGTTCATTCAAGATAACTTCATGCTTGTGCAACAAACTGCCAGATTTTTTCATTACCAAAAGAAAGCAAGAATCCTCTTGAAACTTGACATCACAAAGGCTTTTGACTCTATTTCTTGGGCTTTCCTTCTAGAAGTTCTTCAGAAACTAGGTTTTGGACAGTTTTGGAGAGACATCATTAGTGGTCTTTTGGCAACCTCCTCCACTCAGATTCTTTTGAATGGAGTTCCAAGGATAACTATTAAACATAGAAGGGGATTGAGACAAGGGGACCCTTTGTCACCAATGCTATTTATACTGGTTATGGATGTACCTAGTTTTCTAGTTTCTAAAGCAGAGGAAAGGGGGCTGCTGCAACCACTATCAGCCAGGCCACTGCAGCATATGCTATCCCTTTATGCGGACGATGTGGTATTGTTTCTACAGCCAAAAGATCAAGGCATTCAAGTTGTTCTCAGCATTTTGAAGCTTTTTGGGGAAGCTTCGGGGCTGCAAACTAATGTGCAAAAAAGCTGTGTTTATCCCATCCGATGCAGTGTTGGGGAGATGGAAGTCCTGCAGCAGCAGCTGCCTTGCCAGGTCTTCCTTCCCTTGCACTTATATCGGCTTGTCCCTGTCACTAATGAGACTAACCAGAGGGCAAGTGCAGCCCATTATCGATAAAGTTGCTGATCAATTACATGGGTGGAAAGCTGAGTTATTGTCAAGGGCTGGGAGAAAGGTTCAAGTTCAATATGTGATGACAGGAAAACTTATTTACCTCGCAATGGCTGTTGATTTGCCTCCAGGAGCTCTCAAGGCTATTAGATAAAATTGGGTTGTAGACCAATTGAGGCCTTGTTCGTTTGTGTCGGATTGCATCTGGAATCGTTCCAGCTAATCAAAGTTTATATAAATTAGAGAAACAATCTGGTTAGGAATCGTTCCGACCCACCGATCCGGTACAAACGAACAAGGCCTGAGTTGGGAGGGATTCATACGGAAAGGAAGAGAGGTTAGTTGTGGTCACTGTTTAGTGGCGTGGGGAAGGGTTTGTAGACCAATTGAGTTGGGAGGGATGGGTATTTTCAGCCTAAAAGAATTGGGTTGAGCCCTTAAAATGAGATGGCTGTGGTTGGCCAAAACTGACCCTTCTAAGCCATGGGCATTCCTACCTATACACCTCTCTGAAAAGGTTAGATATTTCTTTTCAGCTGTAATGTATACTGAAATTGGAGATGGTGCTTCAACCCTGCTTTGGCAAGACCGTTGGATTTTGGGAAAAAGAATAGAAGACTTTGCTCCTAGATTGATTGCGGCTCTTCCCAAGCAATACAGAAAGTGCAAAATTGTTCAGGACGCTCTTGCAGATAACAAAGTGATAACTGATATTAAGGGTGTCTTACTGTCGGGGTGCTTGTAGATTTTCTTGACCTATCAGAAAACCTGCTTTCAGTCAATATTTATCCAGGGTGTAATGATAAGCACATTTTCAGTATTGCATCTGATGGAAAATATTCTGCAAAAGCAGTCTATATTGGACTATTTATTGGATCCACACACTTTGATCACTGGGAGCGAATTTGGCATTCCTGGGCACCTCCTAAATGCAATTTTTTTCTTTGGTTAGCTGCCTTGAAAAGGTGCTGGACAGCTGACAGGCTACAAAAAAAGAGGTCTCAATCATCCTGAGAAATGCCCTCTTTGTGACCAAGAGACTGAAACTATAGACCATCTACTTGTAGGGTGTCTTGCGAGGAACGTCTGGTTTATGCTGCTTGGACAAGTCAACCTCCAAAGTTTTACTCCTCAGGTTGGAGAAGAAAATGTCATGCAGTGGTGGAAAAGCTGCAGTGACCAGCTGCAACAGATTGCTAGAAAAGGTCTCAATTCATTAATTATCCTGGGACTTTGGACAATTTGGAACCACAGAAATAGATGCGTATTTGATGGTTTTTCTCCTAACTTGGAAACAGCCATCAGAAGAGCGGAGGAAGAAAGAGAAATGTGGGAGCTAGCTGGTGCCAAGAGCTTGGCCCTCCTTACTACCCCAATCCCGGGGATTGGCACGTAGTGCTTTTAGTTTGTTTAGATGGATCTTCTCAAGTTTCTAAGTTTTCGACCTCCGTAAGGGAGTCTTTGTACCTGGTCTGTTTCAGACCTTCTTTTCCTTCTTCTTAATATAACGGAACTTGGTCATTGTGCAAGAGCTTTTGCCTTGCAAGGTAGAGGTTTTTCCAATGAAGTACTTGGGGCTGCCTCTTTCTCTCAAGAGATTGACCAAGGCGCAGCTGCAGCCCCTTATGGATAAGCTGGCTGATCTCTTGCCCGCTTGGAAGGTTGATTTGATGACCCGTGCTGGTAGTGGCATACAGGTTCAATCCGTGCTTTTTTTTTCTCGAAACACGCAGGAGAGCTGCGTATAATTTATATTAAGAAAGAGAAAGGTCTGAGAACAGACCGGGGTACAAACGACTCCTTACGGAGGTCGAAAACACAAATACAGAAACACACTCATCCCTTATCTATGACACAACAGCAGGCCCTCCTAGACTTAAGGCCATAAGCCCCTAAGCCCTCTAGCCCCGGCCATACCCCACAGCGTAGCATCCTCGTGGATGTGCTGCAGGATATCTCTAGTGCTTGGGGAAGCTCCCTCGAAGACACAAGTGTTTCGATGTTTCCACAGCCACCAAGCCACAAGAATTACCAACGTGTTAAAACCTTTTCTCTTCTCTTTAGGAACCTGGCCTTCGGCATTGCTCCACCAATCTTGGAAAATCATGTCCTCAGGCCCAGGTGCCAGGTATTGCAGCCCCACTTTACACCACACCTGCCACCAAATGTTTCTAGAGAACACACAAGAGAGCAAAATATGCTGGACTGTTTCTTCATGTTGATCGCAAAAGAGGCATTTGTCATGATGATCCATACCTCGCCGGGCCAATCTGTCAGCCGTCCAACACCGGTTGAGAGAGGCTAGCCAAATGAAGAATTTACATTTTGGAGGAGCCCAACTCTTCCAAATTCTTTTAGCCGGCTCAAAAGATGTTGTACCGTTCCAAAAGCTGTTATAAGCCGTCTTAGAGGAATAAAGGCCAGAAGCGCAAGGCACCCAAATGTGGACATCAGGAACTCCTGTCTGTAAATGAACATCCTGAATTAGATCCCAAACCAGAAGGAACTCCCTGATGACAGCAGCAGTCAGACCCCCAGAGATATCCTGAATCCAACTATTATCAGCAAGAGCCTCCTGCACCGTACGGCCTGTCCTGACCCTACTCGGAATACGACTGAATAGGTAAGGGGCAAAAAATGCAATAGATTGTCCTTGAATCCATCTATCCATCCAAAAGAGGGTTGTGGCACCATCCCCCACAGAAGAGCGAACCGAGGCCCGAAAGAGAGCTTCAGCATTTGGATGAACCTTTATGTCAAACTCAGTCCATGGTCTCTCTACCTGTGTTTTTCTGAGCCAGAGCCATCTCACATTAAGAGCCCAACCAAGGCTTTCCAGGTTGTGAATACCCATGCTATAGCCTTGGACTTGCCAAATGGGCCCTTAAGGCTATTGACAAAATTAGGCGTGGTTTTCTTTGGAGGGGTTGTAAAGAGGCGAATGGTGGGCATTGCTTAGTTGCTTGGGGGTAAGGTGACCCGACCCAAAGAGCTTGGAGGTCTTGGCATTTCTGACCTTCAATGTTTGAATTGGGCCTTGCGAGTTAGGTGGCTCTGGCTGAACAAGACAGACTCCTCCAAGCCTTGGGATGATCTTCCTTTGCAAGTAACAGCTTGCTGCAGTCCTTGTTCTCTATTGCGGTGGTCCCTGAGGTGGGTGATGGTCGTAGTACCCTGTTTTGGCGAGACAGATGGCTCATGGGGCAGAGACTGGAGGATTTGGCTTCCCATGTTCACGCTCTTGTTCCATTTAGGACCTCTAATAAGAGGACGGTGGTGGAGGCCTTTGATGACATGTCTTGGGTCAGAGATCTGAGAAGTTCAGTCACCTGGGAGATCATTTCAGATTTTCTGACCTTGTGGGCTGCTATTTCTGATGTGGTGCTTCATGCAGGAGTCCCTGATAAACATGTTTGGAGGTTTTCTAGCTCTGGTCAGTATTCGGCTAAGTTGGCATATGAGCTGTTGTTTAGTGGCTCAACTTCTTTTGGAGCCTATGAGAGAATTTGGAAGACCTGGGCTCCGGCCAAGTGTGGCTTCTTATGGCTGGTCATGCACCATAGGTGCTGGACAGCGGACCGTTTGGCCAAAAGGGGCCTCTCTCACCCTGCTTTTTTGCCCATCCACCACCTCTTAGTATCATGCGTCTTTTCAAGACAATTCTGGTTCTTGTTGCTTCAAAAGTTGGGGCTGCCGACCCTCTCTCCTGGCAATGATGAATCTAATTTTGATGAGTGGTGGAGCAAAGCGGCTGGGATGGTGCATGGTGATTTTAAAGCTGGTTCCAATTCCTTAATGGTGTTAGGTGCTTGGTGTATTTGGCGCCACCGTAATGACTGTGTGTTCAACGGTGTGCGACCTAGTATCTCCAAGGCCCTCATTCTGGCTGAAGATGATTTTAGATTGTGGTGTATGGCTGGAGCAAAAGGTTTTTCTTTGCTCTCAGCTTATGTGGTTGACCCGGGTTGAGGTGTTCTTGGGGCTGTGTGGCTGTGGCCTGGGTGCTGTGTAGTGTCGTGTTTTGACTTTTTGTGTATGTGGCGGGGGAAGGCTGTGTTGGCCTACTATGTAATGTGTTGTTTTTTTTTTCTTTTCTCTCTTTAATGAAATGATACGCAGCTCTCCTGCGTGTTCGAGAAAAAAAAAAGTTATCCTACGCTTTTCGAGATAAAAAGTAAGCCTCTCTATATAAGGAGAGGAGATGTATCAATATCAAGCAAAAAATAAGAAGGAAAACCTTTCTCTCTTGCTCGACCATGAGCAAGGGCCCTGGCCAATTCCCTTGCGCTCCTTCAACCTAGCCACCATCATAACACATTTATTTGTTGAAGTCAAATACTTACTTTTCAAGAATACACAGGAGAAGTCAAATACTTCTGTCACTCGTTTTCCTTTCAAATGAATGCTGTAATATTTCAGTCTGTACCTGTTGATTCTTAATCTTATATCATTTGATTGTTCTGAAACAGTTAGAGGCATGATGTACTACAAGAAAGCTTTGAATCTTGAAGCATTTCTAGACATGGCCAAACGTGAAGGTAATAGACCATATCAGTTTTCTTAGCATAGGTTCTTTCTCCTGCCATCCACACCAATCTTGTTGTTTATTATGCCAAAGTGATGATTAATTCTATTAACATTTGGCTTTATGACTGGACCATGGTTCTTGTTTGTTGCATTTACATATTTACTCTCATTTTCCCTTACGCTACTAAAAAATTATTCACAACTCTGCAGATCTCATGGAAGGATACAAAGCAGCCGAGTCAGTAAATGATGAACAATGGAAGATACACCAGAGGTCCTTATTTGCTCAATGTGAAGCAGTGGCTGATATGAAATTCACCTATGTCGTTTCATGCCAGCAATATGGAAATGATAAGCGTGCTGCACTTGCTAATGCCCAAGACATATTGCAGCTAATGAGGAAGTAAATGATCTTCTAGCATTTACCTTAAAAATATAATACAATAATATCAATGAAATACTCATTTTCTAGTTTTAGTTTTTTTTTTCAAATCAATTGAAGTTATTTCCCTGTAAACTCATTACTAGGGCTACACTTCTTGCAGCTACCCTTCTCTCCGTGTAGCATATATTGATGAGGTGGAAGATAGAGTAGGAGACAAGAAAATGGAGACAGCATATTATTCTACTTTGGTTAAGGTTGCTCTAACTAAGGATTCTGAATCTGCAGACCCCACTCAAAATCTTGATCAGGTAATTTGGTCTATTAAATCTGGTAATGGTACACAAATTTACAAAACCCTATATAATGCCTGTCTCAATTCATTGCATCACATCAATCATCAATCCTCTAGAAAGTCTATAACATTGGTCATATAAATACATCTTTATGTTTCCAAGGTTATCTATCGGATAAAACTTCCAGGCCCTGCAATTCTGGGAGAAGGAAAGCCCGAAAACCAAAACCATGCAATAATTTTCACCCGTGGTGAAGGCTTGCAGACCATAGATATGAACCAGGTGTTTCTCATCATGCCGTTACTTCTCTTTTGTGAAGAAGATGACTTTCAATCTCGTAAATTTGTTCTTGCCTTATTTATTTTGTAGGACAACTATTTGGAAGAATCCCTTAAAATGAGAAACCTGCTCCAAGAGTTCCTTACGGAGCATGGAGTGCGGCGTCCATCTATACTCGGAGTTAGAGAGCACATTTTTACTGGCAGGTTGATTACTTCAACACAATTGAGATTGATGGCTTTGTTCTTTGCATATTCTCACACTTACTCTCTTCGAAAATGTAGTGTATCCTCCCTTGCATGGTTCATGTCAAATCAGGAGCACAGTTTTGTGACTATTGGGCAGCGTCTCCTTGCAAACCCTCTGAAGTGAGCTTCTCCTTTTTTGACTACTCTGTATTCCACAACAATAAATGCACAGTGAAATTATATTGCACATAATGGTATGAATATCACGATCCATGAAGCACAGCTCTCCAAGTCCTAGTAGGATTAGAATACGAGTCACCTATTTCAAAATTCATTGTGTACTCTTTCTGCAGTTGCATTAGTACCTAGGAATTTTCAGAATCGTAAGTTCCTGCCACTGGATTTTTTTTTCTGGAATGTATCTGAAGTTCTTAATTTGCTTTATGATAGGGTCCGGTTCCACTATGGGCATCCTGATGTATTTGATAGACTTTTCCATCTGACAACGGGTGGTGTCAGTAAGGCATCAAAGAGTATCAATTTAAGTGAAGACATTTTTGCAGGTTCGTCTCAATCTGTAATATGCCTATGATTAAGTTCTCTATATGAGTGTTTGTTCGCCATGTGTTTCAACCATGAGTCTGTGTAAATGCCTCACTCATAACTAGTCCCCTGTGGGTGAGGATCCTATTGGACACCCCCCCCCCCCCTTCATCTCTCTAATATAATGAAACACATGTCTCCTGTGTTTCAAAATAAACTTTAAGTTCTCCATGACATATAAGAAATGATCTCGTAATTTAATTTCTGCTATGCCAATGGAGTATGCTTTCACTTTCCCCAGTAAGTAGTTACTTATGGTGGTGTTTAGTTCACCTAACTAAAGTTTAGTCCGTGTCACATCGGATATTTGAATATCAATTGCAAGTATTAAATATAGTTTAATTACAAAACTAATTACATAGATGAAGACTAAACGATAATACAAATTTATTATGTCTAATTAATTTATGATTAGCGAATCATAAACTAATTAGGTTTAATAGACTCATCTTTCCGTTTAGTTCTTATCTGTGTAATTAGTTTTATAATTAGAGTGTATTTAATACTTCAAACTAGTATTCAAACATCCGACTAAATTTTAGTCACTTGGATCCAAACGGCCCCTTAAATAAACATGTGCAAGAGACAACATATCATGAGATAGTAATGAGTACTGCAAAGTGCAAAGTAATATTCCTATTGTCTTCACTATTTTAGGTTATAACTCAACTCTTCGTGGAGGCAATGTAACACACCATGAATATGTACAAGTTGGTAAGGGAAGAGACGTCGGATTAAATCAGATCTCTAAGTTTGAGGCTAAAATAGCAAATGGAAATGGTGAACAGACTCTTAGTCGTGATATCTACCGGCTTGGACACCGCTTCGATTTTTTCAGGATGCTTTCATGCTACTTCACAACCGTGGGGTTTTATTTCAGTACACTGGTATGATCAATTTGTGTTGATCTTAAAAATATAAATCAGTATGATTCAGTATGTTTCTAACACATTTTACTCTTTCCCTCAGTTGACGGTTGTTACAGTTTATGTATTTCTGTATGGACGCCTTTATCTTGCTCTCAGTGGACTTGAAGAGGGGCTATCGCAGGGAAGATTGATTCATAATCATCCCCTTCAAATTGCTCTTGCCTCACAATCTCTTGTTCAACTTGGTTTTCTGATGGCTCTTCCAATGATGATGGAAATTGGTCTTGAAAGAGGATTTGGTCAGGCACTAAGTGATCTAATCATGATGAACTTGCAATTGGCTACTGTCTTTTTCACATTTTCCCTTGGCACTAAGACTCACTACTATGGAAGAATGTTGCTTCATGGAGGTGCTCAGTACAGAGGTACTGGAAGGGGATTTGTCGTCTTTCATGCTAAGTTTGCAGAGAATTATAGACTCTATTCTCGCAGCCACTTTGTTAAAGGGATTGAGCTGATGATTCTGCTCATTGTATACCAACTATTTGGTCAATCTTATCGCTCAACAATTGCCTATATTTTTATTACCTTCTCTATGTGGCTTCTGGTATTGACATGGCTATTTGCACCCTTTCTGTTCAACCCCTCGGGATTTGAGTGGGCAAAAATTGTTGATGATTGGTCTGATTGGAACAAGTGGATCAGCAATCGTGGTGGGATTGGTGTGTCACCAGACAAGAGCTGGGAATCTTGGTGGGAAGTGGAGCAGGATCATCTAAAATATTCAGGAACAATAGGACGCTTTGTTGAGATAATCTTGGCTATACGTTTTTTCATATACCAGTATGGCCTTGTTTACCACTTACATGTCACACATAACAAAAGCATCTTGGTAAGCTTTTCAGGTTGATTATCATTATCTTATTTTTTTTAAAAAAAAACTATGCTTTGATTGCATATTATTAGCTTTGTAGATCATTTGTATTGCAATGCTATTTCTTGTAGGTATATTTAATTTCTTGGCTCGTAATTGTGGCGGTTCTGCTCGTTATGAAGGTAAATATGGTACTGTTTAGTTTATGAACAGAATATGGATCTTGTAGCAATAATAGTACAATTTTCTTAGCATTACATCTCTGGCTGCTATTTCTAGTTTTTTTCCTAAGTTGCCTATATTCTTTGCAGACTGTGTCGGTGGGAAGGCGGACATTCAGTGCAGATTTCCAGCTATTCTTCCGTCTGATCAAGTTTTTGATATTTGTTGCTTTCATTGCTATTTTGATTGTCTTGATAGTATTACTTCATATGACCTTTCGCGATATATTTGTGTGCTTTCTAGCATTCTTGCCCACAGGATGGGGGATACTTCTGGTACGTCATTCTCTTGCTTTTCAACATTTGGTTTACTTATTCTTTATAAACTCATAATACTAATATGCTTGCTTCTGCCTTATTGTGCATGATTTGATTCTTCAGATTGCACAAGCTTGCAAGCCTCTTGTTCGACATGTAGGATTATGGGGATCTGTTCGTGCCCTTGCACGGGCCTATGAAATAATTATGGGGGTGCTTCTCTTTAGTCCAATTGCTATATTGGCATGGTTCCCCTTTGTGTCGGAGTTCCAAACGCGGATGCTGTTTAATCAAGCGTTCAGTAGAGGACTGCAAATTTCTCGAATTCTTGGTGGTCAAAAGAAGGAACGCTCCGTTCGTAACAAAGATTGATTAGTCTTCTTTCTTGTGTGTTCCAATATGCACTTGTAAATATTTGTCACTGTCTCACGGGGTATAGTGTGTTTTGTGATTACAATATGTAAATATCAGATCAAGGTGTCATAATTGTATTCGTTAGATTACTGTGTGTTTCTATTGTAATAGTCTTTGATCCAGCACATGTACTTTTACTACATATATACGCAAAGTCTACTGTAATCAGGGTTTCCAACATGGTAGCAAGTCACTCTCCCTTCTCTAGATGCCAGGCTTCTTCCTCAATCTCACCCTTGTCAGCATGGAGCATTCCATCGGCTCCTCCATCCTTCCCCTATACTGCACTTGGCTAGAGTCGTCGTCTCCCTTGCACCCCTTCCAACTACCCTTGTGCACCTTTTGCCCACCTACACTAGCGTAAGCGCTCATGCGCCTTTCATGGACATGATCGTGCCTACCTCTGCATGAGCTCCTCTTGTGGGCGTGGGCCTCATCTGCTTTAGCCCCAACGTCGACCTTCCCCTCGCCATGACTGGCCTTGGTGCGGCCGCCACCACCATTGTGGTTGTTGCTCGCTCTGATGCAACCCCTGTCGCCATAGATGCCCTCGGCCAAGTGCGGGTGTGCCCTCCCTTTCACTAGCACCGTGTGACGTTGTTGCCCCCTTCTTGGATTTTGCATCGGCCATTTTTCATCACCTCACTCCAACACTCCCTCACATCCCCATCTCTCCCCCACCAATGGTACCTACATCCCTCGATGTCATCGTCACCCACTTTAGCTTGATCGTTGCTCTCGTTGCTACCAAGGTTGTTGTGGTTGTTACCCGGGACCGCGAACGCGCTGTGGCAATCACCTAGGATTACCATCACTCCATGATGGATGCCCTTGACTTCTAGCTCACTCCATAATGGATCCTTGGCCCCTCTATCGTCGAGCCTTCTTCGGTAGCCCCAGTGCTATCACTTCCATTGGAATATGAGGTCGTGGTTATCGTCAACTTCCACGCTCAAGCAACGAGTGTCCAGAGCATCCGATCTCTCATCTCAGTCGCCCTCCACTATGTGTCCATTCACTACTCCCGCTGGTGTGACTAGGTGCTCCTCACCCTGTAGCACTACGCCCTTGACGACAATGTCCTCACCGATGCCATTGCCTAGCTACTCTCGTTCTAGCACCGAATGGCCAGTGTGGTGCTCTCGTGGATCCTTGACTCCCTCTTCATCAAGCTCTAAGACGTTGTCCGCGAGCGATGGGCACTGCTCACCAGGCCTACCATGAGGCCTCGTTCCATGGCAACTGGGAGGCCCACACCCTCCATCTCGATGCCTCCTTTTGGCTTTTCTCATAGGGAGACCTCTCTGTCATCGAGTACTATCGCAAAATGAAGGGCATGTCTGACTCTCTCCGAGATCTTGGCAAGCATGTCTCCGACCGCATGCTTATCCTCAACCTCTTGTGTGGTCTGAGTTGGTGTTTTGACCATCTGAAGGCCTTCATCAAGCGCTCCATGCCCTTTCTGTCCTTCCATGACTTCCGCAACGAGCTACTTCTTAAGGAGCTCACCTTGGACACTAAGTCCAGCACGTCTACCTCGACTCTCTATGGCACGTCCTCCACCAACCAACCCCCTCGCCCTCTATCGCTAAGGGGGCTCTTCCATGCCCTCATGCCTCCACTCCTCCTCCTAAAGCTTCTCAGTCGTCTCCAAGCTCTAAAGGTGGTCGTCGACCCCACAAGGGCGGCCACAGAGGCGATGTCCCTCCCCATGGTGGACCTCTTGTGATCAGGACTGGCCATGGGTCCTTGCCACGTACCCCTCAGCTAGCTCTGCTGACCACACCCCGCTACAATGTCACTCTACCTCAAGTGCCCCCTTTTTAGCACCAATCATCGGTTCCACCTCTC
Organism: Zea luxurians; assembly: GCA_029449295.1. Lineage (NCBI taxonomy): Eukaryota > Viridiplantae > Streptophyta > Magnoliopsida > Poales > Poaceae > Zea > Zea luxurians. Next base: position 484,579 of record JAOPSE010000507.1, read on the forward strand.
CTTCGGTCCATCCGCTCTTGGTGACCCCGACCTCGCCTACTTGGTCCTTGTGGGGTGGCAGTTGTTACCAGAAGTCTCTCACTAGCTCATCAACACCAAGACGCTAACACCCCACCCACCACGCTAGATTGGGTGGCGGACTTCGATGCCTCCTACCACACCACTCCTAACATCAACTGTTGTATCACTCCCATCCCCCTCACCAATTTTTCCCTCATCTATCATTATGTTGAATAGTTTCACACTCCCGATTACCTTAGTGTGTCACTCGGTTCTCCTAGGATTGTTCCACCTCGAAAACATTCTTGTTGCTCCCAGCATCATCCAGAATCTTCTTGGTTTGTTAGTTCACTACTAACAACTATTCTATGGAGTTTGCCCCTTTTGTTTATCTGTGAAGGATCTAGATACCAAGACCCTTCTCATCTAATGTGATAGCTCAAGGTCATTGTACACTCTTCGGTTGCCCGCATCCTCCACCTTTAGGTCCTCCCTACATGCCTTGGCTAACACCACTTTGTCCACTGCCTGACATCATCGTCTTAGATATTCTGGGTCTAATGTCATGTCTAAGCTATCTAGCAACTGTGACATCTCTTATAGTAGGGTCCATTTTGATAGACGGTGTCATCCTTATCAGTTAGACCGCCATGCTTGTCTCCCTTTCTTCGGTTTGTCCTAGGCTGCTCAGGTTTTTGATCTTGTACACTATGATCTATGGACATCACATGTTTTCAGTCTCTTGGGGTATAAATACTACTTATTGATTTTGGATGATTTCTCTCATTTTCTTTGGACTTTCCCATTGTGTTAGAAGTCCAACACCTTCACCACACTCTCGCAATTCTTTGCTTAGATCTCCACTCAGTTTGGTCTCATTGTTCGTGCTCTCAATTGCAACAACTTTCACGAGTTCAATGACTCCTCTTGCTCCTTCCTTTCTCATGGTGTTCATATACGTATCTCGTGCCCCTGCATCTCCCATCTGAATGGTCAGCCTAAGCGCATGATTCTCACTACCACCAACATGTTGTGTTGCCTCCTGTTCTAGGCTTTTCTTCTTGTCAGCTATTGAATGGAGGCACTGAATATTGCCACCTACCTCCTCGATTGTCTCCCCTCAAGGCGGTCAGTCATCACACTCTGTTCTTTGCCCTCTTCGGCACCAACTCCTACTACGAGCACCTTCGCGTATTTGGGTGTGCATGCTATCCAAACACCTCCACCACCACTCCCCACAAACTTGCGCCCAATCCACTTGTTGTCTTTTCCTTGGGTACTCTTCTAATCACAAGGGGTGCAGATGACTAAATCTCTTCACCCCCATGTCATCATCTTTCGATGTGTAGTCTTCGATGAGGATGTCTTCCCCCTTGTTGGATCCTCCCTGCCTCTTGGCCTCAACACTCTCCTCGATGTCGATCTTGTCATTGCCCCTCCTCTTCCTTTACCCTCGGTCCCACCGACCCCATATGTGCCATGTGTAGCCCATCACCTTTGACCGCACCCCACATGACCCATCGTGTTTGACCATGCCACGTGCGGCACCATCTCTTTTGATCATGCCACAAGTGACCCCATCACCTTCGCTCGCGCCATGCACGAGGTTGCCCCTCCGGTCGCCTATGGCTTACTTCACTGATCTTGCTCACATCTACCAACAACATGTGTGACCCAATACACTAGCCCCTCTCCTGATGCATTGTCGGTATACCACCCCATCGCCATCCACTGCAACCCTCTCCACCTCCACCCGATGGTCACATGACAGTCAGTCGGAGTTCTCCATCTCATTGATTGACTAGTGCTCATGGCCGCCACCACTCTACCTCCCTCACATATCCCATCCTTGGTTCGTAGCGCGCTCGCTGACCCCATTGGCGTTGCACAATGGAGGAGAAATATGAGGCACTGATGGCCAACCACAAGTGGGACTTGGTGCCGTGCCCCTGGCACCATGTGGTCACCGACAAGTGGATCTTCTAGCACAAGCTCAAGGCTGATGGTACCTTGGATCAGTATAAGGTATGTTGGGTCCTTTAGGGCTTCACTCAGTGCCCTAGAGTTGACTACAACAAGACCTTTAGCCCTGTCAAGAAGCCCATCACCGTATATACTATCATCTCCCTCACGCTCTACCAACTGGCCGGTCCACCAGTTTGACGTAAATAATACTTTTCTTCATGACACTCTTACCAAGACGGTGTACTGCTGCTAGCCCACTAGATTCGTCTACTCCACTCACTTAGGTATGATGTGCAAACTTAATCGCTCTTTGTATGTTACTCTATGTACCCCTAGTGTTGTTACGCAATGACATTTGGTGCGCCAGGTAGGTTAAAGGTGCTTTTTTTTCTTTTAAGTTTGTTGTGTTTCATTATGCAGCATGACTATGACAACACCAACACAATCATCAGTACCGATCAACACCAGCTAGCAAAACTTCGAACACCAGCGGTTATGTCGACTTCAATGAAGACATGTTTTGAAAACCCATACATTCTTCCTTAAATAAATCAGTACATTGTAACATCTCAAAATCCTATTTTTGGGATTTTGAGAAATTTTCTAAAGATTTAAAATTTAAAATGTCTTTCTAATAAAGTTATGAATTGGAACTATTTTCCTAAAGCTAAATAAATGGAATTATAAAATTTTGGCTATGTGTTTAAACTATTTTATTGAATAAATAATATGGTAAAATATTTTTACATGAATTATTCTCATTGGGTTATATAATATGGTAAAGTATTCTTATGATGACTTTTCAAACCTCAAGATGATCCATACCACCTCTGTTTGAATTTGTAGCAGGTTTTCTCATACTAGTGGATTTTTGTAAAGGCCTCATAGTTGATCCCTAGACATTCACCTTGGAAGTATCTAAGGGTCTAGATAACTAGGCTAGAAGAGATACACGACTTGTAGGTAAAGATGTATGACCTCTACATAGTATAAATCTTATATATCAGTCATGCTCATGGTCACGAGCGTCTCGTACCCTCATATGTTGTGCCGCCTCCTCGTGTTGCATGGATTGGTGTGCTACCTCCTCATGTTACCACTGCCACCATCCTCTTCTCGAGAGAAGGGAGAGACGAGGACGGGGTATTCTAGGGTTAGGTTGGATGGTCTCCGCAAAGCTGTTAGAGGGACTATTCTGCAAAATAGTAGCACTACCGAATTTTTCTAGTAGCACTACCGAATTTTTCTTTCTTCATGTGGAAATAAGATCTCCACGATGGTTCTAGTCATAAAATACCATAACATGTGTATTGTTTGTGGGAGGATATGCTAGATGGTTGTTGGGCACCTAGGAACATGGTGCCTAAACAAAACCCAAGAAGGCTCTTCAAAAGCAGCCAAGTCCCTATCAAGCAACCTTGCAAGGTGGAGCAGACGATCAAGTCCCTACAGAGCAACCTTGCGAGGAGGAGCGGGCGATCAAGTCCCCGCCGAGCAATCTAGCGAAGCGGAGCAGGTGACCAAATCCATGCCGAGCAACCTTACCAGAGGCTAGCGTAAGAGAAGGCCAACCCAATGATACTAGCCCACGTCGGTGGGACAAGATGGATCATCACCAACCAACGGACGTTAGACGACAACTCACCATGTATTGTCTCAGACGAACCACCACCGGCATGACACATTGCTACGAAGATATCAGCAGCAGACTCGCTACAGGGACCCGTATGACGAATGAGCGAGGTAGTATGCCATAGCAGGGGTACGGCTACGCACGACCCTACGGACAACATGACACCTGGAGCGAAATGTCAAGCTAAGGCAACGAATCAACCTCATACCAAGTAGAGAGCAAGTCAACCCTGTAAGGTCCTACCCTTAAACTATAAAAGGGTAGGCCTTCTTTCTTCTAGGAGACACACAAACACACCAATTGTAACACACTCCAAGCAATACTACAATCAGCACTACACTAGAGTAGGGTGTGAATCCAAACCAATATAACCCTGTGTCGCAAGTTCATCGTTCGAGTCCTAGTGACTCACCATTCAGAGTGAGTCTACTTTGGCACCCCTACCGAACACAAATCTTATTGTCCCTTGGTTTTTGAAACCACGATAGTTGGCACGCTAGGTAGGGGAGTGCTAGTATACTAAGCGACACCTTCCACTCTGATGGCCTAGTCATCAGCATTCACCGAAGGTGAGACCTTTGCTCTAGGGAGCTGCATTACCTTCGGCACCCTCGACTTCTTCGCCACCACCACCGGTGAGCTCAGTGTCGTTGTCCTGAACATGCCCGACACCATGGCACGCAACCTACACGCTCCACCAATAGCAAGGAGGAGAAGTGATACCTGAAAAGGCGTGTTGTCATCCTAAGGTGACGCCTCAATAGGCAAACTAGGACAAAGGTGGTGGAAGCCCCATCCTCGACCCTGGTGACAGTCATCGATCGTCAGCCGACATCCGTCCTTGACCTGCTCAAGGACAACTCGAGCAACGGTTTGATTGGGGCCAACTCCAACATCGAGGAGGCATTGGAAAGGGTCTGCTTCATGGCGATGCCCTCGCCAAACGACAATGGTGGAGGGGACAAGGAGGCCCCCAATCAAGAAGAAGAGTACTAACGCTAGTGCCAAGCACACATTGAAAGCATCTAGGCCCCTGGTTGGTTTTAGTGATTAATGACAACGTAAGATTATATGTGACTAATGTGTGTTTTGCAGAGAAATGGTAAGTTAGGTCACATTGCAGGGAGTTGCGTTACAACGGTGAAAACAATCCCTCATATGAGAACTTGAAGCAATGACTGAAAAAGGCAAATCAAAAGATGGAGGACTTCATACACTAAGTGTCGAAGGAGTTGTGGACACTTCGTATAGAGTTAGGACTTCTATTTTTGTTTTAGTCATACTATAAAGAGGGGTTGTGGATGAGTAGTTTGACCAAGAGAAATCTAGTGTAGTGTCGGTGCATGTTCACACTCACAACTAGTGCTAAGTGTCACTCTATAACTCACTCACCAGTTAGAATCGAAAACAGTTTAGAAAAAACTAAGGAAAGAACTTGGGGCTGCTGACCTAAGGACACTGGACTGTCCAGTGCTCCCTCTAGAAGTGGGCCTAAGAGCGCCCGAGAGCAAGCCTCAGCGCCCCAGAAACCCGAGAGCGAGCAGTTGGTGAAGTTGAACTTTAGCCCGGCACCGGACTGTCCGGTGCAACATCAGTGCAATGGCTAGCTGTCAGAACTAGCCATTGGAAGCGCACCGCTGGTGCACCGGACTGTTCGGTGCACCCATACGCAGCAGCCTATAGTAACGGCTAGTTTTGGTTGGTGGGTGTATTTATACCCCCTCTACCAGCCATTATGAGGGTTTTGCTGCCTCAACACACTTGTATTCATTGCTAGAGAATTGCAAGGACACGAAGCATAGTGTGATGATTAGCAAAATCATAATCCCATGTTAGGACCTCATTAGTGCGCATGAGAGCCACCTAGAGCACACACCACATGCATTAGGCTTCTCTTAGTCAAGTGAGGATCTATGGCTTATTACTCTTAGTGATCAGCATCACCTAGATGGCTTAGTGAGGATTGGAGTTTGGTGATCATCCCAGAGGATTTGTTGGTGACCCGACTCGATGATTGTACAAGATCGTGAGGGATCCACCACGTCGTAGTGGCAAATGATCATCTCATAGTGAGCACTTAGTTCTTGCGAGAACCAAGGGGGAGCGATACACTTGTGCGGGTGCTCCAACAAAGACTAGTGGAGAGTGTCGACTCTTCGATACCTCGGAAAAAAATTAGAGGAGTCTTCTTGTGCCTACTTTACTTTCTACATTTACTTTGAGCATTTTACTTTATGTATTTGCTTAATTAGTATTTGCAATAATGACTTAGGGTTGTTCTCTATTTCGTAGCTTTTACTTGTTGCTAGTAGGTTGGGTGAAGTTGGGCTCATGCTTAGGGTTTAATCTTTTGTTAGAATTTTAGAAAAGCCCAATTCACCCACCTCTTGGGCATCGTGATCCTTTCAATTGGTATCTGAAAGGGAAATAGGGTCAAACCTTTTCCTAAATGATTTTGGTGGTTGAATTGCCCAACACAAATAATTGTACTAACTAGTTTGCTCTAGATTATAAGTTCTACAGGTGTCAAAGGTTCAACACAAACCAATAAAAGGTCCAAGATAGCGTTCAAAAAGAAAGGAGCAAAACCAACCGAAGGCTGCCCTGGTCTGGCGCACTGGACTGTCCGGTGTGCCACCGGACAGTGTCCGGTGCACCAGGGAGAATCACTCCGAACTCCTCAGTTTTGGGTTTCTGGAAAATATTCTCCGCTATAATTCACCGGACTGTCCGGTGTAGCACCGGACTATATGGTGTGCCATGCGGAGTAACGGCTACAGCGCCAACGGTCCTATGCAAAAGTGAACAGTGAACGCTACAGTGCGCGTACAACGCGCGCAGAGTCAGAGCAGGCGCCAGAAGGCGCACCGGACAGTGAACAGTGACTGTCCGGTGCACCACTGAACTGTCCGGTGGCCCAGCTGTCAGAAGCTCCAACGGTCAAACTCTAACGGTTGGGTGACGTGGCTGGCGCACTGAACAGTGTCCGGTGGCGCACCAGACTGTCCGGTGCGCCTGTCGACAGCAGCCATCCCCAACGGCCACTTTGGTGGTTGGGGCTATAAATACCCCCCAACCACCACACTTCAAGGAATCTAAGTTTTCAGCCAACACATTCAATACAAGAGCTAGTGCATTCAATACAAGACACAAATAGATTGAATCAAAGCCTCTCCAAGTCCCAATTCCACTCAAAGCAATTTGTGACTAGAGAGAGAGTTTTGCTCGTGTTCTTTTGAGCTCTTGCGCTTGGATCGCTTTTCCTCTTCCCCATTCTTGTTCTCAACATCTTTGTAATCAAAGCAAGAGACACCAATTGTGTGGTGGTCCTTGTGGGGACTAAGTGTCCCAATTGATTGAGGAGAAAAGCTCACTTGGTCTAGGTGACCGTTTGAGAGAGGGAAAGGGTTAAAAGAGACCCGGTCTTTGTGACCACCTCAACGGGGAGTAGGTTTGCAAGAACCAAACCTCGGTAAAACAAATCACCGTGTCTCACTCTTCATTTGCTTGTGATTTATTTTCGCCCTCTCTTTCGGACTCAACTTTTATTTCTAACGCTAACCCCGGCATGTAAGAGTGTTTAAAGTTTATAAATTTTAGATTTGCCTATTCACCCCCCTCTAGGCGACTTTCAATTGGTATCAAAGCCCGGTACTTCATTAGAGCCTAATCACTCGAAGTGATGTCGAGAGATCACGCCAAGAAGGAGATGGTGACCGGCGAGAAGCCCGCCACAAGCCACGTGAAAGCTCCATCGGGGGAGTCCGGTAACAAGGTGAAGGAATCCTCTTCACACAACAAGTCGCATCGGAGCGGCGAGAAAAAAAAGAAGATGAAGAAAGTGGTCTACTACGAGACCGACTCTTCGTCGCCATCCACCTCCGGCTCCGACACGCCGTCCGTCACTTCTAAGTGCCATGAGCGCAAGAAGTTTAGTAAGATCCCCTTACGCTACCCTTGCATTTCTAAACGTACTCCATTACTTTCCGTCCCATTAGGCAAACCACCGGTTTTTGACAGTGAAGATTATTGTATGTGGAGTGATAAAATGAGGCATCACCTAACCTCACTTCACAGTAGTATTTGGGATGTTGTTGAGTTTGGAGCACAGGTACCATCCGTAGGGGATGAAGGATATGATTCGGACGAGGTTGCCCAAATCCGGCACTTCAACTCTCAAGCCACTACTATACTCCTCGCCTCTCTAAGTCGAGAGGAGTATAATAAGGTGCAAGGGTTGAAGAGTGCCAAAGAGATTTGGGACATGCTCAAGACCGCGCATGAAGGAGATGAGGTGACCAAGATCACCAAGCGAGAAACGATCAAGGGGAGCTCGGTCGATTCATGCTCAACCAAGGGGAGGAGCCACAAGCCATGTACAACCGGCTCAAGACCTTGGTGAACCAAGTGCGCAACCTCGGGAGCACAAAATGGGATGACCATGTGATGGTCAAGGTTATTCTAAGATCACTTGTTTTTCTTAACCCTACACAAGTTCAATTAGTTCGTGGTGATCCTAGATACAAGCTAATGTCTCCCGAGGAAGTTATAGGAAAGTTTGTGAGCTTTGAATTAATGATCAAAGGCTCCAAACAAATCATCGAGCGAGGTGCCGCCTCCACACCCGAGGTGCAACCCGTTGCCTTCAAAGCAACAGAGGAGAAGAAAGAAGAGTCTACATCAAGTAGGCTCCCCATCGACGCCTCCAAGCTCGACAATGAGGAGATGGCGCTCATCATCAAGAGCTTCCGCCAAATCCTCAAGCAAAGGAGGGGGAAGGATTACAAGCCCCGCTTCAAGAAAGTTTGCTACAAGTGTGGTAAGCCCGGTCACTTTATAGCAAAATGTCCTATTTCTAGTGACAGTGACAGGGGCGACGACAAGAGGGGGAAGAAGAAGGAGAAGAAGAAATACTACAAGAAGAAGGGTGGCGATGCCCATGTATGCTGGGAGTGGGACTCCGACAAGAGCTCCACCGACTCCTCCTCCGACGAGGACGCCGCCAACAAGGGTCTCCTCTTCCCCAACGTCGGCCATAAGTGCCTCATGGCAAAGGACGGCAAAAAAAGAAGGTAAAATCTAGAGCCTCTACAAAATATACAACATCTAGTGATGAGGCTAGTTCTAGTGATGATGAAGATAACTTGCTTGCTCTTTTTGCCAACTTAAACATGCAACAAAAGGAAAAAATGAATGAATTGATAGGAGCTATTCATGAGAAGGATGAACTCTTGGATAACCAAGAGGAATTCCTAATTAAGGAAAATAAAAAGCATGTTAAAGTTAAGAATGCTTATGCTCAGGAGATAGAAAAATGTGAGAAACTGACTAGTGAGCTTAGCACTTTCCATGACACTATTTCCACCCTTAGAATTGAGAATGCTAATTTGATTGCTAAGGTTGAGAATTGGATGTTCTCCTCCTATGAGAAAAGGATGTTCTCCTCCTATCATCGGTAGCGGGTGCACAAACCACATGACGGGGGAGAAAAGGATGTTCTCCTCCTATGAGAAAAACCAAGATCCCCAAAGAGCTATCACATTCGGGGATGGAAATCAAGGTTTGGTCAAAGGATTGGGTAAAATCGCTATATCACCTGACCACTCTATTTCCAATGTTTTTCTTGTAGATTCTTTGGATTACAACTTGCTTTCAGTTTCTTAATTATGTAAAATGGGCTACAATTGTCTTTTTACGGACATAGGTGTTACTATCTTTAGAAGAAGTGATGATTCAATAGCATTTAAGGGAGTATCAGAGGGTCAGTATTACAGATATAGGTGTTACTGTCTTTAGAAGAAGTGATGATTCAGTAGCATTTAAGAGAGTACTAGAGGGTCAGCTATACTTAGTTGATTTTAATAGAGCTGAACTCGACACTTGCTTAATTGCTAAGACTAATATGGGTTGGCTCTAGCATCGCCGACTAGCCCATGTTGGGATGAAGAATCTTCACAAGCTTCTAAAGGGAGAACACATTTTGGGACTAACCAATGTTCATTTTGAGAAAGACAGGATTTGTAGCGCATGCCAAGCAGGGAAGCAAGTTGGTGCCCATCATCCACACAAGAACATCATGACGACCGACAGGCCACTTGAGCTACTCCACATGGACCTATTCGACCCGATAGCTTACATAAGCATCGGCGGGAGTAAGTACTGTCTAGTTATTGTGGATGATTATTCTCGCTTCACTTGGGTATTCTTTTTGCAGGATAAATCTCAAACCCAAGAGACCTTAAAGGGATTCTTGAGACGGGCTCAAAATGAGTTCGGCTTAAGGATCAAAAAGATTAGAAGTGACAATGGAACGGAGTTCAAGAACTCTCAAATTGAAGGCTTTCTTGAGGACGAGGGCATCAAGCATGAGTTCTCTTCTCCCTACACGCCATAGCAGAATGGTGTAGTGGAGAGGAAGAATAGAACTCTACTTGACATGGCGAGGACCATGCTTGATGAGTACAAGACATCGAACCGGTTTTGGGCCGAGGCGATTAACACCGCCTGCTACTCCATCAACCAGTTATATCTTCACCGAATCCTCAAAAAGACATCCTATGAACTCCTCACCGGTAAAAAGCCCAATGTTTCATATTTTAGAGTCTTTGGTAGCAAATGTTTTATTCTTGTTAAAAGAGGTAGAAAATCTAAATTTGCTCCTAAGGCTGTAGAAGGATTTTTACTTCGTTATGACTCAAACACAAGGGCATATAGAGTCTTTAACAAGTCCACTGGACTAGTTGAAGTTTCTTGTGACATTGTGTTTGATGAGACTAATGGCTCTCAAGTAGAGTAAGTTGATCTTGATGAGCTAGATGATCAAGAGGCTCCATGCGTCGTGCTAAGGAACATGTCCATTGGGGATGTGTGTCCTAAGGAATCCAAAGAGCCTCCACAAGCACAAGATTAACCATCTTCCTCCATGCAAGCATCTCCACCAACTCAAGATGAGGATCAAGCTCAAGATGATGAAAATGAAGATCAAGAGGAGTCACCTCAAGAGGAGGACAATGATCAAGGGGGAGATGCTAATGAACAAGATAAGGAAGATGATGAGTGTCACACCCGGTTCCAGGGGGTAGAACCGAGCGCATACCATATGTGTGCCATGATCTATTTCCACACATATGTTGACGTCACAAGTGTAATATATCAAAAGAACAATGCATAAAAGCGTAAATAACGATTATATTAACATATTACACTTTGAACAGACATAATGTCTTAACCTTTATTCATCAAAGTACAGCGAAACAGGGACATCCATCCACAGGAGGATGACCGGGGTTATCACTAGACTAGCATCCATGGAGTTTAGCATCATATCTTCACCTGCAACTTCTGATCAAAATTAAGCAAGGGTGAGCTCACTTATGGTCGGGGCTCAGCAAGTGGGGGAAAAACTAATGCAAGGTAACAAGGTGAGGCTAAGGTTGAGCAGTAAGCATTTTAGTTGGTCAACATTTTATTAACAACACCTGTCTTACTAATAAGTGTGATCCCCAAGTATTCCCATTAAGCAAAGATACAAGAGTATATCAAAAACACTTAAGTGAAACCACTTAAGCAAAACCATTGGCAGATCATCGGATCTCGATTTATTTCCATCTTCAAGTTCAATTATCATGTGAGGAGTCCAGGCTGCTCATAACCGTGAGCACGGCTGATATATCAGTTTTACACTCTGCAGAGGTGGCACATCTTTACCCATGAGTCGCGATTCCCTTCTAGCTCGGGTTAGCTAGACCCATATTCACTTCCGAGGTGAATGGCCAGGGTCTCACTATGAGGCTTCTCCCTAGAGTCCTCATTACTCAAATACTGGAAATGGTCAAACTGCACAAGGCACACCTAACGTAACCAACTTATAGTCCAGACTGCAGGGTAAAGCTTTGGGAACTATGCCCGTATCCAATCTGCCTGAGCCGAAACTATAAGAGCTTGCCAGATGCCCCCGTTCCTGTCGACCACGACCAGCACCCAACATAAGACTTCCCTAGTTATTTAGCCAAGACCAGAGCCATGATAGTTCTCATGGTAGCACTGTTTTCCCGGGTGGTCACTCCATGTTCCAATTAATATGCAATAATCTTGTTTAACCATCGGGTTAACAAAAATAATGTAAACTTACCATTTGAAACATTAATATCATAAACAGGAGTGACTGCATAAAGTTAAGTTGTAGCAATAGCATAGCTACGAATGTAAAGTATAATTCCTAGGTTTGATCAAGGAATAAGGTTGGAAAGGTTATCTAAATAGGTAACCTGTCAAATTATGCATATATATCCAAAAGAATAAACTTTATTAAATGTATTGTTTGGGATCAAACAGAGTATGCAGAGGGAGAAGTCCACTTGCCTTGCTTATTGAAAACTTGAGATTCTTCCACGAAATAGCACTTGATTCTCAACTATTAGATCAATCACTGAATATCACACAAACAAACAAGAAGAAACAAACACCACTCAATAACATACAACATTCACCATACGCAAAGCTAAAAGGAAACCTAACGAGAAGAGCGTTCGCTTTTCAAAAACATTACACGCAAGGGTTATAATAAAAAGGTATTCTTTTCAAACATGTGATCTATACTTTATAAAATAAGACATGAGCTTAAAATATCTTAATTAAAATATACAAATATTAGGTTCATCAAATTAATCTTTTATAAAACGTCATATGTGAAATGTCTAAGATTAAGGGTTTATAAGACGATAAAACACGTAATAACAATATTAAACCTTTTTAACCTTTTAGAAAAGATATAAGTTATATATCTAAGGTTAATGGGTGACTAATCACGTTATAAATTTTTAGAAGCATTATGGAACATATAATTCACTGTTAAACCTATCACTTATGATAAATTAAGATATAAGTCTAAAATAGATTTTATGTGAAAAGGTCATTATTATTAAACACCTATTTAGGAAAAGTTATGATATATGCTTTAATGAACTTTTATGTAAAAGAAAATGAACAACAATTATATTTTGTTTTTATTAGAAAGTATATATCCTATATTTTATTAAGAAAGCTATATACAAAAAATATACAAACTAACATTATTATTAAAGAATATGAACATTAATTTCCTTAGTTTATTCTTTAGGAAAAACTAAGTGACACATATATAAATAATATGAACTAATTTTTGATTAAATGATTGATTAAACCTATATAACCAGTTGTAAACAAACATAAATCTAATTAACTAGGTTATGAGAGGATATAATTACTCTATTATTTATCTTTACATTTAGTTTAGAAACATATGACCTAGATATTTAAAATGAATATTATATTCATTGGTATGTTATTAACTATTGTTTTAGTTATGACTATGTGAGCACTTAATTAAGCCATTATATCATTATTAGAAAAGTTATATGACATATTACTATTTAGTATGGCTATACTTAAACATCTATAACGAATCTTATTAAATCAAAATCATGCTGTCTATTAAAAGGTCATTTTACAGTTAGAAACAAATTCTCTAATTCTTTAGTAAGAAAACTATATTTATCAACATACTATCAATTTCTTTATTAGAAAAATATGAGCTCCTAATTAAGTCATTTTTAATATTATTATAAATTCTACTCTTTCTGTTTTCTCCTTTCTTTTCTAAATAGAATTTATACGTATAACTAAAAATTGTTTATTTATAATTCTTCTTACATTAATATACTAAGAATTAATTGTAAATTAGTAAATGAGACTTTTAATAACCTATTTATGGTTATTATGACATAGATAAATATTTTACTAATTCTAAGTAATTAAGTACTATACTTATGAATACTTTTATTATGAATAAAAATATATATTTTCATTTGACCGGAAATACATGGCTTAGTATTTCTTCTATTTCTTCATGCAAATAAGTTTATACTTAACATACTACTAACAATTGTTGTTCCGCACACAGAAGCGAAATTAATTATAAACATTTCTAGTATAAAAATCACTGAAGTAGTGAATAGTGTCCGTGCTCACTTTTAGAATTATAAAATCATACGCATTCAAAGTATTGTCGCAGGGTTCGATTTTGGTTACACGTATACATCGCATCTCTAAAAATCATACGCGTGAATCGCCAAATCGCATCAATATTACAACAATAATTCATAAGATCAATAAAGTAATTCAAACACGATTTAGAAAATACATTAACAGGTTGGGATTGTTTTCAACCTTGGGATGAACGGCGGTCTTGGTGTGCAAAGAACGGACACGGTCGTCGGTGAGCGTTCGGATGGTGAGGTACGACGTCGAGCGGCGTGGACGAACTCCAGCGACGGCGTGGGCGAGTGGGAGAGAGAGGGGGAGCTTGGGGAGGAAGAGAGCTCGGTTGTGGGAGGAAGAAGAGAGGAGCTCGGCTGCCCTTTTATAGAGGATGGGAGAGAGGTGAAGGGTCGGCCGGGGGTGCTTCATGGCCAATAATGGCGTCGGTTCATGGATGAGAGTAATGGGAGAGGGAGAACGGACGCAGTAAAGCTTCTTTACTCGCAATAAAGAACAGTCGGCTCGGTCGTCCAGTCGATTGCGCGGGGCTGCTTGTACGTGGCACGGGCGCGAGGTCAGGGCAGGGCGCGTCGCTGCGGCTTCTGGCGTGGTCGGTGCTTGAGCTCGGCTTGAGCGCGCGCGACAGTCTCTGACGCCTGGCGACGGGTTGGCACAAGGCCGGCTGGAGTCGGGCCAACGAGCGGGCGCTCGGGTTGCTCGACGGGCGCGATTGGTCTCGGCCGGTTGGAGTTGGGGTCGGTTCCTGGGCGCAGTCGGGTCCGCTGGTGTCGCGTCGAGTCTTCGGCGCTGCAGGGCTGGGGCGACCGGGTTGGCGAAGCTTGGTGTCACGGCTCGGGGTTGGGACGCTCAATCTTCTGGCATCCGCGGGGTGCACGTGGCGCGTGGCGGTGTGCGCGGGTGGTGCGGGGGGCCTGGCCACGGGGCGCGACGGCTTGGATTCCTGGCGGCTGCGGTTGGGAGGGAAGGGGAAGAGAAAGCAGGGTGGGGCCCGCGTGCAGAAAGGAGGAAGGGGAATCCCCCGTGGCGGCGACGGCTGTGCAGGAACCGGGGAGGGAGGCGGTGCGGTTAGGGCAGGGAGAGGAGCACAGCTGGCTTAATGGGCCCTAGTGGGCCAAAAGGCTGCTAGGTTTAGTTTAGTTTTATTTTTTTTCTTTTCTAATTTCGAAATACCTATTCAAATAATCATAAAATTCATAATAATCAAACAAAAATTATTTATAAATAAAATATTAATTCTTGAACTAATATTTATTATATTATTTATGTGAATTTTCAGTTAAGAAGAAATGATATTCAATATTCAAAATTAATCATGAGCATTCAAAAATCATTCCAAAGGCAAATAAATAACGAACACTTAAGAGAAAATTAATTACCATAAATATCATTATTAACTAAATGTATTACTTTTATTTAATGATTTTCATAGTGTCACAAATCTACCCCTCTTAAAAAGAATCTCGTCCTCGAGATTAAGAAAGGCTAGCACGAAAGCAAGGGAGGTACATGGTTTATTTGTAGGTTCTTAGTTCTCATTGAACTCTTCCAAACTTAAGGGACTTCCTTACTTCTCTGCTCCAAAATGTATACTAATCAAGTGTCCTTCATCATCATACTTATAAAATGGTGGGTCTTCTGAATTATTAATTAGGTCATGCTTGGCAGCTTTCTTCTTTATTCAGTCTAGACGCTTCTTGGGGCATTTGCGAATAAGATGTCCTTCGTTTTTGCAGTAGTAGCAAGCACCTCTTGCTTTGAGTTCTTTGCGAGTCAACTTTGCTTGACCAACAGGGGTGAGGGTTGACTGGGTGTCTGTATCTCATGTAGCTGAGCCTGACTTGATTCTTCTGTTTGGGTATCCATGTGTTTCGTGGCTTTCGCTTGAGGTGGACTAATCATATATCCAAACATTTTTCTATTCCTTTTGTTGTTCTTCATTCCATTCATCGAATATCTCTGTGACTCATTTTTCTCGTTCATAGTTGTTAAGGTAGGAATATTGTCGTTGGCACCATTTACTTCATTTCCATTGGGGTTCATCATCTAGTCAGAGGGTAAAAGAGTTAGTGAGACAGACTGCATAAGAGGCTTGTATGACATTAAGATGAAGAGCGAACACAACTTTTTGGTTTCCAAGATAAGATTAGTCAAGGAACAAGGATGGTTTCTAGCTTCCTCATATTTCAAGAGTTTACAGGTGTTATATTCCTTAACAAAGATCTTTTGAACTTTTATAGATTTCAAAGCATGATATCCAAATAATCTTTCTGATCCAAGAGTATTTCTTTAAGCACAATTTGAGAGAAAGACTTGAGCGGGACTTAAGGGCAACTAGAATAGAGCATCATATTGTTTGCATATAGCAGATGATACCACACTTTATTTTCTTTATAAAGAGGCAAAACACAATAGGCGCGAGAGATTCTCCAAATTTATTCCTATATCACTTAGTACAATTACAAATCTTGAAAGGGGCAACACTTTGACGTTTTTTTTCGTGAGACACACTCCTTCTTCTAGCTAAATGATATATTATTCTTCCTCGTCAGATGTACCAATCTTCAGAGCTGGAGGTCGATCGTCTTCAACTACTATTCTTTCTCCAGATGGAGTTTCCAAACACATGGTTCTCTCAGTATGTTGGATTACTGCCTTAGTTCTTTGTAACCAATTCTTTCCAAGAATCACATCCTTTCCCATTGATTCTATCACTAGGAGATCAGCTGGAAAATCTATACCATTGATTTTAACACTTACATTTGGACATATGTAGTTTACTAACATTTTTCCTTCGGGTGCACTGATGGTCTTCCTTGATCTCAAGGGACACTTAAAGATACCGTACTTTGTTGCAAACTGGGCACTGATAAGAGAATGTGTTGTACGAGGATCATACAACACGGTGGCGATGGTTGTGTGAATGACTAGTGTTCCAAAAATTACTGCATCATCATATGGAATGGTTTCTGTCACTGCATAACTTATCTTTCCTGTGGTATCTTTCCGTTGTTTATTCTTTGTTGATGCATGGGTTTGAGGGTGTTGTCTTTTCTTTTGGACCTTATTGATCTCCACATCCTTCTTAGGACAACCATTAACAAGATGGCCGGTATCACCACAGCCAAAGCAAGCACGACTTGATAAGTTACATGGTGGAGTTGTCTTTACGTTGTTGGTAGAAGTTTCTGTGCATTTTTGTTCATATTCCATGTCTGAAGACCGAGATAGCTTCATCTCGGAGGCGATCTGTAGTGAACTCTTCTCAGGACAGTTACGGAAGTAATGACCTTCACATCCACATTGATAGCAAGCTTTTCTTGAAGTTATCTCTTGACTTTTTCCATGTTTCCCTGTTCATTTCTTGGACTTGATGCGACGATGAGGTTCAAACTGTGTGCAAGTAATAGTCCATCCATCAATGTAACACTCATGTGTTTCTTCTTGGGGCTGGGCATCCTTATGATGTTTCCTTTTTGGAATACTTTGCAATTCATCAACTGACAGTGCATTAGGTATGCGAGAATCTGCTATTAGTTGTTCTTGGGGAGACATTTGTCTATTTATGCCAGAAAATAAAATCCGGTTCTTCTATTTTGTAGTTTCACTTTCGTTTGTACTGATTTGGTGACAAGGAATTCCATAGTACTCACAACAACAACATTTTCCAAGGTCACTTGTCTGTTGGTTTGGTTGTTCATCCTTTTGTGTCTTGAAGGTCTGTTCATCAGCTGTTTCATTTATAGTGTTATTGAGAGCACCTAGAGGGGGGGTGAATAGGTGATCCTGTAAAACTTGAAACTTAGTGCCACAAAAAAACTGATTAGGAGTTAGCACAATAAGGCCAAGTGGCTAGAGAGGAGTCTTAGCAAAACACAATAACCACAAAGAGATCAACACAGAGATGGCACAGTGGTTTATCCCGTGGTTCGGCCAAGTCCAATACTTGCCTACTCCACGTTGTGGTGTCCCAACGGACGAGGGTTGCACTCAACCCCTCTCAAGCGGTCCAAAGACCCACTTGAATACCACGGTGTTTTGCTTGCACTTTACTATATCCCGCTTGCGAGGAATCTCCACAACTTGGAGCCTCTCGCCCTTACAAAGATGTTCACAAAGAAGCACGGAAGTAAGTATGGGATGAGCAACGCACACAAGACACAAAATCAGAGCAACACACGCACACAAGTCACAACACGAGCTCTCAACACAACTCAAAGAGTTCTCTACTCAATTTGAGCTCTAGTTGCTATCACAAAGAATCGAATGCGCGGAATTGAAGTCTTGGTGCTTAGGAATGCTTAGAGAATGCTTGGTGTACTCCTCCATGCGCCTAGGGGTCCCTTTTATAGCCCCAAGGCAGCTAGGAGCAGTTGAGAGCATTCCAGGAAGGCAATTCTTGCCTTCTGTCGACTGGCGCACCGGACAGTCCGGTGCACCACCGGACACTGTCCGGTGCGGATTTCTTTCCTTCTGTGGCGCAGCTGACCGTTGAAGATCCAGAGCCGTTGGCGCACCGGACACTGTCCGGTGCACACCGGACAGTCCGGTGCCCCCTTCTGACCGTTGGCTCGGCCACGCGTCGCGAGCGGATTACGCGGCCGACCGTTGGCCTGGGCCGACCATTGGCTCACCGGACAGTCCGGTGCCTCACCGGACAGTCCGGTGAATTATAGTCGTACGCCGTTAATCACTTCCCGAGAGCGACGACTTCGCCTGTGAATGGCTCACCGGACAGTCCGGTGATTTATAGCCGTACGCCGTTAATCGCTTCCCGAGAGCAGCCAGCTGACAGTCGCCAGCCTGGCGCACCGGACACTGTCCGGTGCACCACCGGACAGTCCGGTGCACCCAGACTGCGCAGACTTTGGCTGAACAAAGCCATCTCTATTCCAAAGTGATTTCTCGTGTTTCCATCACTTAGACACAATACATTAGTTCTTAAAACAATGTACTAAGTCTAGATACATACCTTTACACTTGATTTGCACTTTGTCCATCACTTTGCATAGATTACCACAAGTCCACTTGTGTTGGCACTCAATCACCAAAATACTTAGAAATGACCCAAGGGCATATTTCCCTTTCAATCTCCCCCTTTTTGGTGATTTATGCCAACACAACAAAAAGCAACTAAAAGAAGTGCAACATCCATGCAAATGAAAACACAAATTTGCTTTGATTCAAATTTGGCATATTTGGATCATTCTTTGCCACCACTTGGTTTTGTTTTTGCGAATCAACCTCAAATTCCTATCTCTAGGTCAAACACACTTGTTGAGACATAAAGAGAGTTGTTCCAAGAGAAATTGATCAAAGATTTCAAAAACTCCCCCTTTTTCCCATAATCAACTATTCTCCCCACAAGAAGCCAACTTTTGACAAAAGAGACAACAAGAGAGTTTTGACAAACCAAAAGCTCTATTCTACTATTTTAAAAATTCTCAAGTGGTAGCTGATCCATTGATTGCTTTGGCCTTATTTTCTCCCCCTTTGGCATCAAGCACCAAAACTGGATCAATCTTGGCCATAAAACCCCATTGCCTCACCAAAATCTTCAAATAAGAGTACCAAGGCAATAAGGATATTGAGATGGACTTGGAGTAAGTTACCCTCTCATCGGAGTGCAGTGGAAGTCTTGCATGGTCCAAGTCCAACTTTCCCTTTCAAGCCACCTTTGAGACTTAATCAAGCAAACTCAAGCACACGGTTAGTCTCGAAGGGTCAAGTTGTAGCACATCTCCCCCTAAATATGTGCATCACTCACACATGGACTTTTGAGGTCCGGGGAGTGTTTGTACAACTTGCAGCACCATAAATAAACAACAAAATGCATAAGGAACATGATCAAAGCATAATACACATGTATGCTACACATCAATCCAAGTTCCGCGAATCTAAGACAATTTAGCTCACTACGCAGCCTGCAAAAGGTCTTCTCATCTAAAGGCTTGGTAAAGATATCGGCTAGCTGGTTCTCGTGCTAATATAAAACACTTCGATATCTCCCTTTTGCTGGTGGTCTCTCAAAAAGTGATGCCGGATGTCAATGTGCTTTGTGCGGCTGTGCTCAACGGGGTTGTCCACCATGCGGATAACACCTCTCATTGTCACATAGGAGTGGGACTTTGCTCAGATTGTAGCCAAAGTCCCTGAGGGTTTTGCCTCATCCAAAGTAGTTGCGCGCAACACTGTCCTGCGGCAACATACTCGGCCTCAGCGGTGGATAGGGCAACAGAAGTTTGTTTCTTAGAACTCCATGACACCAGGGACCTTCCTAAGAATTGGCATGTCCCTGATGTACTCTTCCTATCGACCTTACATCCAGCATAATCGGAGTCTGAGTATCCAATTAAGTCAAAGGTAGACCCCTTTGGATACCAGATACCGAAGCAAGGCGTAGCGACTAAATATCTAAGAATTCGCTTCACGGCCACTAAGTGACACTCCCTTGGATCGGATTGAAATCTAGCACACATGCATACACTAAGCATAATATCCGGTCTACTAGCGCATAAATAAAGCAAAGAACCTATCATGGACCGGTATGCTTTTTGATCAACGGACTTACCTCCTTTGTTGAGGTCGACGTGTCCGTCAGTTCCCATCGGAGTCTTTGCGGGCTTGGCGTCCTTCATCCCAAACCTCTTTAGCAAGTCTTGCGTGTACTTCGTTTGGGAGATGAAGGTGTCGTCCTTGAGTTGCTTCACTTGGAACCCAAGGAAGTAGTTCAACTCGCCCATCATCGACATCTCGAATTTCTGTGTCATCACCCTGCTAAACTCTTCACAAGACTTTTGGTTAGTAGAACCAAATATTATGTCATCGACATAAATTTGGCACACAAATAAGTCACCATCACAAGTCTTAGTGAATAAAGTTGGATCGGCTTTCCCAACCTTGAAAGCATTAGCAATTAAAAAGTCTCTAAGGCATTCATACCAGGCTCTTGGGGCTTGCTTAAGTCCATAGAGCGCCTTAGAGAGCTTACACACATGGTCGGGGTACCGTTCATCCTCAAAGCCGGGGGGTTGCTCCACGTACACCTCCTCCTTGATTGGCTTGTTGAGGAAAGCGCTCTTCACATCCATTTCGAACAACCTGAAAGAATGGTGAGCGGCATATGCTAGCAAAATACGAATGGACTCTAGCCTAGCCACAGGAGCAAAAGTCTCCTCAAAGTCCAAACCTGCGACTTGGGCATAACCTTTTGCCACAAGTCGAGCCTTGTTCCTTGTCACCACCCCATTCCCGTCTTATTTGTTGCAAAACACCCACTTGGTTCCCACAACATTTTGCTTGGGACGAGGCACCAGTGTCCAAACTTCATTTCTCTTGAAATTATTGAGCTCCTCTTGCATGGCCATCACCCAGTCCGGATCTAGCAAGGCCTCTTCTACCCTGAAAGGCTCAATAGAAGAGACAAAGGAG